>JARHVA010000599.1:2300000-2900000 GCA_037957365.1 Torreya grandis | reverse complement strand
CTCTCATATTTCTCATCCTCCTCTTACCCTTCATGATCGTTACACTTCTCTCCCCATCCTTTTCAATTTTCCAATCTATCATTCTTTAGTGCATCTCTCACCCCCCATCTTCTACCTTTTATTTTTCTTCTCTTCATTTCTTTTTTTTCATCTCCCTTGATGACATTCCTTGTTCTTCCTGACCTATATGTCCATGCCTAGTTCCTATCATCCTTCTCCACCTTCATCTTTATCTGTGACCTCATTATTTTCTCTACCTATCTCTTCATTCATCTCCTAGTCTGCCTTCACCTCATCCCTTGTTAGATATCCCTTATTTTCTCCCATTCAACCTCCAACTCCTTAGAGTGAGATCACTAGTTATATCACTTTTACGTACATCTCCTTATCTACTTCATCATATCCTCCACACCCTTGCATTAATGCAAAAAATTTGGTTATGTTCATTACTTCAGGTGCATCCATTTCTTCCTTTATTTACTTTGCATGTTGAGCCTATTATCCCTCTCTAGCTACTCCCTTTACCCCACCTATCACCTTGTTCCATTTTAAACCCTCTACCCATTTTGCTGTTATATGATCACAACACATAGCATGTTATGGCCTTATAGGTCTTCCATTCAACTTTGGGATATATACCAATCCTACGACTCTATAACACAATTAGCCAAGCCTATGGCTCATACAACCAATAAGCAAGCCTAAACACTGTTAAGCCATCAAGATGAATATTCCTTCCTGACCCCTCTAGTCTTGCCTATTTCAAACCTCTTTTACTCTAACCTTCAGAGATGTTAAAATCAAAATTAAAACCACCCTCATCTTGAATTTTGGGGTACTTGTGTGTGGATTCTAACTATACCTTTTCATGTGACCTACCTCCCAACCAATAATTTCCCTTGATTCTCCCTATCTGGCCTACATCCTCCTATGCATTGTAATAGCCTTGATCTTTAATCATATTCCACCCTATAACCTTTTCTAAAATTCACCTCTTCCATCAAATGATTTTCTCCTCAAACCTATTTTTATCACCTTCCTTTTTGACTCCCCAATCTGTCTGTCTTTGTATATCCTTCTTCTATTTTCGCTCTCAGTTTTCCATTTATACCATTTATTTTCTTTCTTACTTCAGCCTACTCCCTCATTTAATTAATATTATTATTATCCACCTCACTCCATATTTTAAAACCCTCAAAGTCTTTATCTAAATTTCCTCAAAACTCAACGCTTACTTATTTTGGGGCCCCACTAGCTCAAGGGTCAAGGGTTTGAATTTTTGCCACTTCTCATTTACCCACTCTACTACTTTGCTTCCCTGAATCATTGAATAATAACCTTCCATAACTTGTTAATGACATTGTTGTGGAGTGTGCATAATGTCAACTTATTTGAATGATGATGAAAGAATTGATCAGGTCATTGTGGCAATTTGAGTAGTGCCAAATTTTCTAAATCTTGGTAAAACATATTTCTCCCTTTTTAAAAAATGGTGGCAAAAATTTCATGCTTGAACTTACTTATCCATGGTTATTAGTTCTTTTTGCATAGTTGAAGCAATCATCTAATTGCATCTTAGGTAATCTCATCCATCGTTTATACCAAACCAATCAAAAAACTATTTGATACCCATATTTTCCACCTTTTAGAGTTTCCCCTTCTCCAACATCCTTCAACTAGACCTAACTACATGATATCAAATTGGGGTAACTAATTTAACCAACACCCCCCATGTTAGAAGAACTACATTAGGCCTGAAGTTCATTTTGGACATCATGTCTATGGAACTATGTAGGAAACGTCCACTTGCCTAAGGCATATAGAGTTCACTTGGCCACCCCATTCCAACCAACCAACCCACTTGCCCACATCCACCTTGACATTGGCCATTTTTAACCTGACCTCTTTGCATGTTTTGTGATGACCTTGCCTTAGTTCTTTTGACCATACCAACTACGCTTGTTGTGTTTCCCTTTTTATTCCCCATCTCATGTGTAACTAGACCATTTGTAATATTCTATAGGAACACTTCCTACCCTAGATACCCATGAACAACATCAACCTTATCTAGCTGACTCAATAAGCTCAATCTAATCAACTATAACTAATGTTATGGATCGGTTACCCTATCACATGTCCATCTAGAACCTGAGCTTCTTTTTATAAACATTGGTAGTTTTAGTCTCTATGAAATATTGACTATTATGCTTAGTCATATTTTTTGAACCCATTGGCATTTCACGTGCCCAAGTACCTTATGGCACCACCTAGTGCTTCCCCACCAACTGCTTATCAAACCTACAGCTGATTTGACCTTTCCTCATTAAATTTTAGTTTGAGGGGAAATACTTCCTCTCATACTTGGGGCACCCTAACCTTCAACCAAGTGATTCATTTTTGTTTTTCATGTTAATTCATAGCTACATAAAAAAGGGCAAAATGTAGACATTAAAAAATTGCACACTTATATTTTTCAATGACTAAAATGCCTCAAGAACCCCTAATGACCCCCTAAACCTTCTTAACAATTAACCAAACCTTCTTAACCTAACTAAATCACTATTATCCTATTCAAAAATACTATTTGAAAGTAATATTCACTATCACTATTCATTGTGGGACCCACTATCACTACTCATGTGAATGGAAAGTGACATGGCAAGTGACATGGAATGTAATATGGTAAGTGACATGGCTTAGAAGTGAGGTGGCTTGATTTGGGACATCATACCCCACCTAGGATCCTTTTCTAAAGTTCTTAATGACCTCATTTAAGCATCATAAGGCCCCCCCTTGAAATATGGCAAATTTCCCCTTAGGGGGCCATCATTCAACATGTATTTTGTGTTCACACATGAAAGTGGCCTTCAAAATGAGATACCTACCTTTTTAATGCTTTGGGAAAGACAAAGGTCACATATTTTTGACTTTTTAACCCAAATGGGAGACTCATCAACCCAAATGGGAATCCCCACCAACCTCATTTTTGACTCATTCATGCACCACATGGAAATGGTGCCACATTTTGTGTGCCATATCTTTAAGTGCTTGGATGAAGACAAGAAAGGGTGGTGAAAAGTCTTTAGCCTCATCTAGATCCATGTGCATGATTCCCATTCAAAATTAGACTCATGTGTAAGGTTGGAGACTCACCAACCCAAATGGGAATCCCCATTAACCTCATATTTGACTCATTCATGCACCACATGGGAAATGGCACCATACTTCTACTATTACCTCTTTTGGTATGGTTCTTGATAATAAATGCTATAAACACCCCCCTCTTCTTCACCTAAGGTTAAGTTGGAAGTTAGTATTTGGTTATTAACATATTATTGTAGGTATTTGAATGAGGTCATCATTTTGGAGGTTGTCCACATCTTGGAGGAAAATAATTCAAAGTAACTAATCTCTATCGAAATTGCCATAGGATTCCTTCATCCCATCATCAACAATATCAACCACATCAACAAGCCTCAAGGCAACCTTATTTATTTTTTAGTTATTTACTTCAGTTATTTCTTTTATTACCTTGAATTTTAACCTTTAATCCACTTTCCATCTTCATCCATTGACCTCCTTTACCACCTTTTCCATTGTAATTACATTTACCTCCTTTGCCCTCTTTGCACCTTTGCCACCTCCACCCTCTTTGATCTCTCATTATTTTGCTACCCTATTTACTTGCTATTTATCTTTTTCAACCATCCATACCTCTCATTTTATTATATCAATCAACCCAAACCAAACCATTCTTTTGACCCTTATCAAAATACCAAACCCAAAACCACAACCTTGCCTTAACCAATTTTCAGCATTAGTATAATCAAACTAGTTGCTTCATTTTGGTTAACTTATCAAAGCATCTAAATTTATCAATTAATTTGCTATCATTTACTGTATTTTATTTCATTTTTATAGTCATTTAAGACAAATATATTTATTTTATCATTTCAACTTAAGTGTTAAAATCAGGTGGATTGACAACCTCCTAGAAAGCTTTCGCTTCTGGGAGCTAGCTCACGCTAGACAATCCACCCAACTACTTATCTAACCAAAAATTTTTATCGTAGTGATTTATTATTGTAGATAATTATTCCCTAGTCAAAGAGGAGTTATCATAAATTCTAGATTCAACATGTTCGCATTCAATAGGTATCCTTCTACACACCCTTCTTAACTAGTTTCTTCTTTTCACACTTAAAAAAAAGCAAAAATTATATAGAAACACCTCAAACAAAAGTTTTGAAGAATAAGTCTTGATAAATAAGCATCAATTTTTTTTAAAAAAATAAGTCCCGATAAATAGTTTAGAAGACCAAATTTTTTGAGAATAAGGCTCAAACAAAATGTCTAAAAACCAAATCTTGAATATAATTTCTTTGAATATGACTAAGTCCCGAGAAACTTGCATAGTTCAAAAAAATCCCAAAAAAGGCATGAATATGGGTTAGTTTATAAAATGTATAATACTGTGTTAGATTATTCTAAGTATAAAGAAAGGCTCAACAAACAAGGCCAAAATTTGAAAAAAGTGGGTCCTCATTTCTTTAAGAAGAAAAGGGGGATGTTGGCTACAATAAATAGTAACTTACAGGGGGAATACTTTTAAGTATTCAGTAACTCATAATTTTGTTTATTAATCTCAAATCAAACATAAATTATGCCACAAAAAAAATCTTAAAATCAAAAATATAAAAGAGACTCCTAAGTGGATTCACACCAGATACTTGCCTTCTTATCCATGGATATGTGTGTGATAAAAGTGAAGTTCATTTAACCCTTATTGTGATGATATTTTCAAAGGTTTGATGAAGCTATAGGTTTCATTCTGGTTTCTCTTAAAGCTCATTAAATTAAGGGAAGCTCAGGCATTACTCTACTACTAGCCAGACATCTATAGCCCTAATAGAGATACTTTGGATTCCTTCTCCCCTCTTCCCTTATTTTCTTAATTATGATACATGGTACATTGACCTTATTTGATCATTTGAGCCTTTTTATTTTCTTTAGATATTCTCTTGGATTTATTCACTACTCTTTTGAACTTATTGGTTCTTTTTTTTCCTTTTCTTTTCTTTTTAATGGAAAGAGGAGAGCTATAACCCCCATGAGATGGTATGGTTATAAAACAAATAATTTACCAAAGCATCCCTACCAGACTAAATTTACACCAATAATATACCGTCTCCAACAAGTATGAATGTAATAAGTGGGCTTAATCTAATAAAATAAGAAAACTTTCTAAATTTATATGAAGTACTTGAGAGCAACTTTCACATGTCTGGTATAAATATTAAATTGTGACATAATATAGAATGGTTTGTGATTACATACCTACATCTTAGAGACTCTAAACACATAAATATACCCAATTTGTGAACATGTCTCAAGTTGTGAGTCTCTTTGTAATTTTCCCTTTCAAGTATTAGTGTATTTAAGCATATAATAGGGGGTTCAACTAGTTAGATTTAGCTTTGGTTATGGTAGAATAAAACAATTTAGATTGTCACAGGAAACAACAAAACAACTAATCTATAAATAATTAAAACTATACTAATAAAGTAAGAAATTATACTAGGAAAGCAATAAACTAACCTAAGAAAACAAGAAACTAACCTAAGAAAGCAATAAATCTATACTAAGAAAGTAGGAAACTAACCTAATCCTACCTCTACCATGCTTTTTCATCAATCAAAAGTAACTTAAAATAGTACAACCATGAAGTAATGATTTAAAAACTATCCATTGATTGGATATGTGAGTTTATTGTCCTAAAGGTATTTTAGATGAAATGCATTTTTTCCTAGGATCTCTGAAATCTGATATGGTCCAATCTATAGTGTAAAAAATTTATCATGCTTTCCTTTATTTGCATGGGATTTATCCCAAAAAAGCACGAGATCTAAGATCCTAAATGCTTTGACATTTGATTTTTTATTAAACCATATCTTGACTACATCCTAGTGTTTACTGAAGGTCTGTAGGGATTCAGTCCTTGAATCTTTCATTTCTATTATGTCTAGTAGTCTAGATTCTGCTTTGTCATTTGGTTCCATGTATTCTTACATTAATTTATAAGTTGGTAGTTTCAACATGATTAGGAATACTAGCCTACATCCATACACAACCAGATAAGGTGAATCTTTAAGGGCCTACTTGTATCTTGTTTAGTTTTCCCAAAGGGCATACTTAAATAAATTGTGCTAGTCCCTAGGATTATCCCCAATTAATTTCTTAATTACATCTATTTGATTCTTATTCATTGATTTAGCTGTCCATTTCCCTAGGGGTAATGGTTATAAGATGAATTGATAGTAATCTAGTTATCATGATCCCATTCAATGAATTCAACTGATATGAATGCTGGACCATTGTCACAAAATAGAGAAGGGAATCACATGATGTGCTCTAAAATTATTTATGGCCATGACCTAAATCCATCTAGTACAATAGTCAGTGGTAGTGAGTACAAACTTATGGCCTATTGAGGAATTTGGGTTAATGACACCAATGAAGTCTAACCCCCACTGGGCAAATGGCCTTCCTTAAATAATAGGTTGTAAGGGCATTACTGTATATACTTATCTCTTAGATAAACTTGAAATTCATGGCATGTTCCCACATGAGCATGAACATCCATGAAAATTGTTGGTTAGTAGTAACCCATTCTTAAGATCTTATGGGTTGTGGTATTCCTAGATGGATGACCACTACCTTTCTGTTGATGCAAGTTTTCCAGAATCTCCTTAGCCTCTTTTGTAAACACACACCTAAGATAGATGCATTAATATTTTATTCTATAGATAACTCATTTATTAATCATGTAATGAATAGCTTTGAGCCTCGAATCTCTCCTTCATTCTCTATTTGAGTTCTAGGGAGCAAGTACCTATAATTAGATATTGTATTATGTCAGTTTACCATTCTCCTTTAGATACTTGGGATTACTGTACCTCTTCTATAGTAATACATGGATCAGGTTTAGTTATGAGTTGAATGATGCCTTGACCCTGAATGATCTTAGTAGGCTTGATTTCTATGTCAAATTATTGTAGCTTTTCCATCTACTTACCTATGTTCTCTCCTAATTCATTTTGTGATAAGGTGAACTTGACAACAGGATCAAACATTATGGCAATAGTCTTTTTCCTCAATATGTAGTGTCAAATTTTTTTCGTTGCTTTGACAAGAGCAAAAATCTATTTATAAATCATGGAGTACCTAAGTTTTGCATCCTTCAAATTGGTGCTCATAAATGCAATTGGATGCTCAGTCTTATATTTATTCTATGTTATAACAATATAAATTATATGTTTTAAATCAAATGAGTATAAATAAAAATCTTTTGTAAAATCTAGACTAATTAGTACCAGGGCTTGAGATATTACATCTTTAATGTCTTGAAAAGACTTTCAAGCCTCAACTGTCCATTATATTTTAGCATCCTACTTGAGCATTGCATTCAAGGGCCTAACAATCTCTACAAATATCGAGGTAAAATTCTTTATGAAATTGATCTTCCCAAAAAATGACTTGAGCTCCTTGTTGTTATTTGGTGGTGCAATCTTTGAGATTCCTTGAATTCTATCTAGATCAATGATGATCCCTTCTTTGAAAATGATATTTTCTAAGATCTTGACTTTAGTTAATTCAAATATACTCTTCTTTGGGTTCAATCAGATGCCAATCCTTATACATCTCTTGAATATTGACTACAAATGGCCTACGTGGTCATTCTTATTCTTAGAGAACACATTAAGATCATTCATATAGATGATTATGTACTTACCTATTAATCATTTAAATACATGATACATGGCTCACTAAAAGGTGGCTCTTACATTTATTAGGCTAAAAGGTATATTCTTATATGCATAAGTCCCCCACTTCATGGTAAATGTAGTCTTCATTCTATCCTCTAATTTTCCCAGTACTTAATTATAGCCTAAAAATCCATCCAAAAAGGACATCATTTCAGAGCCACTTACTACCTATATTATTTCATCCAAGGAAGGTAGGGGATAATTTAATTTTCAAAATCTTTTTTAAAATTTATAAAATCAACACATAACCTGATCTCACAGCTCTTCTTTATGATTGAGACCAAATTGGCCACATAGGCAGAATGTCTGATTGGGAAGACTATTTGTGAACTTAGAAACTTTTCCACTTCTCTTTGAATGAGAGGCTCTAGGATAGGATTCATTGGTCTCTATCTCTATCTAAATGTCTTGTGGTCTAGTTTCAGAGGAATTATATGAGTGATGACCTTAGGGTCATAAACCTTCAAATCTTCATATGTGTTAGCAATCACATCTATGTATCAAGTGATTAAATCCTTCACTCATTGTCTTTCTTCTAGAGTACAACTGAGGCCAATGTTAATATATAACATAGGTTATGTTTATCACCTAAATTTTCCCTTTTGAAGTCAAACTCACTGACTTTAGGTCACCTTAGTTGTTGATCTTGAGGATCTATGTCAAATGGTATTTTTAAGGAGAATAACTTAGTTGTGAGATGATTCTCTTTGATCTAGAGAATACCTTCCTTGTTTGACTCTTCTTGGAAAATATGGTTGACTTCCTTATCATCAATGATTTGGGACTCAAATTACCCTAAATTGGTTAGAAATTGAATGATTTACTGATCATCATCAAAGACTTGAAAATTTTATACATTGTCAGGAATAAAAGGACAAGGTACTAGTTTAATAGAGAATCTCTTTACCTTGGATTGTTGTAGAGGCTCCAAATTAGCAACAACAATAGCAAGGGAATCTACAAATTGATTTTGATCTCTAAGAACTAATACTATGTTGAAAGATTCAAATATCTCAATTAGATCCCATGCTCTATGTTTGTATTTTTTCAAATAGAATAAATTGTAATGATATTTTTTTCTGACACGATTGACTACCAGCTTTGAGTCACCAAATACTAACAACTGCTTGAAATTATTATTGAGTGAAAATTGTAATCCCAAAATTAAAGCTTCATATTTAGCCCTATTGTTAATTCAAGGAAATTGTAACCTATATATTATTAGGAGCTTCTTCCCTTATGGGTTAATAAATTCAATTCCCACATTTGATCCTTGTTTGGATCTAGCACCATCAAAGTGTAAAGTCCATATCTGATTGGATTTTTTAGATTCTAGCTCTAATATTTGATTTTATGTAGTAAAATTATAAATTTCAAGGCTACGAGATTCATACTTTACCTCTTCATTTTTTACATTATATTCCATGATAGGATACTTCATCTTTGGTTCCTTATTGATCTAGATTTGATTTACAATGCCTATCCATAGTATCCAAATGTGAAAAAAGTCTATAGAGAGATATCCATTGAGTGTTTTAGACCAGTCCCTACTCAACAATAGTTCATAGTGTTTAGGTATGTCTATTATAAGGGAGTTAAAAGTCATCTAGACTCATGGTCTAAATTATACTTGAGTACATATATTAGTCAATTCTCCAACCACTGGTACCACCATTTTATCTAGTTGTGAAACTATTTTCTTTGAAGGTCTTGGAGTTAGACCAAGATTTTGACATATGGAAGTAGGCATGATGGTCATTGAGGCTCCAAAATCAACTAAACAATTATGAATATTCTTACCAAATGATCTAATAGTCAAAAAAAAGGGTGAAACTTCTAGCTTGATTTTATAGATGACATTGGTGTTAGCAGCCTTTGCTTTATTTGTAGATGCTTTTGTTCTTTCCATAGGGGTCTTACCTATGATAGATTTCTATAGTAACTCCTATTTAGTGATCTGAGCTAATTTATGAAGTGTGATATTTGATTTGATCTTCTTCATGTCTTCAATGATGTTATGATGGCTAATCACTCCCTTTTGGGAGAGGTGGATTATTGTCATCTTTAGGATTGGGTAGAATGGCTATGCTATTTAGAGGAATAGAAGTTGTAAAGGGCTACATGTTCCTTAGATTGTAGCCACCTTTCTAGAATTGATGGAAAGCATTAATCTTGTCAGTGTTATCCTTGGGTACATTGTCATCTTCACTTGGAAAGGGAAACTTGTGCGTCTCAAAAAACATGGCAGTGATTGAAGGGATAAGATCATGGTGGGATCATGATGGATTATGCATCTAGTCCTGCCTTACTAATTCTCTTTTAAATATTTCAAATGTTGCACAAAATTCAACATAATCAAGCTCACAATGATGAGAAGTATTATAGATTTTGTACCAATTAAATAGAGTTATCTCTACCATATTAATCTCTAGAATATTTCTAGGATATTATATGTTGTTTGTAGGCCTACTAAATGGTTTATTGTACCTCTAGAATCTAGAATTTTGATTACCACTTGGGCCATTAGCATTCCCATCTTTCTTTACACGTCAAAGTAGTTACTTATCTTTTGAACCATCTTTTGAATAACATCCATCTCCACCTTTGTAGATTTGGTACCCTAGAGAATAGTAGTAGAAGATGTAGCCAATTTTTTATACTATTGGTAACCATTACCTTGTGCATGGTTATTTAATAAATTATAATTTGAATGTGTTGTCTATGTTAGCAGAGGTAACATGTATAACTAGTTTTGATTGAACGCATGAATGTTCTACTTTACATGTGGGACTAGATTTAATACTGAGAAGCTATTGTTGATGTTGGGTATCCCAAAAACTTGAGGATTGAGCTGCCTATCAATGTTGATGGCATATTCATATGCCAACTCTAAGTTGGTAGCAACAACTACTCTTCTTAGGAACATCACAATGATTGGATCTAGAGCATTCTTGTACATCTCTAATACTACTTAGGCTTAACCATGTATACATATTTTGAAACCTTGCATTAAAAGTATGGATTGGCTCATTAGGATCCCTCTTCATGCTGGTGAAGTTATAATATATCAAAATAGGTCTGATTACCTGTCTAAATTGTGAAAAAAAAGCTGCTTGACATGTATCCCAATAAGTGACAAAATTTTCTATTAGATTCAAATACCAATCATAAGCAACATCCGTTATTGTAAAAGGGAAAATCCTACATGAAACATCTTCTTTAATAAAATTCCTTAATTTTAAATGAGTTTTAAAATATTTGACGTGTTCCTATACTGTCTTTGCTCTTGGAGGAGATAAAGATGGACAATATTTTTAGGATTCCTAGGTAGGTCATGCACATCCCTTGGGATGGTAATATCAGATCGAGCTAACTAAGGTGGTTGAGCCATGATATAATTAATAGGGGAAGTGATCCTTACTAAGGAATGTGTCCTAGGTTTGTTAGGGATAGTTGGTACAACTATAGGTCTCCAATGATTTGATAAGGGTGAGACTAGAAGACCAACATGAGAACTAGATCTAGTCACTCTCTTAGGTGACTCTAGTGCAAATCTATGTATAAAATAACCTAATTTTTTAGAGGTACTAGCCCTCCTTATATCACTAAAATATAATGTTGATGTGGGTTTTAACCACACCTGTGTTGTAATGAGGTAGCCTCTAATGTTTTAGGATCTTGATGGAGGTGTACTTCACTCCAGGGCATGAGTTGTAAGTATGCGGTCTTAATAACTAGATGATGGAATAATAGATAGGGTATGCAAATTTATAACAAGGTTTGTGGATGGAGGGATAGTCTGTTAAAAGGAATTATAATCTATATTAGTTGGTGGCTAGATGGTTACTAACTAGAGTGGGTAGGCCTCAAAATAAACTTGAAAGGAGGGAAGGGTAGAGAAGAAAGGGAAGGTCCTATGACTTCAAGAAACACCTCTCTAGCTAGTTTCTAAGTGGACAAGTTCTTTCAAAACCTATGTCTATTGCTAGTAACTATTGAACACACACAGTCAAACATGGTAAAGTAGTCTAGGATAGTCTTGATATAGGAAACTCACAAGCCTCAATCAAAGGTTGATCATTTTAGAATAGCTATTGTACACTCTTAACCATGAGATTATGGCTTGGGATTAGTGAGGTATCTAATATAGTTGTTGCACATACAATAAAACTTTATAAAATAACATCACCTCTACACACTTAATAATATGAATCAATTAACTTAATTACCATTAATAAATGTAATTTACCAATCATTCAATAGATATTTCACATCTAAGACTAACATATCAATCAAGATAAGAAAGAACTCCTTCACAATTTTTAAACACTAAGATTTATTGAATCATAAAACAAAATTAAATAAGCCTAACTACATAAACATTGAAAAGAAGATACACAAACACACAAGTTGATAATAGAAATTGTTTCTGATCTTGTGCATTGAAAAAAATATTTTGACCCTTCAAAACTATGGGTTACATATGTTTAAATAGACTTTGAGAATGGGTCACCTCATCTTCCAAGTACATGCAAAATACATTACATGTATAGTCATAAATTTAGTTCTAACTATGGTCAAAAACCATATAAAGCTATCTTATAGTTGTTAATAGTTCAAGTTAACCTTTACTAAGTCATGCATCATGTGCATGTTTACAAAATGAATAGATGAATTTTAAAATATTGTTTTAACTATAATAAAAATATAAATATGAAATATACACCACTATATAATGTACATGCAAAAACTTGGACCTTTAAAGTTGTGTTAATGTTTGGATGGCTTTATGGACTTTAGTTGGAATAGTAATTGTACTTGTCAACATAGAAATGGAAGTAGTAGCTTAAGTCTGATTCTTCTTCACCTCTATCTCAAGCCAAAACTTATGTTATACATCATGTTTTTCCTAAATTATATTCAATTTAAAAAGAGAAAGTCTATGTACCCTACTGACCTGTCCTAGGAGCATTACATGCTCTACTTTTTCTATTTGGAAGTTGATTTTGAAGATTTCAAATTCAGTCACTTTTTTCCTAGCAAAGCTTAACTTGAATTCTATGTCCTCCAATATTAGTCCTTGTAAACTTTGATTAAAATTATCTGAGGCCTCTTGAATAAGTTGATCAAAGTTCATCTTATTGATCAACTTTCCTATAACATCTTTGACTTTTGATAATTTCAAGTCATTCAAAATTTGGAGGATGAGTGTCTCATGATATTTATATTTAGGGAGCAAATCCCCAACTACTATTAACCATTCCATAGCCTATTTTGTCCTGATGACCACCATGTTGATGGCATTGGATGCCTCTAATGGTGTCATGAGATCTAAATGGCTATAAGCCTTATTAGTTGTTAAACAATTAACATCTTCAATTTATTCTTGTCATACTTTAAAGAATTAAATAATTTGTGAATATAAGTAATATGGGGGGATAATTTGGCCCACATAAACTCTGATGCATCTAAATAATTATAACACTTTGATGTTGCCTCCTGTACCTCAGCTATAATACCTACTAGGATATGCATTATCTTTTGATGCTCTTTTATTTTCTCTATTTTTGCCTCTAATTCTTATCTCTCTAGCTCTATGCCTTCATGAATTGTCACCATGGCATCTTTATGTGCTTCATCTATAGATTTTAAGTCTTCATTATAGGGTGATTTCCCTAATTGCCTATTTTGCCTTTTAGTAAAAGAAAATACTTCTTGCCTCTCTTCTAAAATTATTTCTCTACCACCATCATCTTCTAAATTCCTCTTCCTTACCCTCTAAATGTTCCTATAAGGCTTGTAAAAAAAATTTATAATAGATGGAGATCTGTTATTTTGAAGCTTGTCATTTGAGAAGTTTAAGCTTTTAAATCAATGGCCCATGGGGGAATTATCAACTGGTTACAGTCTATCTCCTTTGTGGTTTTAACCAAAGATTCTTCCTCAAGATCCTTAGTTGGTTGTTGCTTCTTTATTACCTTGAGGATGGTATTAGGCAAGGAAGGCCAAATGATTTTGGACCAATCCAAACCTCCATATTTGGGAAGTGGATGGACTGTGATAACTTGTGTCTTAGACTTCTTCCCCTTGCCTAGGCTAGTGATAATGGTTTCCTGGGATGAAGTGGTAGGTAGCATGGGGAGAGTGATTTGGGTGGATGAGACATGGAGCTGGGGAATGACCATGGATATTTTATCTTCTTGGATACCCTTTTCCTCTTCAAGGATATGACTATGGTAGTACCATAAAGAATACTAGAAGTGGCCATGATAAAAGTGGATGGCATAGGGGTGGAATATGGATCGATGGTGGTGGAAGATAGATCAACAATGGAAGAGTTATTCTAAAATTTTGGGGTGAGGAGAAGAAAATACAAGAAAGAGGAGGATGTTAATGTATTATCAGGAGTGGAAGTAATAACTTCCACCTTGAAGTTTTCAACATAGATGAAATTGACACAACCAAAAATAGAATAGAAGAAGAAACTAAAGATGTGGTTTCCAAAGACAAAGCCTTTTTACTTATGTTGATTATGAGGCTCAGAGCCTTATCTCTCTCAAATTATACTTCTTCATCAAGATATTCTTCTTCTTCCTCCACTTCTACTTATTGAGGCATTGCAAGAAGGATCTAAGATTGTTCAATTATAGGACTGCCTATGGGGGGATTCCTAGGCTTCCTCTTATAGAAAATAGTGGTCTTAAGCTGTAAGGAGGATCCTTGTTGAACTGGTGAAAAAAATTCCTATGTGGATACCTCTAAATATGTAGACTATTGTTCCTAGGGGGTAGTTATAGGCATTTGAATTGCACTAGTAGTTAGGTGATCTTATCCTTTCTCTTCCTCATCAGAGGAATTTAGATCGGTGGGGTCTCTTGGGGTTTCCCTAGGAGTAGGTTCACTCACCCCTGGTTCCTTCTTAATATATATTAACTTAAAAGGAATTTCATATGAATAATCTCCTTGTTCTTTAGTCTGATCTATAGGTTATCTTTTTTAAAAGTTTAAGGATCCTCATCCTATAAAAAGTGGTAGTCTATTATGTAATTCCTTCATTATGATTGAAGGTTATTTTTTAATCACCATTAATTTATATTCCTTAAAATTGACATCTCTTTCCATTTCCAAGACCTCATCATCATTATATGCATTCATGAATAAAAAGTCATAATCATAATGAATGTGTTGGTAAGGGATACCCAGGCCCTGAATGTGTCTCTGTATGGTGCCATGAGGATCCTGATCCCTATGTGGTATTGTGTGAAAGTGATAACTCTTTATTTTTATACTCATGTATCTAAAGTGCTTCCTCATTATTTATCACATCCTACCAATGACCATATAGTGCCCATAGAATGTGCTCTTCTTATTTTTTGGCAAGTCCTCCTCAATGCTCCACTATAGCTAGTAAGCAATTTTTTGCTTCGCCAATTTTTTAGCTACATACTTTGGGATGCTTAGGGGATGAACCTTGTGATTGGAAATCATGATCACTATGTAATCAAGATACAAAAAATAATCACCTTTACCAGATAGTGTTTTCATAATACTTACTCTAACTCTGGGCATTTGAGACCCATGGATTGCTTTCTAGACTTGAGGATAAGCACCCTCAACAATCCTAACCATGTTCTTAGTATAAGCATAAATGTGAAAAAACTAGAGGTAATCATGGATGTGATTATTGACACATTCAGTGACTGGGTTCCATAGCTCACCAAATACTTTATACATTGATTTGATTACAACATCCAAAAGATAGGACATCATATAGAAGTGGCATACCAAGTTGGGCCACTTCTTATGAATGATCTATTCTCTTAACTAGTAGCTTATAATTTCACCCAAAGTAAATGATACATCATTGGTCATCATCATATGTAATAATGGTATCTAATCTAAATTAAGTAAATGAATACTGGTCATGTCATAGAGCCTATTAAGTAGTGTCATGCCAATCTACACTCCCATCCTAAATTTATTGATAAGAATGGGATTATTACCTTTGTATGTTATGGTTTCCTTTTTGAGAAGCTATGAAGTCAACACATTTTCCATTGAATTGTATCAATTCCACAAAATTAGCCTATGTTTATGCATCTAGTGTAGGTAATGATAAATACCTCTAAAAATCTACTTTGAAGATGCATGCTATGGCCGTTTAGTTATCCATATGGTGAAAAAAATCATCTTGTATAACTATTCCTATGAAGAATAAGTATTGGAGGAGGTCAATGTAGGGCACCATCTTGGACAGTCAAAGGTTACTATTCTTGGTCCAACACCTCTTCTTTCCAATGTTACTATTTCTGATCTGTTACCTTCTTAACCTAAACTAGTTCCTTCTTCTATAAAAAAGTTGTATAATCTTGAAGAATAATTAAACAAAATGCTTGTATATATTTTCATTATAGAACTCTTGTGCACATTCAATAGTTAAAAAGATATACTATTAATCCTTTTAAGCCAATCCAAGGTCCCAATTAATATTGATCCTAATAGATTCCATGCACTTGTGGGCCATTTAGCCCCATGACAATAGTTAACCTTTAACACAAGTGATATATCACCCCTCAACTTACATCACAATAGTCATCTTTATATTGATGCCATCATTTCTTGACATAAGATAAAGTGGGTCTTTATAGATAATGGTTCAAGATTAAATATAGCCTCCTTAAATATGGTTAAGCATTCGAGTTACATTATACCTTCATCCATATACCTTTACAATTAGGGCATACAATAATGTGTAAAGAAATCCCTCTAGGATAATTTATTTGCTAGTTATTATTGGGCCTATCATTTATGACACCTTGTGCCATGTCATAGACCTTGAAGTGTCATATAAGCTACTCCTTGAGTGAATTAGATACACAAAGTATAGGAAATTCATTCTTCCCTTCATCAATGCTTTTAATTCTTGTATTTGGGGATGGACATCACTATTTATGATGATCTACAACCATATGAGTATTGTAAACACCTTGAAGCTAAATTTGGGGGTCATAATTATTATCCTAGCATGGTTTAGGTCCTCACAAAGGATAAACAGGTGGTTCTATATTTTCCCAAATCTAACTATATTGACCCCACTACTCTTACATCCACTTCTTCCACTCCTCTAATGTATCCCCATTTTACCATCAAGGATAAAGGTATGGGTGAATATCAGATAATCAATGTCTTTCACATGTCCAAGTTTCCTACATCCCCCAAGTCCTATGGTAGGTTCAACATGTAATAATGTAATAAGGTTGATTGATGACCAAATGACCCTATTAAATTTGTAAAAGAAGGACACCCTCAATTAATCAAACCTTCAGAGGATCAATGGTTGTATAGTGATGGATTTGCCAATTGTTTTTAGCATCTAAAATATCCAAAAGTCAATAAGATCATGAATAATCAAGGATACAAAGGCAAAGGTTTAGGGCCACAAGAAAAAGAAATAATTGAACCACCTCTAGTAATAAATCACAAAGGGGTTCAAGGTTTAGGCTATATATCTTATGGAGGTGACCCCTTAGATCTCTAGAATGACTCATCTTTATTGACTAATAGGAATGATGCCAACAATGATGTAAATTCTAATCATAATGTTTATAATGAGTTATCTATTACTAATATCTTTAATGAACATATCATTTGCACCATTATTTCCATTCCTTACTCTTCCCATTTTATCCTCCATTACCCCCAGTTGATTGACTGGGACCAACAAGAGTCTAATATATCATTGGATGAATTTGAGAAAGAATAAGCACTTGTAACATTCTTTAGTCTTTAGGAAGGTTTTCCCATTAATGATCACAAATAAGGCTTCACCTTCACATTTGATCTTGTTACCTATTTTGGGGAACAAGTGAACTCCTTTTGTCACAAAATATCAAATAAAACATCAAGGTCCCTAGGTGAAAACCTCTTTGAGGAACTTATGGACCAAGGAAAGAGTAAATAAAAATATCAGTGCATGGGTGAAAACATGTCTTAGATTCCCTTAGATGGGGGAGTTCACCTTTATTCAAGAATGATTTAGAATCCATCTAGCCCAACTATTTCATATGGATATAACCTAATTTTTTTAATAGTATCAAGTCTTTTAATGTTTAGTTCAAAACTACCCTAAGGCTTTCACTAATTGGCATCTACCAGAAATGAATGACTCTAATTCCTCCTACATGGGTGAGATGCATAGCTCACAATCATATGATAAGATCAATATTATTCCATTCCTACCATTCTGGATGATGGTTTCAAAATATTTGTGGAAAACACAACAAAAAGTAACCTTGGGACCAAATAACACCTAGAGATAATTTATCTAGGGGCATCTCTCATGACACAAGAGTGTGAACTCATTCTCTCAATTATTTGAGAATTTATTGACATATTTTTTGGGTATATTTAGACAAGCCAGGTTTGGATCCATCCTTGTTGATAAATCATCTTATCATCCACCCAAACACTGAACATATTAAATAAAAATTGAGGAAGATGCATCCTCATATAACAGTAAATTGGCAAAAAAGGAATTAGATAAACTTTTAGCAGTAGGTTTTATCCAACCCATAGATTACTCAAAGTGGATTTTCAACATAGTACTAGTAAGCATGAATCCAATTGATAATAAAATTTGCATGGATTTATTTGGCATCAATAAATCCTATCCAAAGGATGATTTTCCTTTACCAAACATTTATATGATTGTGGATTCCATAGTAGGGTATGAGATGTTATCCCTTATGGATGGATTTTTAGATTACAACTAGATTAAAATAAAACTAAAATATAAACACAAGATTAGGTTCACTTTTTGGGGAACATTTTACTACCAAGTCATGCATTTTGGCCTAAAAAATGTTGGTACTACCTACCAATGTGAGATAATAGTGATTTTTCATGACACGATGCATGATATTATGGAATACTATGTGGATGACATTTTAGGTAAATCTAAAACCATAACACAACATCTGATAGTTTTATAGAGGATATTTAACTGACTATAGGAATATTAGGTCCATCCTACTCATAAGAAGTGCATATTTGGAATCAATTCCATAAATTTAATCAACTTCATTATATCTCACAGAGGTGTTGAAGTGGATCTAGACAAGGTTGAGGCCATTATAAACATGCCTCCTTCATCCAACCTAAAGTAACTCTATAGTTTACCAGGGAAGATTCAATAGAACAAATTATTCATCTCTAAAGTGATAGATAGATACCACCCCTTCACTCACCTTCTTAGGAAAGGCACAACATTTTTGTGGAATGTCGATGGTCAAAAATATTATTTAGCTAATCCTCTTGTTTTGGCTCGAACCCACACTAGGAAAACTAATTCTTCTTTATATTTCAACTACAAAACATGCACATGGGGGAAATATTATTTAACATGATGATCATTTTTTAAAAAACCCATTTATTACCTAATCTAAAAACTAGTGGATTAAAAAAATAATTATATGCCTATTGAAAATGAATTCCTAGCAATGGTGTTCACATATCAAAAGTTATGACATTACATGTTAAATAATGAAACCATTGTCATTGCCAAGATTGATCCCCTCAAGTACTTTATTTACAAGGCAAATATTATAGGTCATATGGAAAAATGGGTAATGTTATTAAGTGAGTTTGACATTGAGGATACACATCAAAAATTCATTAGGGGCCAAGCATTTTAAAATCAACTTGGAGAGGCTCCTATATCAGATTCTCAGCGACTCACATTTGAATTTCTAGATGAGTCCATTTTGACTCTAGATAATTTAATCCTAAGTAACCTTCTACATGAAATTATTCTTCCACATAATAGACCCTCTAGTTTTATAGCTCCTTCACTACTCATAGATCGGGACCTAGAATTGTATTTGTCACACCTTAGGGAGATCTTATTCCTAGGTCTTTCCATATTGGCTTTTAGTGTACCAATAATATTGTTGAAAATGAATCCATTATTTTTGGGCTATGCCTAGCTATACAGAGGAAAATTAAGTAAATACTTGTTTATATAGACTCATAATTAATTATAAACTAGGTCACAAACCAATTCCACACTAAGGATGACAAAATCATCCCATATAAAGCTATGATTGATAATCTTAGGAAGCAATTTGAATATTTAGTTTGAACAAGTACTATGAGAAACAAAAAAACTACTAATGTAATGGAAATGATAGGTTCCCTCATTAAAATGGTATATTATGGGAGGGAATATCAATTTTTGGTGAAACACATTCTACATCTGGCTCACCCTCTTGTTTTTGAAATGGTTGACATTGTTGGTTCCAACATCTACTGGTACCAAGACATATTTGACTATTTAAAAAACCTTAATTCCTCCTAACCTTACAAAAATCAACACAAATACTTCATTCACAAAAGATTTTGATACATAATCCTTGGTAGAACCCTTTATCATAAAGGTTATGATGTAATTTTGCTTCATTATTTACCTTTGATAGTATCAATTAGTGATTAAGGAAGAACATGAAGGGATCTATAGGGCCCACACCAATGGGATAGTATTGGATAAGAAATTTCCACATGTTGGATGGTTTTATTGTTAATTATTCATATTTTGGGCTTAAAATGATCTTGTTGATGTTATTTTCATGATATCAAAGTTGGAGGTGTTGCAGCCATCAATTTATGAGTTTATTGTTGCAAGGGTTTGTCCATTTATCAAAATTTCTTCTCAATGGAGTGGAGGTATTTTTCATGGTTATAAAATCTATTTTTTTGGTCATTGACTAGGCCATATACATCGTAGGCTGCACCATTTATGCACATATTATGCTAGACCCATGTTTAAGTTTGTTTTAGAAGTTTTTTTTGGCAATTTATGATTGTTTTTAAATGGTTTTAGGCCTTATGTACATCCAAATCCAAATATAAAAGCACAAGGGAATATAAATATGAGTTTTATGTCCTGTAAAATTTGTTATAACTTCTAGATATTCATTTGTATATCCCTTCTACTTAAAAACCTTCTCATTGGTTTGATGGTGGATACCTACCACCTATTCAGGTTTTCTCTCACCACAGGTGGTATGGATCCAATTTTTTAAATTTTAGACCTGGTACAATTAGCTAATAGTCCTAGATTTCCTTCCTAATTTTGGAAGCATTTTGGATCAATTTGTACAACTCTTTGGCAGCTTGAAAATTATTGTAGCAATCTATCTTCATCATTTGGATAGTTGGTCAGCTTTCTTATGGTTTGAGACCATATGATCTTAAATTTTATATCTGATTCTTAGAGAAAATATTATTTTAGGTATAATTTCAGATTATAATAGGTAGTACATTTTGAATAAGGCCATACCACCTTTTGGTATGTCAGAACAGATCCCATTCAGTGAGTTTTTCTAGATCTTGTAAAGAGTCTTCTTGAAGCTGGGTTTCACCCATTTTTGATAATATGTGCTTGGTTTCTGCCAAAGAAATTACTATAAATTTATTTTGAAGATTTTTCATAGATTTATGAAGTGGTAAATCATTTATTGGTCTTTAGTGAATTTAATATTTGTGCAAAGTTTAATTATTTGACCCATTTTAATGACAAAAATCTTGTAAAGACTATAAATTTTGAATCGTGATTTGAAATCAAGTACTATTTTTTTAAAAATGCATATTTTTTATTATCCATCCATTGGGTTCATTTATATTATAAAATTAACTCAATTATAAAGTGCCAAATTTGGGGGGGCCTTACACTTTTTTGGGGTGTTCATTAATTTCATCAGGAGATGTTGAATTATCGTAGGGGGATTTGTCTTTCTGAGAGGGTTCTTCTTGAATTTATCCTTATTTTTTGACAATGGATTCCTACTTATTTGATCCCCTCAACACTTCCAAATAAATTATTTGGAAACTCCAAATATAGATACACTTAAAAAAAAAATTCTTGTGGATAATTATGCTTGGTGACATTCCCCACCTTACAAATAAGGAGGATCTTGTTTGGATTGCATCCATGCAAGATGAGGCTCTTTGTTTGATTCACCTCCATGTTTCAGATAGTTTTCAGTGCCATGTCACTTATGTGACATCACCAAAATAATCTTAGGACACTATTGTAGCCTTATTTGAGAAGTATACTGAGTCTTCTAGGTCTTTTACACCCTCTTTTACTCCACCTCTTATTCCACTTTCTTCTCCTCTTGTTAATGAGGATTTATTTTTTTATGATGACACTGACATGGATGAGGCACTATTGAAAATTCCTCCTCCTATTTTAATTCAAGATTTATCTTTTGATGATGACACTGATGTTTTACAATATTTGAGTCTTAATAATGACATGGGTGAGGCACTATTAACACTTCCTTATTCTCCTCCTAGTGAGGATTGACTCTTTACTAGTGACATGAATTGGGATTCCTCTTCATTTTATGAAGACATACTTATTTATGGTGATATAGATGAGTCATTGTTACCTCCTATATGTCTCACTATTCCTCCTTCTTCAATTGTTAGTGAGGACTTGTATTTTGATGATGGTTTACTTGAGGGACCTATTACTCCTCATATAGTTTATATTATTATTCATTTCATTGGTTGAGAGGACATGATTCTTGAGGATGTGGCACCTTCAGTATCACTATTAGAGATCATGGATGAGACACCATCATGAATTCATAAGGATGAATTTTATTGTGCCATAATTATTTTTCCCTCATCACTTACTCCTCTTGTTTATGAGGATATCTATTTAGATAGTGATTTTCATGAGGAACCTATTATTTTTGTACATTAAATTTTGGATCTTGTTGTTAATTTTGATATTTCATATGTTTCTTATCCCACTTTGGATCTATTTACTTATATGCTTAGTTATTTTAAGAAACATACTCATGGATTTGGATCTTGCATACTTCACTATATGGGCTACACTCATGGAGGTCTTGGTAGACTCTTGCATTGTATTTTCTCTCCTATTAGAAATAATATTTATATAGGTGATGTGTCTTTTGGAAATATTGTTTATAACACTCAAGAGGAAGGTACATTAATGGCAAGAACATTATATTTTTAGGACTATATCACCACCTATATAGATGGTTCCTTACATCCTTTCCATCCATGCAATATATATAATATTGATCTTCATGTAGGGTGAAGGAAATTGTCCTTAGGGGGGATTCCACATGAAGTAATTCCTTCATTTCTTTATTTTACATCATTTTTTTTTTGCGGGGGGGGGGGGGGGAGTTTTATTCTTACAGGTTTTCTTCCTTTCTTCATTTCATGGATATATTGTACATGAGTACCTAATCAAGCCTTGTTATTGGGACTCATACTATGTATATGCCACTTTATTTTTTGGATATTTTAATGGGGTTTCAATTAATTCCTAATGATGACTTTTATTATGCAAAAATTATTGTTCATTCATCACCTACTCCTTTTCTTTATGAGGATATGTGTTTAGACAATGATTTTCATGAGGAACCTATTATTGCACATTCTATTTTAGATCTTGTTGTTGCTCATTATATTACATATATTGATTTTACCACTTTTTATCCATGTACTTATGTGCTTCAATATTTTTAGAAATATACTCTTGGATTTGGATCTTGTATACTTCACTCTATGGGCTACACTCATGGAGGTTTTGGTAGACTCTTACATGGTATTGTCTCTCCTATTGGTAAAAATATTTCTAAAGGTGATGTGTCTTTGGTACATCTTGTTTTTATCACCCATGAGGAAGTTAAATTAATGGGAAAAACATTTTATTTTGAGGATTATCTCACCACTTATGTAGATGGTTACTTACATCCTTTTCATCTAGACAAGACATATAGTATTGATCTTCATGTGAGGTGAAAGAAGTTGTCCTTAGGGGGAATTATACATGAAGTCCTTCCTTTAATTATTTTACTTCATTTTTTTTGGGGGGGAGGTAGTTTTGTTCCTATGGGTTTTATTCCTTTATTAATTTCATGAATATATTGTACATGAGTACCTGATCAGGCCTTATTATCAGGACTCATACTATGGATATGCCACTTATTTTTTTGGGTATTTTTTATGGGGTTTCAATGACTTCCTAGGGATGAATTTTATTATTCCATAATTATTTTTCCCTCATAAGCTAATCATATTTTTTGTGAGGATATGTGCTTAGATAATGATTTTCATGAAGAACCTATTATTGTTGCAAATTCTATTTTGGAGCTTGTTGTTATTCTTGCTACTACATATGTTGATTATCCCACTTTGGATCCATGTACTTATGTGCTTAATTGATTTGATAAAATACTCTTGGATATGGATCTTGTCTACTTTACTCTGTGGGATACAGTCATGGAGGTCTTGGTAGACTCTTACATGGCATTGTCTCTCCTATTAGCAATAATATTTCTATAGGTGATGTGTCTTGGGTACATCTTATTTGTAGAAGTCAAATTATTAGTGTTAAAGGTTCAAGTACATAATAAGAGGTCTAATGAAGGTCTTAAGAAGCCATGATATGGCTTAAAATTTGAATTGGAGGTTTTCCCTCCAAAATTGTAATTTAAATGTTCAATTGTTGTCATAAGCCAAGCATGACCCTTAACTGATAGGTATGCATGGTCATAAGGGGAAGGATCACACTTTAGTCATGAGATCAGGAAAATCCCACGTTAAAATTATAATTAGGGAAGTTTTGGTTTGTAACTTCCATAACCAACCTTGAATTTGGTTAAATTGGAGGATTGGTACGTAAGTATGGGGAGGAGATAACATAGAATAGGCAAAGGAGAAAGGGGGAGAGCTATCTGAGAGGAAGAAGGAGAATCTGATAATGTATGCATAAAATCCTCATGATGATGAATTAGCCTATTCATGGATCATATTTTGTAACTAAGAAAGAATAAAATAAAAAAAGATAAGAAAGGTTTTATATATGCATGTACACTAAATTATATTGGTTTATTATGTGATGTTTTATATCTTAATAAGTCCTTGAGGTCATGAACAGGTTGATGTTGGCATTGTATTGTAGGTTTGAACAAGAATTATAGGTTAAAATTTGGGAAAAGGAGTATTTGGGTTGTTTCTCCAATGATAAGTAGGAGAATATTGTCTTAACCCTTATTTTTAAAATGTATTTGAGTCATATAGACTTCCAACAGATTGAGGAAACCGGTTTAGGTGGGAAAATTCAATGCAAATAGTAATTCTATTCATAACCCCTATAGACTCCTATGATAGTTTAATTTGAAGACATTAAAGAGAGTAAGGAACCACTAAATAAAATTAATTAATGGATAAAAAATCAATTTAATTATTTTAATGAGAATAAGGTATTCCTAATGCCCTGTGTTTTATGTAAAACATCTCTGAAAAGACTTTCCACCATTTGAATGTTAATAGTTTTGAATGAACCCTGTGTGTACATTGTAAATTATGTGTGCTGTAATCAAGGATATTGGATAATACATGAATAAAGGGAATAATTTTTATTAATGTAGGTTTGGTAATGGTTGAGAAGGAGGTTAGCACCTTTCGAAGATAACTAGGTTCCAAACATTTACATAGTCTACTTCTTGTGTTGACATAGGTAGTCCTTAGGAAAGAAGTGTATGTACATGAAAAAGAGAATGATTAAGGTTTGATGAAATGTTGGTTGATGAATAGGGTGAATAAGAAGTGGGACCAACCTCTAAATAAACCCTGATTTTTCTTAAAGGCAAGCAAATTTTAATGCTCCTACACAGGCTACCAAATAGGTACAAAACTTTGTATTTTGATCAATACAAGATTTCATAAGATTGAATGGGTTGTTTTATCCACTTAGGATTGTGTATGGGGTTCAAATATACCTAATAAAAGTCTCAAAACTTTATAATTTAAAATATAAATAAAATCATTGGATGTTGGAGTCTATTCTACCTTGCACAGTTAGGAAAAGAACATATAGTTGACTAAAATTTGGTTATTTTAGTCATGAAATAGATGAAGTCTGGGTAATATATAATTTTAAATAAGAATGAATTTAAAATAGACATATATAATTTTATTTGGTCTCTTGAAATTCTAGATAACTCAAGGAATGGAATTCTTTATGCTTTCAGCCTGTGCAAGAAGGGTGAAACACTATAACTAGGGTTTTTGTGTTTGGAAGAGTTATAACACTAAAAAAATTCTATAGACTTGTGATAACACCTTATTTTATGTGAAAATAAGTAATAAAGTATTTTTGGGTTGAAACTAGACCGTATAATATAGATTTTAGGGTTGAGACAAGAAATGAAGGCTAATTAGGCCTAGTTTGAAGGGCTTTAACAAAGGAAGTAAGGCTAAAGGTGGAATTATACCATGATATTTGACAAAAAAATAGAGAAGGATAGAGGTTTATAATAAATTATTTCATATTCTCAAGGTACAAAAGTATCAATCTGTACAATACAGATTTGTCAAAAAAAGGTTACAAGCCTTAGGAACTTAAGAGAACCTTGTGAGTAGATGTGAAGGGTAAAGTGTGTTTGAGATATTTAAAGGGGTATAGATATAAATATGATAATTTAATATCATAAATGTAATTATATTATTTTTATAAGCCTAAACCATGTTTTGGTCCTTGAGACCTAATGGGGTTAGCTAGTAAAAGCTAGTGAGAGTGAGAAGAGTAGTTTGAGAAGGAAATACATTATTTTAGGTAGAGTATTTATGTGAATATCATTAACTAGAATTAATTTAATATAAAATGGTTTATAAGTGCATAATATATAGGTACATACTCAATAATTCTATCAATCCCAAGGCCCATGGGAGAAACTAGATTTATGCAAGGTTGATCAAGATAAGTAGAGTAAGTGAATGATATGTCCTTCAAGACCATAGCCAAATAGAGATTAATTTTTGTGAATTATCCCCATGCCTATGAATCATTTGGTATCATATGAAGGTAAGAGTGATTAAAGCTTTATTTAGAATTATTTACAACTTGTTGATTTGAGATGAATGCATATGCTATGAGGTATGCATGAGAAGTAATATTAGAGGGTATTAAGGGATATTGAGGTTGAAGGTATGATAAATTTAGGTTAATATAAATTAGAATAAGATTGATAAAGATAAGAGATAAATCCCCAAATTCCTTTGAGAAGGACAAGAAGCTAGTCAAGAAAATTCTAGCAAAGAAAGAAAGGGAAAGAGAGCACTGAAGGTCCAAGTGAGAAGAGAGGAGGTAAAGAATCCCAAAGAGATTAAATAATTATGATAAGAGGTACTATATAGAGGAAAAAATAAGTGTAAATTCCCAATATATGAACAAAAGGAAATATTAAAAATCTTGCTAAGAGGAGGGTCTAGAAAGGCCTAACAAACAAAGAGAGATGGAGAAGATGGATATATAGAGAGAGGTGGAAGACATAATAATATATGTGGGGTGAGTTATATATAGTATATAGCTCATGATTTATCTCATAATAGAACAATAAAGATAATGTACAAGCTATAATGTGAGAAGGAAGGTAAAGTGGCCATTAGAGTCACTTGTGAGAAGAAGGCACAAGAAAGGTGCCTTAGAAGATGAGAAGAAGAAAGAGAGAGAAACCCAAAGAGGCATGAGAAGAGAGATGTTTCCAAGTGAGCAACAAGATAGAGAACTGAGAAGAAGGTTCTCATTCAAGATAATAATAAGGATAAATAAGTGCCAAGAAGAGCACATGAGGGTGAAGACAAGAGAATATGGACAATGTCTATGCCAAGGACATTTAAAGAGACTACATGGTTTCTATTATTATATGCTAACATTGCTTTCAATTTTATGTTTTCAGGTATGAAGAAAAATGTGGTGAAGGCATGGCATGAGGCCTCAAATTTTATGAAGAATGGATCAAGAATTTCACCCATCAAGTGGCAAGTGGATGACAAAGAAAGAGAGTATCTTGAAGAAGATAAGATGATGAAGATTGAGAGCATGCCACATGTAGAAGATGATGATAAAGAGGAATATTATGATATATTTCCAAGCCTAGAACTTGAAACAAGATAAGAAGCATACAAAGAAGACATGGAGGTCACCCAAGAAGATGTGAAAAAAGAGATGAGATTGTAATAATTGCCTTTGGAGGTAAATGAGTGTTTGAACATTGATTTTTATTACATCTATGAAAAAGAAAAGGATTATATGTAGGTTGAGAGAAAGAATGATAGATTGAAACCCTAAAAAGGAGAAAAAGGGCATGGATATGTGTGGCCTAAATGGATTAAATAAGTAGGTGATAATAAGAAAGATGATAATCTCAAATAAGAGGTCAAGAAAGGAAAAATAATAGGAGGAAAGCACACACAAGTGTGGAAGCAAAAGACACATGGAAAAGTATACCAAGTTGGCATGGTAGATAATAAAGGCATGATGCATGAGAGTGATGCAAAGAGAATCAAGTGGTATCCCAATAAGGTACAAGGCAAAAATAAAGATTACAAGAGGATCAAGTTTCAAATTTACTCTAAGAAAGCATGAAGGTTGAAGAATATGACAAGCATAGAAAACAAGCAAGAGAGATGGTGCATGCAAACCAAGACAAAGAAGGGAAGGTACAACCATATGAGTGCATAGAAGATAAGTGTTTGAAATATGTGTTTTCAAATTTTGTATATGATGATATGTTTGCATTTGATTCAAATGAGGAAGATATTTTGTATGTATAAACCATTGCATTGATGGATGAGTGTGTAACAAAGCAAGGTGAAGATGAAGCACCTCAAAGAGTGATTGAGAATCAAGCTATGAAGCATGAGGATATTGAAATGTCTCTCAAAAATGAGGGAGTTCAAGGATAATATAAATAATAATTTGCATAAACAAGTGAAGAGCAAAGTGAACTAAGGTTTGATGAGGATGATGCATAAATAAATGCACTCAAGTAGCAAGAAGAATTGAAAATGCTAGAAACATAATTTAGTCTATTGGAAGGACTACATATAAGTGTACATTAGTAAGGGAAGCTCAAGAATTATCTCAAATAAGGATAAAATTAATAAGGATTGAATGGTTTAGAAAATGGTAGCTATGAATTAGTGAACAAGACTCTTGAACAAGGAATGGTAAACAAAAATGAGATGAATATTGCAGGTATGGAATAACAAGAAGATGTTGAACATCACAAGCAAATGAAGAAGGAAGAATATGGTACAAGGAAGAAAGAAAAGAGTATAAGAGGATCAAGTTACAAATTTACTATAATAAATCATGAAGTTTGAAGAAGATGACAAGAATACAAAGTAAGTAAGAGAGATGGTGCATGCAAACCAAGACAAAGAAGGGAAGGTACAACCATATGAGTGCATAGAAGATAAATGTTTGCAAGATGTGTTTTCAAATGTTGTATATGATGATATGTTCACATTTTATTCCAATTAGGAAGATCTTTCATATATATAAACCATTGTATTGATGGATGAGTGTGTAAGAAAGTAAGGTGAATATAAAGCACCTTAAAGAATGATTGAGAAGCAATGTATGCAACGTGCAGAGATTGACATGACTCTCACAAATGAGGGAGTTCAAGGATAATATAAATAAGAAGTTTCCCAAGAAATTGAAGAGCAAAGTGAACAAAGGTTTGATGAGGATGATGTAGAAATAGATGCACTCAAGTTTTAAGAAGAATTGAAATTATGGAAACATACTTTAATCCATTATAAGGACTACATACAAGTGTATATTAGCAAGAGAAGCTCAAGAATGATCTCAAATAAGGATCAAATGAAGAAGGATTAGATGGTTTATAAAATAGAAGCTATGAATTAGTGAACAATACTCTTGAACAAAGAATGGTAAGACCAAATGAGATGAATATTGCAAGTATGGAACAACAAAAAGAGATTGAACATCACAAGTAAATGAAGAAGGAAGAAGATGAGTTAAAATCACTCATAAACAAGCATGGAAAAGAGAATCAAATGACATCAAGGAAAAGAAAAAAAAGACATGTTTATATGATGATATAGTAGCTGAAATGGGAGGACAAAACCGTGAGGAAAAGGATGGAACAAGTTTCCAAGATGCACATCTAAGAGAGAAGCTAATAGAGGATAATAAGCAAGATGATATAAAGAAAAATATAGTTGGGATGAAGAATAAACAAAGCATAAAAGCTCTATAAATTATTGAATAGGTAATTTGGCCTCATGACATCCAATAAATGCATGTGAATGATGTTGTATATGTAGGTGTTACAGAGAAAGAGAATGAAGAAGAGTATGAGACTTATGCATTGATTGCACAAGAAGTGGAAACATGGATAATAGCATCAAAGAAAGAGTTGAGAAGCAATAAATGTAAGAATAAAGTAAGGAATAGTATGAAGAATACCAAGAAGAACCAAATTATACAAGATGAACCTAAGAAAATCCATGAAGAAGACATAAAATCAAGACAAGTGAAACATAATTGGAAAAAGAGAAATAAGATGGCATTTGATTTTTTTCCCTCTTGGGAAGTATGATGCAGGAGTATCAAGAATATTATAAAATTATTAGTGTTCAAGGTTAAAGTAAATTATAATAGGTCTAATGAAGGTCCTAAAGGTCTTAAGAAGCCATGATATGGCTTATAATTTGAATTGGAGGTTTTCCCTCCAAAATTGTAATTTGAATTTTCAAATGTTGTCATAAGCCAAGCATGACCCAAGCAATGTAAAAAAAATGTGGTCAAGAGTAAATAATGGTGTTAAGGGTCACAAATACTTTGAATAAGTGTTTTAAGTCATAGGTATGCATGGTCATAAGGGAAAATATCACACTTTAGTCATGAGATCAAAAATCCCACATTAAACTTGTAATTAGGGAAGTTTTGGTTTGTAACTTCCATAACCAACCTTGAAGTTAGTTAAATGGGAGGATTGGTACATGAGTATATGGAGAGAGAGAATAGATAATAGGTAGAGGAGAGAGGGAGAGATCTCTTTGAGAGGAAGAACGAGAATCTTATAATGTATGCACAAACTCCTCATGGATGATTGAATTAGCCTATTCATGGATCATATTTTGTAACTAAGAAAGTATAGAATGAATAAAGATAGGAAAGGTTTTTTATATTCATGTCCTATAAATGATATTGGTTTGTTGTGTGATGCTTTATACCTTGATAATCCTTTGAGGCCATGAACAGGTTGATGTTGGCATTTTATTGTAGGTTTAAACAAGAATTGTAGGTTACAATTTGGGAAAAGGAGTATTGGGGTTGTTTCTATAATGATAATTAGGAGAATATTGTCTTAACCCTAGTTTTTTCAATTTATTTGAGTCGTATAGACTTCTAACAGATTGAGGAAACCAATTTAGGTGGGAAAACTCAATACAAATAGTAATTTTGTTCATAACCCATACAAAATCCTATGATAGTTCAATTTGAAGACATGAAAGAGAGTTAAGGAACCACTAATTAAAATAAATGAATGGATAAAAATAAATTTAATTATTTAAATGAGAACAAGGTATTCCTAATGACCTGTGTGGTATGTAAAACATCTTTGGAAAGTGTTTCCACCATTTGAATGTTGATAGTTTTGAATGAACCTTGTGTGTGTAATGTACATTTTGTGTGCTATAAGAAAGGATATTGGAGAATAAACTAATTAATGGAAGATTTTTTATTAATGTATTTTTGTTAATGGTTTAGAATGAGGTTATCACCTTTTGAAGATAACTAGGTTCCAAACATTTACATAGTCTACTTCTTGTGTTGACATAGTTAGTCCTTAGGGAAGAAGTGTATGTACGTGAAAAATAGAATAAATAAGGTTTGATGAAATTTTGTTTGATTAATAGGGTGAATAATAAGTGTCACAAACCTCTAAATAAACCCTGATGTTCTTTGAAGGTAAGCAAATTGTTAATGCTCCTACATAGGCTACCAAATTGTTATAAAACTTTGCATTTTGATCAATACAAGATTTCGTAAGATTGAATGAGTTATTTTATCCACTTAGGAGTGTGTATGGGGTTAAAATAGACCTAATAAAAGTTTCATAACTTTTTAAGGAAAACTAAAAATAAATTCATTGGATGTTGGAGTCTATTTTGGCTTGCACAATTAAAAAAACATACAATTGACTGAGATTTAGTTGTTTTAGTCATGAAATGAATGAAGTGGGGGTTATATCCAATTATATAAGTATAATTAATTCAAAAAAACTCTATAAAATTTCATTTTGTCTCTTTAAATTCTAGATAACTCAAGGAATGAAATTCTTTATGCTCTCAACTTGTGTAGGAAGGGTGAAACCCTATAACTAGGGTTTTGGTGTTTGAGAGAGTTGTAACCCTAAAATTTTTTAGAAACTTGTGGTCACACCTTATTTTATGTTCCAATAAGGAATAAATTGTTTTTGGGTTGAAACTATATAGTACAGTATGGATTTTAGGGCTGAGACAAGAAATGACGTGAAAATTAGGTCTAGTTTGAATAGCTTTAACAAAGGAAGTATAGGCTAAAGGTGGAATTATAACATGATATTTAACATAAAAATATATAAGGATATAGGGTGATAATATATTATTTAATATTTTCAAGGTACAAAATTATCAATTTATACAACATAAAATTATTAAAAAAAGGCTACAAGCCTTAAGAACTCAAGAGAACCTTGTGAGTAGATTTGAAGGGTAAAGTGTGTTTGAGATATTTAAATATATATATATATATATATATATATATATATATATATATATATATATATATATATGTTATGATAATTTAATATCATAAATGTAATTATATTATTTCTTAGAATCCTAAACCATGTTTTGGTTCTTGAGACCTAATGTGGTTAGCTAGTGAAAGCTAGTGAAAGTGAGAAGAATAGTTTGAGAAGGAAATGAATTGTTTGAGATAGATTATTCATGTGAATGTCATTGATGAGAATTAATGTCATAAAAAATGGTTTATAAGCTCATAATATATAGGTACATACTCACTAAGGCTATCAAGCCCAAGGCCCAAGGGAGAAACTAGATTTATGCAAGGTTGATCAAGACAAACATGGTAAGTGAATGAGATGTCCTTAAAGACCATAGCCAAATAGAGATAAATTTTGGTGACTTATTCCCATGCCTTTGCATCATACATTAATGGGAATAAAATTTTATTTTTAGGAATATCTCACCACCTATGTATATGGTTCCTTACATCCTTTCCATCCACACAAAATATATAATATTAATCTTCATGTGAGGTGAAGGAAGTTGTCATTATGGGTATTCCACATTAATTCCTTCCTTTCCTTCTTTTTCTCATTTTACATCATTTTGGGATCGGGGTGGGGGTAGTTTTTTTCTTATGGGTTTTCTTCCTTTCTTCATTTCATAGATATATTGTACATGAGTACCTAATTAGGCCTTGTTATTGGGACTCATACTATAGATATGCCACTTTATTTTTTATATACTTTTATACCCTAGCTTCACTTTAGGGGAGGTGTTAGAGTTTTTTCTCATGTTTTATAGGTTTTATAGATAGTTTTTTGTCTTTTTACTAATTTATCTTTTTTGTGGATTTATCTCACATTGGTTAGTTTGACTTACTTATTTCTTGTCCTTGCCTATATATGCAAGGCTTCTAATTTATAACACATATAAGTTATTTTATGGATATTATATGATATTAAATTTGTCTTTGCATATCATTTTTTTAGCTCTTACAAATTTTCTTGTGATGCTTTTGATGTTAATGCTTCAGATCTTTGGCTTGGAAAGATCTTGCTGACATTCCTTTCTAACTCCAAAATCTAACAGGTAAACAATAGAGGTGAGTGATACCTCATAAGGCTAGGATAAAGAGAATTTATAAATATAATAAATGTACATATAACTTATGATAAATTTATAAACATATAGTGAACACAAATAATGTTAATTCTTCAACAATCTCCATTAAACTTAATTTGGGGTTATAAAAGTGGAGAAAAGCTTTTAAAAATAAGGAATGGAATTGAAATTACATTAATCTACCCCTTAATAAAAACTTCCTTCAAGATTAATTACAAAAGTTTGAAGAAATAATAATAAGAGAATGTGACACCAAAATTCTTAATAATGAAGGTGTTACCATCAAGAATCTCCCATAATCATTTTTAGACAATGTGACCAATTTTTAATGGAATAAAGACCAATAAGAAGGATAAATGATCCAAAAAAACCATACAAAACAATCAAGCTAACACTGATCTTTCAATTTAAGTAACCAATATGCCAAAAAATACAATCTACATACATAAATTGATAAAATTAGATGTACTAAAAGGCAAATAGAGTAAAGACAACTTCCATCACAAAGTAGGAAATCATGCACAAAAAGTAAGTCAAAATAATCAAATTATATTTTATATGAAATAAGAAGCAAGGAATGCATAAAATAATATGTGTCTCTAGCAAAATATGTATGACATGAAGTAATAGAAGAAACATCACATGACAACATATCAAAGTCTCTAGAAGATCTGTTTTATTTCTAAATATTTTGAACCTTAGAGGTAGGAGGTTTAGTAATTTTCCAACAATGCAAAGTGTCATGAGTGGATTTACCACAATTTTTGCATGGATAAAATTTTCAATATTTAGAGATATGATGCGTGTGTTTTACATAATACATACAAGGTCTAGAATTTTTAACCGCATTATAATCAAAACAAGTTCTATTATAAGTCATACCATGAAGAGGCAATAAGATTTCAAATTATCATGAGAAATAATTAATTCATAAAAATTGAGTCCTTTATAATTTACATTATATTTAGGAAAAATAGGTTCAAGAATAACATCTTCAAACTTACCAAGCCCACCACCCAAGTAGCCTATACTTTTCATGATTTTTAAGCCAAGGTTGGTAGAAGTGTTCAATGAAGTTTTAGTGTGTTTAGAAGTACAATGAGTTTCATCATTCGAATGAGTGTTAAGCATAAAAGACATAATTTTTTCATAGAGAGCATCAAAAGAGGATTTCATGTTCTCTATTTTGTCATGAAAAGCATTTTTAAGTGTAATAAATGACTTATGCAATGTAGTAATAAAGTCATTTTGACATTGAAATGCATGTTTAAGATTACCCATTTCTTCATTTTTCAAATCTATCTGATGTAAAATATGTTTGAATGCTAATAAAATTAAATAATTTAAAATCCATTAGTAAGCTACAAGCTTAAAAAAACCAATAATACTTAAAAAATAACTTGTTTGCACAAAGTTGGTTACATGAGGTTTTAGATCAAGTAACTTGTAAATGTAAATCCACACCAAAACTCCAAACTTAAATGAAGTTGAGTTTTTTCAATATATATAATATGAAATGGTGAAAGGACTTATAAGACAAACTTAGTTTGATATTGGGTTTGATTTAAGAATAAACTTATGTTAAATTTTATATAAAATGAAGTTTTCAAAAACTCATAACCATTTTAAGAGTTTTAAAAAAAATATTATGCATCCACATTAGATTTGGAAAAGGATTTAAAGAGACAAAATAAAATAAATCTTATCTTATGATTTAATAAGCCAGGATGTAATGATATACAAAGTAAAGTTATAAAAAATGTAGTGAAAACATTAGAAACTTTTATAACCTATAAAAAGAAATGTAACATGAGAATAATGAGCAACATAAAATGTTACCCTACAAATGGGTTGTACCACATATATAAATAATTACATATTGTGTCGCATAAATAAAAAGGTAAAAATTATAACAATTGTGATTTAATGAATGACATGAATAGATCATATATGGTGCAGATTGTACACAACTAGTGCATGTAAAGGGAATTCCAAGGCAAGAACCATATGAAGATTAATTCCAAAAGAACCAAATAAATAACATGATAAAATAGAAAAAAGAAAGGATGTAAAATCTATGTGATAACAATAAAAGGTAAGGATAGTATAAGATATAGAGAAAAAGAAGGATTGTGACAAAACTCATCTATCCACAACTATGTAAAAAGTTAATGTCAATAAAAAGAGATAACAAAATAACACATAATAACAAAAGACTAAGCAAATTTCATATGAAATCCTAAAGTCAGGTGGAAGAGGCATTACTATATGAAGTATAGTCTATGCACTGGGTAAACCTAAGACTGAGAAAAGCCAAAAGATCAAACAAAATACAAAGGTTAAGATTAAAATTCTTGGAAAAGAAGCAAACTATGCAAGAATAATATAAAATTAAAGACTAAGCACAAAAAAATCACAATAACTTAGCATAGAGAGCATACAATAAATGAATTTGAACTTGGCTCAATCCAAACTAAAATAATGTGCAAAAAATTGAGCAACAGACTTGCATACTCTAGATATTAATAAAGGATGACAATAACCTCAAAATAAGGAATATGCATAGATATCAAGAGAAAAAAGGTGCAACAAACATATAATAATTAAATAATATAATAGCTATGAAGTAATGAAAATGATCAATAACTCTCAATAAGGTGCAAATCAGCTCAGAAAGGGTCCTAAGCATAAAATTCAATACTACTAAGGAACATAAAAAGTTTTGCTAACCACGAAAGCACCTAATAAAGACCCAAGGTTTCCAAGAGAAAAATTGCTCAAAAGTCTATGAAGGAACAAGAGTATCTTGGAACCAAAAAAAATAAAACTACATTTAAAAGGAATAAGACAAAAAAAATCACATTTATATAAATTATTGATATAAATAAAATTTGAATTAGCAAAAAAATGATTAAAGATTTAAGTTGGACAAGAAACTAGTTGTGATCAAGATAAAATAAACATTCTTTCCTGCCCATGAACCTTCAAGACTTGTCAAAAAATGATGTTTAAAACCATGGGCTCTGATACTATATTATATTTATTACCTAGGTAATGAAATAACATTGAGATAAATAAGCAAAATGAATGCAATGGGAATAACATCACCTTGAAAGAATCAAGCCACAAGGTTGAGATGAAAGTGACAAGCAGGGAAATCATCAAATGGATAAAAACCCCAAAATATAGTAGAAGATTTGCAACAATGAATGCCTAAGTACATATCAAGAACAAGCTAGAAGTGAAGAATAAGAATGGCCTTAAGCCAAAAGAGCATCAAGAATGCAAGATCAAGACTAGATCAACAAGATTGTTGTGTTATGAACAATGAGAGAGGAGAGATATTTATATAGATCTAGGAGAGAGAAATGAGCTACATGAACAAGATTTATATGTGTGACAATTGTCTTAATCCTCTTAAAATTGGGGAGGATGTGTTAGGGATTAGATTTTACATTAGCAGTTACATTCAATATTTATTGAGAGGTAAATAGTAATTGGATAGTTAGTTTGCTAGTTATCAAAATATTTTTATAAACAATATTATGATAATATATTATAATATAATATTATTTATATATATTGTTATGAGTTATAACAATATATCATATATAGGATATTGTCTAATAAAAGGGATTTGGGGTGAGAGATTGATGTAGAAATAATCTCTATGAATATAGGAAAGATGTTCCTATATATATGTAATGTCTTGAATGATTTATTATTAGAATGAAAAATATAATAGTTTTGTGTTTAAAATATTTCATGTGTTTTTATTGTCTTTGTGTTCAACTCCTTATTTAATCTACATGGATCTAAACTAGACCCATCATCTAGTATCCGAGTAGGTGATTTACATTAACTATGAGAGTCCTCTAATGACATTTGTCTTTATCCAATTTTTGGATTCTTGCACTAGCATAAATAGCATTTGATCGGTGTTATTGTACTTGTTTTGAGAGTGATGTATGAGGTCATGTGCATAATTTTTTGGTAATGTCTCATGATAGTCAAGAATAATGATTGCATACTAGTGGTAAATGTTTTTATGTTATTTTAGATCGCTCTTCCTAAAGACATACAAACCCATCCATATATAAGTTCTTGATTCCAAGTATTCATACGACCTGCTCCAATGGCCAATAGCGCAAATCATTATCAATAACATTATGTTTGAATCAACCAATATAAATTTGCATTCACTAGTGTCATTGTTTGATTCTAGATGTAGATATACCATTGACATTTTATATGTCTAAAGTTTTTATACACACTCAGATATATGCACTAATATAGACATCATTATATTTATCATGTCCCATAGACTTTCTCATCGTGTAATTCCTATTCAATGTCAATCCTTCAATAATGTATGAATTTCACATAGTCATCTTCACTCAGATTGCATCTTTATTCCCTACCATCAAACATTATATATGTCTTCATTATGGGAGTTCTATTTCATGAATTTTTTTCATATATGTGGCCTACTCTTTTTTGGCAAAATCATGTGCTATTTCACTACAAATATACCAAGTTTCAATGGTTCTCTCCACCCGATGTCTAAGTGGAACATTCCATGAAATTTTCTATTTCTAGGTGAGTGTTTTTTAATTTGTCAAAGTTTTATTTAATTTTTTGGTCAAGTCAATACATTGTGTTCTTTTTTTTTTAAGTTTGAGTTTAGTCTAAAAGTATGTAATGTTATTGTGTCGGTAAAAATAGTTTAATATTAAAGTTGTTAAGTATTTTATAGTCTTATATATCTTTTAGTAATACAATAAAATTCAAAAGGGTCAAAGTGTCCTTTTTTTTAGAGTCTTGTTTTTTTCCAAGAATTTTTGAAATTAATAATTTGAAAAGGTATTAATTTATTACCATTAGTCTATTTTTGTGTCATTGAGTAGCCACTATAGTCATAGGTAAATATTAGAATTTTTAACATGGAGATTTTATCATATAGTTGTGATACAAAGTAATAGTTATTAATATTTTTAGAATAAGAGTTAAAATAGTTTGTATTAGAGTCAATATTAAAAATCAAAAGTGTCAATGTTTTGGGTTTACTATAAAAAAATAAGTCAAAAGTTAATTTTTTTGAGTCAATAGTTGAGTTGTCATTGTCAAAAAATTTAAAAATAAAATAAATTTGCCTCACAGATGCATTTTTTCTTGTACGTAATGTCTAAATTATGAAGGGGGTTCTAAATTCTATAGAAATAACCAATATATAACCTACTAGAACCATTGGAGCACATGTTGAGATTCATCAACATCTTTGTTGAGTGATCAACATTACCTACTGGAAGAAGGAGGAAACAAAGGCTGGAGGTTCCAAAATGTCTCATCAATTGCCCATGATGGGGCCTAGAATGTTTTGGTGACATATTTTGTGGTGTGTGTTTTTATAGCTTCCATTGTGTGTTTTCAAAATAAGAGTAAAAGAAAATGCCTGTTTAAGATATGTAATTTGTAATTCCAAACATAATTCCATGATGTGAAAACATTGTGAAAGGATAAAAGCACCAATATAAGTTAGTTCATAGATCTTGTAAAGGTTTGTGGTAGAGACCTAGAAAACCATAGGAGGTGAATAGTTGATGTGTCATATTCATGTCAATGTTTGTGGTAAAATTATAAAATTATGAGAGGATACTACATGTGAGAGTGTGTATGGTTTTGCACCATGTAAAAATTGGGGGGGGGGGGGGGGAGAATGTTAGGGATTAACTTTTACATTAACAGTTACATTCAATATTTACCAAGAGGTAAATATTAATTGGATAGTTTGTTAGTTATCAAATTATTATTATAAACAATATTACAATAATAGATTAGAATATAATATTGTTTAGATATATTTTTATGAGTTATAAAAATATATTGTAAATAGGAGATTGTATAATCAAAGGGATTTGGGGTGAGAGATTAATGGAGAAATAATCTCCATGAATATAAGAAATATGTTCATATATATATATATATATATATATATATATATATATATATATATATATATATATATATATATATATATATATATATATATGTAATGTCCTGAATGATTTATTATTAGAGTGAAAAATATACTAGTTTTGTGTTTAAAATATTTCATGTGTTTTATTGTCTTTATGTTTGACTCATTATTTAATCTATGTGGATCTAAACTAGCCCCATAAGGATGTGTGTGCCATATGGGTGGAGGATGTGTGTGTCATGTGTGCAAATAACTCCTCAATCCAATAAGTGGACAATAGAGGTGAGTAACACCTCATAAGGCTAGGATAAAGTGCATTTATAAATATAATAAATGAACACATAAATAATACTTAGGATAAACCTAGAAACCTATGTGAACCCAAATAAGGTTAGTTCTCTAATAATAATGATATAAATAATCAAGGTAGATTCCAACTTTAACTATATCAAAATATCTTTATTATTCTATATCATAATATCAGTAATGTGGCATATCATTACATAGTACAGTGTTAAGGAAATGGAGTTCACTAGTAATATACAAATAAAAGAGTTTTGTGATACCTCTAAAATGTTATACAAAAGGGAAACATGTGATTAATTTTCATAGTATAGATACCCAAATTTATTACAAGCCTTGTTTCATAAAAAATTTAAGCAGATTTTTAGGTATAGATCTCAAACTAAAAACTAAGTACTTAGTGGTGAATTTTTATTGACATTTTGATAGTATTACTAATTATATTTAGCTACATGACACCCTTGTCTTATCATCTCCAATTTTATATGGCATATTATGGAGATCTCTAGCCCTCCTTATCACCCTAAAGTCTTTTTAATCCCTGGGTTAGTTCCACCATTTATGATCAATATCAAATATTAGTACTAATTGAAATTAGTGGAACTAAGCCAAGCCCCATTTTAATTTATTTTTGGCACATTTCACTTATGGCCATTGTTTGGGCATGTTTAGACTTATATTAGTCAAATTTTCATGCCACTAGGTCCCTAATTCAATTTTAGAGACTCCTATGTATACAAAGCTATTATAAGGTATTTTGGGATAAGCACATTGCATTATAAAGGACTAAACAAGATTACATATTGCACTTATAGAATTACTAGAGTTGAATCTAAAGTTTACAATGGTTAATTCATATATGCATGCTTATACTAATATAAAGATAGTAGAAAAATCATCCAGGCTTACATACATAATTACACACATACACATTAATGGAAGAAGTACATTAAAGTTTCATCCCTCTACAAAGTATTGGAAATGTAGTGTAGTGTTTGATCTGTCAATGGGGATCAACCAAGGTTTATTGGAATATTGTCATTTATTTCAAAGGAATTATAATTGAAGTCAATAGAATTGCCAATGGAAATATCAACAAAATTTTCGATAGATGATGGAAATGTTGATGTAAATATCAATGTAATTGTCAATGGATAATGGAAATGTTAGCAAAAATGTCGAGGGAAATGTTGATGAAAATTTCAATGATCACATCTTTTGGTGAAGAGCTGCCTCTTGAATGGGATGCCTCCTTTGTGAAGAGCCTTTAAAGGCTATATAAGGTAGATAAAAGGTTGAAAAAGGTATGGGATAAAAGTGGAAGTATGAGATATATGAATAAGTGAAGGAAGTAAGTATGTGGAGAATAAAAAGATATATCGTACAAACACATGCAGATTTCAAGAATGGAATTAATTCTTTTTATCATTCAAGCATAAGAAGATTTTTGTGGAGAATAAGAGGAGATTGAATTTTACATCATTCATTTGTGAAGAAAAAATAGTACAGTACAAGAATTTTTCAGTGGAGGTTGGTGCCCTAGACCAAATAGATGGGTGTCTCTTGCTAAGTTGGTGCTTAGAAGTGGGGATTGGTGTCTCTAGTAGGTTGGTGCCTACAAAGTGCTTAGCAGTGGCGATTGGTGCCTCCAGTAGGTTGATGCCTACAAATTACTTAGTAATAAGATATTTATGTCTATAGTAGGTTGATGCCTAATAATTTTTTAAAAAGATTAATATTATATGGATGGATTTGGCTGGTAGTTCCAAGTAGCTATTCATTTGTGGTTTTCCCCAAAAGGGTTTTCATGTAAATTTGGTGTCATTTTTATGTGATTTTTTTGATTATGGTTATTAGGTTTCATTAATTAAAAGATAATATTATACTAATTCACCCCCTTTCAGTATAAGCATGTGCTTAACAATTGGTATCAAAGTGGTTTGTTCAAAAATAACCTAACTTCTAAAAGGTAGATCTCAGGAGCACACATGGCCGAACAAGAAGGTTTATCCACAAATAAGGCTTCATTATTTGATAGAAAAAATTATGATTTTTGGGAGTATAAGAAAGATAACCTATTTAATATATTTAGGGTTTGATATCTATAAAGCAATAGTAAATGGTTATACCACTCCATCATCTCCACCAATAGATACAACCAGAAAGAAGGCTAGTGAGAATAATGCCAAAGCCATGAATGTTATTTTGTGTGGCTTATCAGAACTAGAGTTTTTCAAGATTATGCAATGTAATTCAACAAATTAAATGTGGGATAAACTTCAAAACATCTATGCGGGTGAAAAGAAAGTGAAGAAGGCAAAACTCCAAACTCATAGGAGACAATTCGAGAGCTTAAAAATAAAAGATGAATAAAATGTTACAACATATCTTCTTCATGTGGATGAGATTATTAACACCATACATGACTCAAAAAAAAAGTTGAAGATACAATGATTGTGAAAATAGTATTAAGGTCTCTCCCCTTAAGATTTGATGCCAAAGTCTCCACCGTCTAATAAATGATACATACATACATACATATATATATATATATATATATATATATATATATATATATATATGTATGTATGTATGTATGTATATATATGTGTGTATATATATATATACATATATGTATATATGTGTGTGTGTATATATGTATGTATATATATGTACACACACACACACACACACACACACACACACACACACACACACACACACACACACACACACACATACATATACATATACATACATGTGTGTGTGTGTGTGTGTGTGTGTGTGTGTGTGTGTGTGTGTGTGTGTGTGTGTGTGTAGATAAATATTCTAAGAAGGAAGCAGTCTTCAAAGCTTCTAAGAAAGGGAAATAGAAAGAGCCTAAATCAAATGATAGCACTAATGATGAAGAATATGAGAACTAGGCCTTATTTTTCAAAAATATTAAAAGGGGATATAACACATATAAAGGTAAGATACCTTTCAAGTGTTTCAATTATGGAAAAATAGGGCACTTTGATGTTAAATGTCCAAATAAAGATGATAGCGATGATGAGGAAAATCATAATGAAGAAATAAATAAAAAGGAAATCAAACCTCAATATAATAAAAGATTAAAACAAAATGAATATAATAAAAAAATTGGTAAGAAAAATTAAAGCCTTTATTCCAAAAAGGATAGTAACTCAGTTGAGGAGAGTAATGAGAGCATATCAGATAGTGACAAAGAAGAAACTCTATTCATCGGAATAGAAACAAAGAGTGATGTCATGGTAGATGAAGATAACTTTATGAGTGAAGGAAAAGAAGAGATGGATTTAGAAAAATAAAAATATGATGAAAATTAAGGAGAAGTGGATCTTTAAGGAGAACTCATTTGTGCCTTAAGAATGATCAAGAAGCTTAAGAAAAAAAATTTGAAACAAAAATTGTAAATTCAAAAATATGATGAAGAGGATTGTGTTTTAAAAACAAGAATGTCACAAAGTGCTGAGGAATTAGAAAGGACTATAATCAGACTTAAAACTCAAATATAAGAATCAAATGGATAAAATAAGAGGTGAGAATCCAATTAAAGACAAAAGAAGAAAACTATGAGAGGCTAGAATTCAAAATTGTTTCCTTGAGGAAGGAACTGGAGAAAATAACCACTAAGCTAAATAAAGGCCTAAAATTTGAGAAGGGTATCAGATCTTATATGACATCATCAATTACCAAAGGTCACCATTCATTAATCATGGTCTTGGATATGAAGGAAACTAGAAGATCATTAAAGAAGGTTAGAATTCAAAAACTATAGAAACCACAAAAGAAAGTATACGCAGAGAATCCCAAGAGCTATGTAGATGTAATCAATGGGTCCATGAATGGTGGGAGTGAAAATAATAAAGAGAATTACACTTATCTAAAAAATAACAAGGAAAAATTTAGAAATTCCTTTCCTCTAATGCAGGTACATACAACCAGGTTCTACAATTCCTTTTATGGTTATTGCTATTTATGTAATCATTTTGGTCATAAAGAAAGAGATTGTAGGGCAAAATTAAGAAATGATTTTGTATGGAACCATAGAAAAAGTTTTTATGGGTCTTCAAATAGAAACTACAATCCATTTACTCCTTTAGTAAATTGCAATGCCAGATGTTATAAGTGCCACAACTTTGGACATACAACACGCTTATGTAGAAGTGGTTTTATGAAACTTCCTAGGTAGAATAAGAAAGTGGAAGCCATGAGTAAACAAAAGGAATAAACTTAAAAAGTATGGAAAAATAAGCAGGAATAAGAAAATAAGGAGAGACATGTGCTTGTGCAAACTGCATTTCATGCACAAGAGGTGTCACTAAGATCATAAGAAGAACCATCAGTTCAAAGGGAGCTAATCACTGTATTATATTTCAACTCCATAGATTCTTTGGTGATATGCATTCAAATTCAAAGATAAAGATAAAATAATGAATATTATTTGTGAGAGTGATGATGTAAGTGATGGTACTATATTTAGAAACAAGTCAAAGAAGCAAGAATAGAGTAGAATGAAATTAGTCAAGGTGTATAACAACTTACAAAAAACATAGGCCAACATTAAGTGTATATTGTAGATTGTAGCTCAAATATAACAAGTCATCAAGCTGGGAATGTTAATGAGCATATGGAGCATGATATGCAGATAGAAAGGGAAGTGAAAAAGAGGAGTTACCACCTGAGTAGATAGTGATAATCTAGATTGATGTAGATGATGTTAAAAAAACCCAAATTTGATCAAATTCATGAAGAGAAAATGAGAAAATAAGAAGTCCTTATGTAAAAGAATATGAAAGACTAAAAAAAAACATTTAGTTGTGGTGATGTTGAAGATGACATGGATGTTTCCCATGATTTATTTATGGATGGAAGTATAATGAACATCCCTTTGCCATTGATGTCAAAGGGGGATAATTAATGAGAGGGGGAGAAAAGGAGGACAACTACAACAAAGAGGAGTTTCTCTATAGGTTTTCCATCAAAAGGGGAGATTGATGGACTATTGTCATTAATGTCAAAGGAATTATAATTGATGTCAATAAAATTTCCAATGGAATTGTTAACATAAATATCAATGGAATTATTGACAAACAATAGAAATGTCAATGGAAATATTGGTGGAAATGTCAAATGAATTATTGATGGATGACATAATTGTCAATGAAAATGTCAACGTAAATGTCAATGGTCACATATTTTGGTGAAGAGGTGCCTCGTAGATGAGATACGTCCTTTGTGAAGAGCCTTTGAAGGCTATATATGGGGGATAGAAGGTTGAGAAAGATGTGGAATAAAAGTGAAAGTGTGAGATATGTGAATAAGAGAAGGAAGCAAGTGTGTGGAGAATACAAACATATATCATATAAACACATGGATATTTGAAGAATGGAATTATTTATTTTTATCATTTGAGCATAAGCAAATTTTTGTGGAGAATAAGAAGAGGAGATTAAATTTGACATAATTATTTGATGAAACAACAATAATAAGATGAAATATTATTTCAATGGAGGTAGGTGCCTCAGATCAAAGAGATGGGTGTCTCTTGCTAAGTTGGTGCTTAACATTTGGGGATTGATGTCTCCAATAGGTTGGTGCCTATAAAGTGATTAGCAGCGGGTATTGGTGCCTAAAAATTGTTTATAAATAGGATATCGGTGTCTCAAGTAGGCTTGTGTATACATTTTTTTTAAAAAAGATTAGCATTATATGGTTGGATTTGGATGGTAGTTTTAAGTAGTTATTCATTTGTGGATTTTCATAGAAAAGGTTTCCACATAGATCTAGTGTCATTTTTATATGAACGATTTGATTGTGGATATTAAGTTTCATTAATTAAAATATAATATTACACTAATTCACTCCTACCACTCTCAGTATAAGCATGGGCTTAATAAGGTTAGTCCAACCTAACCCTTTTTCCAAATAGCACCCCCATCCCCATTTGATGTTGAATTCGTTATACAAAAATAGGGTTTAGACATATAGGTTCACCTTCATGTTTTTAAAAGTGAATAAATATAGAAATAACATTTAATACACAAGCACATCAACCCAAAAGAACATAGTCACTCACTATGTGTAGGGTTAGTTCCTACCACTACAAGTCAATATTGTCTATTGATACTGACTAATCCATTGGAATTGAATAAAATAAAATAAGTAAAAAGGTATCACATACAAATAACTTACATAATCTTAAGACACAACATTAAGATAATAAAAATACATATCATCACAACAAATAACCTAAGAGTCATCTTACCTCTTGTTGTATATTCATTACTATATTTTGTTTGCATATTTGTATATTTTTTGAAAATTATAATTAAGTTATTATTTTAATAATTTATATCATATTAGGGTTTTAAAAAATATTAGGGTCAAACATAGTGGTGAACCTAAATATCGATTGAACCATCCTTACAAGGTTTCAGATTTTTTGTCCTAGAGTTAAAAATTTCATTTTTGATTTCCTTATGCAAAAAATGCTTTTTAAATTTCTTTATCCCAAGGCTTCATAATTTTATTTTTTATTTCCATACACAAATATATTTTTCACCTTTGGAATTAGCTTCCACATGCTTGTTTACTTATTTGGATTAGGCCTTTCATATATTACAATAATTATTTTAAAACCAAATAAATTAGACATGTAAAATCAATCAAAAACCCCTAATGACTCTCATCCTATGTATTTAGTATTATCTATCAAATTTATCCCTTATGTGTATGATAATTAATGGATGAATAAAAATGCATGTTTGATTAATTATGTTAGTCATGTATGTGAAGAATATACTTTTCATTATTATGATTATGATTATGGATATGATCTAAATTATGAAAAATAAGGTGGTTGGTATGATAGTGAGGACTATAGTGAAGAAGAAAATAAATACACTAATGATAAAATAAAATAGCCTCCTTCTTCTACTTCCTCTTTGCATTCTTATTTAAATCATACACTAGAACAAGATGAGAAAAATAATAATGGTGTGCATGATTATAACATACCTTATGAAATAAAAAGTGAATATTCTATCTTGAATACACCTCATTTATCTCTCAATTTTTCCACATCATTTCATATAATTAACTATTATAACACACAAAAGCATAGGCCCTAAATATAAATGCCAAAATAATTTTAATAATGTGAAATTCCTTCCCTCCCTAAAAATGGTAAAATAATGTGAAAATTTTGAAATCCCTTGTCTCTCTACAAGAGACAAAAGAATGTGAAGAATTTGAAATTCCTTCTCTCTCTATAAATGGAAAAAGAATGTGAAATTCCTTCTCTCTCTATATATATGGAAAAAGAATGCGAAATTCCTTCTCTCTCTCTAGATATGGAAAATGAATGCATGGAAAGTGAAATTCCTTGTCTATATTTAGAAATGGAAAAATTAAATGAAATCCCCTCCATCTCTATATAAATATTAAATGATACAAACATGCAATGATTCTTTATCTTTTATTGAAATACAATGTTAAACTATATCTCCAAAAGAGCCTTCTATTGGATCACAATATGATGATGATTTAATAATCTAAAATGATACATCTTTAGAATGTAAATCTATGGAAGATGATATTATGAATAAATGTGATATTTCTCCTAAACCTATGACTAGGCCTCCTTCACCCATTTATAAGAGTTTTCCTACTATAAATTACAATAATAAGATTCAACCATTGAGTAAACATTTTAAGTATCTTAACATGTCTTCATAAGAATTCATCTCATTAATGCATGTTGAGGGTGTTTTGTAACATAAAATGCATTACCTAACCCTAAAAATCAAATCATGTCATGCTTGGGTTGATTATAATGTTATATATGAAGCCTAATTGTGTGAAATGTTCTAAATTTACCATTAGCCCATAACTTCCCCATGCCTACATTTTGTATGTTTTATGGAAGTAGTGATTCTTATCTACATCTCAAAGATTTTAGAGATTTTATGAACAAATATGGTGATAATTATATTATAATAGAAGTGTTTCCAAAAAAAATGGAAAATATTTGGATTGGTTTCATTCTTTACCTAATGGGTATTTACACTCCTTGAGTTAGAAGAGACATTTTTAATGTGATGTATTCATAATAAGGGGCCAAGAGTTACATATGAATTTTTATCTTGTCTCCATCAATAGAAACCAGAGCTAGTTTGTGATTAAATATTACCATTCAAAACTTGTATGCACCAATTGATATATCAACCAACATTTTTGGAAACACATTACATATTGTGTAGAGGTCTCATTTATCCTTTCAAAGTAAAGTTTCTTTATGACAATTTTTATTCATTCCAAACTCTTTGTTATAATACTCTTGAATTAGAAGAGGAATTGGAACCTAATATTAGTCCAAAGAAGGCACATGAAGACATTAATCTAAAACAATCATTCCCACACAAGGAAGCTAAGGAAACTATTATACCTCCCAAGGTAAATATTCCAATAAAGGAAAGTCAAGTCAAGGTCCTAAATAAAGGGAAAAAATCAATTTTACAAATAAATACCCAAAGTGAATAAACCTATTATTAATAATCAATAAACATTCAAATTTTAAAACTTAAGAGATCGACCACATGATATCATACACACATTATTGGATAATAAGTTAGTCACTTTGCCTCCTAACTATTATCACCCTCCTCACCATCTCAAAAATATAAAATTTAAACCATTTTACATTTATCATGGCATTAATGGACATCGGGACAATGATTATTATTTATTATGAAAAATATTACACAAATTTCAAATAGATGGGTTGTTACATTTGGAAAAGTTGACACTCGATCAACAAGACCCTCTCTTTACTACTCATTCAAAAAAAATGTACATATCCCAAGGCATTCTTACAACTGAACCAATGGTACATCAAACTTATATGGATAATGTTCTAAGAGAATATATTTTTATACTTCACATTTTACCATGACTGATATATCATATGACCTTCCCATTGTAGAACCAATGGTCACTCAAGCTTTAAATAGAAAATAACCTAGAGCAGGTAATGTTGAAAATGATAAGTTACAATATAATTAATGAATAATTACTTCTTCTTCCAAAAAAGTATGGATACCAAAATTGAATCAAGAAATTATAGATCCAAGGAAAGTGTAAGTTAGCAGTATCTCACAACAACATAGAAAAGGATCACTAACTAGCTTCACAAGATTATAATAACTTATTATTACCAAATAGGTGGGGTAGTAATTATTGAGTATCAAGGATAAGACATAGTACTATAGATCAATCATGCCTAATACAAGATAAAACTTAAATATAAATTTAAATAGTACAATATCAAAATGTAAAAAGTAAAAGTTGCATGAGAGGATAATAATAAAAATCATTTGATACAAATCAATAAAATCATTATATTTAATTAGATCAAAGTTTACAATACAATAAAATTCAATAAGGAAGCATACTTTGATTCATATGAATTATCACTATCACTACATATATGAGCCTTAGAAGTAGAGGCTCTTCTATATCCTCTACACCTAGGTGAGTGATATCTCATCTGCTCCTACGGAACTCCAAATTGTACCATATTCTACGTATGTTCCACCTATAAATAACTATAGTGAGTTAAAAAATTCCTTGATACATCATTACTACCCTCAAGAGTAACCATTAGTCATTTATCTATCTCAACCTACAAATAATCTCACTCACTTGAAATTATATTAAACACAATGGAAGCAATGGAAATGGGGTAAGAAAATGGTCACATATACATTCGTAATGTGATCCACCCTTCTAATCAATCCACTTTTGACTATATCAAAAATAATATCTTTCATCAAAGCTTAAATGGACATATCCACTGTAGTAGCCCAATAATCATCAATTCATCACAAATACATTAAATACACAAGATATTATAAGTTTGTAAGTAATAAGTAAAAACTTGAAGATAAATACATAAGTGTACATATATACTCATGTGTAGCTATAGAATCAACTATAACATTAGTTGGAGTGGGATAGAGGGAACCTTGACCTACTCTTCCATCTCCTCCACCTCCTTGATCTCCTCATTGAGATGGAAGCACACCAATTAGATCCACTACAATGGGAAATAAGATAGGCCATATTGTACCCATCCACCATTAAATGTTTAGTGTAAAACATCCCACATCATTTATATATTCAACCACAAGTGGAAGATCCATGTCCCCTATAATTAAATGTGTTATACTTATATCACTCAGCCCTTGCCAATCACATAAATGATGATTTGACCTTGTGATCTATTTTCAAAGGTATAAGGATATAAGTACATCCTATTAGATGTCAAACTATCAAGTATCCCTTCCACACTAAAATCTATCCATAAAACTATGAAATCAAACATGGATCTGTTAAGTTGTGGAGCTAATAGCTTCACTATTATGCAAATGGTGGAAGTTGCTGAGTTACAAAGTAACCGACATCAGTCAAGCCAACCGACATCGGTCATCTTTAGCTACACAGTAACCGGCATTGGTTATGGTCGGCTGACATCGGTCAGACAGGAACTGACATTGGTCACCTATGCATTTCCAAGCGGTGTTTCTAGAATTAGAATTGCTAATTTTAGGAGAACAACTAGTTTGCATGTAAAGACTAATTTTAGTCTTGAGTCTACATTTCTAATTATTGTTTGGTTTGGGATCTATTTAAGAGACCCATGGGGCTGTATTGTAATGAAGGACTAAGAAGGATTAGATCCTCAACTTGAAGGCAAGAACAACGATTGGGTTGGTTGTCTCAAGGGGTGTAAGATTAGTTGATCTGTAGGTAGCAAGATCAGGGAGATCTACATGGTAAGTAAGATCAGTTAGATCTGCAAGGGTGCAAGATCAAGGAGATCTACTTGGTGGACTAGAAGTAGGCAACAACAACCATTGGGTTGATTGTCATTGACTGGTGGAGGGAACAACTCGATTATTGAGTTGATTGTAATTGATTGAGAGAGAGAGAGAGAACTCTTGAGAGATAAATATTGTACACCCAAGAGGTGTGGGAAGAGTGATATTTCTTCACTGTATTCTGGAAGAGTTTAATGCAAGATTGGTTGTTTCTTATATCTCCTATTATTTGTTGTTTCTGAATTCTAGTTACATATTACTTCTGGTTTAATTCCGTGTTTAGTTACTTATACAAAGGTAATAAATTGTACTCTTAGGAGAGGATCTTGACAGGATCCACACACTAACATGAATATGAATTAATTATGTTTCATCCTTATGCCACCTACCATATCCATGGTATGCTCTCCACACCATCCCAATAGGTTTGAGCCTATTAAGGATCACACAGTACTCCATCCTACTTAAAAATTAATGCCTATCTAGAACCCACCAATTTGAAAACATATCTAGATGGACCAAACCACCATGATTTGCTCATTTTCATTGAATCAAAATGCTATGCTTATATTCCTAGACATATAGTAGGGTCATGAAACCAATGCCTATAATGTGGCCCCCTAATGTGAACCTATATAAATCCTTATATAAATTGGTCACCATGGTGTGCCTTCACTAGTATATTATGTCCCTCTCCATAATGGCATGCATAAATTCATACATTTGCTAAGAGATGAAAATAACACAATTATCCATAGAAATAAAGAAAGTGAGCAAACAACATATACATTTTTGAAATCAAAGAACATATGAGGTAACAGTCTCCCAAAAATCACTATATAATCATGCACTTTATACTGGTCATTGTAGGCATGACCAGTCCTATATATGTGCACATAAATAACATATCCCCAGTCTATTATGGCCTAACTATGGCCCACTCATAAATTGTTGGCAATCTCAATATTCACCATACATCCTCCAATGTCATAGTCATCTCCTTTGTTAGGATCCAAAATTTGCATGTATTTAGATTCCACCTCTTTGCTAAGGTGGTCATAATATGCATATAATATTAGATTTTCCATATACATGTCATATGTCCAAAACTGGATCTATCAATAATATATCAAATAACATCATTAAAGCCAATCCCGATCATATTTTCCATATGACAACCATCTCTAGAATTTAAATCCCTCTATAAACACAAAAATTAAAATAATGTCAAATACGATGGAATAAATATGAGTAAATGGATAAAATAATAAATAAAAGTAGTAAAATTATAAGGTATGTTCAACCAAGTATATTCACTACCATTGGGAATTACCATCAGAACTAATATGTTCCATCAACTAATACCATTGAAACATAGGATGGTTCTATCAAACACTTGATGGTAATGACCTATGTGGGTCACTATCAAAATTGTGCTAAAAATATTAAAATTACCTAAATTTCCCAAAAATACAAAATAAAATAATTTAAAAAACTTAAAAAATAGATCAAAAGGGGGGTATTATTTATACTTAATTGGTCCTTTAGTTGCTACATCTATAAGGTAATATGGAGGCACTCATTCGGTGAGGTAATGCATCTCAATATATTTGCATCATAATGACTTAGAGATAAAATAAATATTAAAAATGTGCAAATTAATGATAAATTGTAAAAATTAATATATTTGTATGGTTAGACTTTTTGAATATGCATTAAACTATGTTTAGTTTCCAAATTAATACATATGAACCTTATACGCATGATATCTTGAATATCATGTATCAAAATATTTCCCCATCAGTTATGTTGGAACACACAAAACACATAGTTATGCATGGTAACTCTTTTAATACTATTAATGACAATATAAAATACACAAAAAATTGTGAATGATCTCCTTCTATAAAAATTTATACCTAATTTTTCAAACTGGGGCAACTTTTTACTCTAAATACATATCATTTACCTCAAAAATTACTCTATACTATCCAAGGAGAGAATTTATTGAGATATAATATTTATCTATACCTTCCTCTAGGTCAAGTTATGAAATTTTCAAATTGCAATGATACAAATATTAAAATACAATATTTCAAACAATAAATTCAAAGAGCTAATTAACCCATAAACTTTTACAAACAATCAACCTTATTTAACATACACAATTGATTTGAAAGATGCATCCATCATGTCAAAATGGGGCATACATCAGGTTTATTATATAAATTAAACCTACACACAAATAATATTTATCATATTTCAAGACACTCGATTTATTTTATTAAAGCATACATGATTCAGATTATCAAAATTTGATACAGTATACATGATTTAAATTATAATATTTTGGCATAGTATACATGATTGTTATTAATATATTTGGTACATTCCACATGATTCAAAATCATTCAAATATCATATGGTTCAATTACACGATAGATATTATCACTTCAATATACATTACATGGGCATATGTCATACATATGCACTCACTTTATAGATGATTGAGCACATATTCATACACACTTGGGTGCATATGCATGGGTGTATGAACATTGTTTAAATGAATATGAATTATAAGTTTATGCATACACAAAAATTTGAGATACAGGTTATTAGATTTAGCATATTTATGCATAAAATTATATATCATTTGGAACATATTCAAGGGGCATGATACCTATTCATGAACATATTAATACTTTGAGATTCAAGGGGGCATGATATTGACTAATGTAAACATATAAACACTCTCATATTTATGAAACATGATATTGGTTCTTGCTCATACCCAACATCATATTTTACAGTTGAATGGAAAATGTTTATCATTCCACTTCACACTTATTATGTTTATGGTCATGAAGGGAGCATATGCATTGTATATTCTCTTTTGAGCATGAATTTATCATACATAATAACATAATATATAGATGAATGGAAAATTATTTCCATTCCACTTCAAACTTATCAAATATATATTCATAATGGGGGAATGAAAATTATTCATTCTATTTTGATCATGCATTATATTCTATATTGAGCAAAACTATATACTAAAACATGAGTTTATGATGGGGGTATGAACATTGTTCTTTCCCTTTCGATTATGTTTTTTGTATATATGTAGTCAACTTGAGAAGATTTGAGAAAATATATACATTTGAATTTTTAAACCATATACAGTGGTTGGTTCATTTTTCAGTTATGTGTTAAGGTTCAGTGATGCTTAACACATCACTCCTTAACCTAGCATAGAATTTTCACTTTTCATTTTGGAACTTTTATTCAAACAACCACTTCGAAACAAGACTAAAAGTTAAATCTTATTCACCATAGTGAATGGGTTAATTGTTTACCCTCGACATATCCACTCTTCACAACAAGAGCACACTCCATGAGCATATTCCATGAGAAACACTATACAACATACATACAAGTGTAGTTGTTCTCTGAATATTTTTTCATTATAACTATACTTATTTATCTAAGTAGAAATATATAATCACATATATTATCTATAGCATGAACACTTGGACATCATTGGAACTAACAAAAATTCTAGACTCACAATCACAAACATAGATTTGTTTTTTATTTTTTATTTTATCCAATATTTTTAGTTCCACTAAAATTATAGATTAAAATCAACCAAGTTTAGATATCCATATTTGGTACAAGCCTTGTTTTATAATAATTTTAGGTGTAGATATTTTGTTATTTTTATTGATTCTATTTTTCTATGTGACACCCTTATCCTATCATCTCTAACTTTACATGACATAAAACATACATACATACATATATCCCTCCATCTCACCCTAAATTATTTTTAACACTTGGGTCAGTTTTACCATTTATGGTCAGTATCGACTGTCTATACTAACCAAAGAGAGTGGAACTAACCAAGGCCCTATTTTAATTTATTTTGGTCATGTTTTAACCTCTTTTTGTAGGCTTTGTGCACCACTAGGTCCCTAATTCAAAGTTAGAGACTCATAAATATACAAAACTACTATAAGGTATTTTTGGAAAAGCATGTTACATTATCAAAGGCTAGACAATATTAAATATTGCACCTACATATTTATTAGAGTTAAATATAAAGTTTACAAGGGTAAATTCATATTTATATTCTTGTACCAACTACAAGATAGAAGAAATATCATTTAGGGTTGTATACATATTAATGAGAGAACTACATTTGAGTATGATCCCTCTTTGGAGTATGATCATTGTAGTGCAACACTTGATTTATCAATGAGGATTGATCAACTTTAGTCCAACTCAAGCCTTTCACTCGACACCCCCATTTGATATTGAATTATTTGTGTAAAACTAGGGTTTAGACATACAAGTGCACAACACAATTATAGAAGTGAATAACAATAAAAGAATACATTGTAAACATAAGTGCATCATCCAAAAATAAAATAGTCACTCACTATGTGCAAGTTTGACCACTATAGGTCAGTATCGACCATCGATACCAACCTAATCTATTAAAATAAACTAAAAAAAATAGGCAAAAAATGATCTCATACAAATCACTTACATATTCCTAAGATGCAGCATTCAAATAATTCGAATACATATTTGTGAAAAAAATAAGTTAAGAGCCCTCTTACCTCATATTTTATATTCATTATTATATTGTTTTTGTATATTTGTATATATCATTCAAATCAAAATTAATCCATTATTCTAATCATTTATATCCTTTAGGTTTTCAAAAACCAAATTAAAGTAAAACACAACATTAATTTTCACTATATATTATACAAAATAAAAACTTCAACGATGTACTAATTAGTTCTCATATAAAAAATCATAACTTTTATAGTTAAAGCAAAAAATACAAAGAGTATGTCTTATTTTTTATGTTATTTAGAATACATTGAATCACAAAAATAATTTTACGATCGTCATTAGGTTTTCAATCCTCAAATTTTGAAATCTTGCATGGAATATATGGTTCAACTTGAAAATAAATATTAATGAGGTTTAGGAAACTTACAAATAAGATATAATTTATGAAAAATTCATTTAATATTTTCAGGGGATGGATTCCCATGTTCATTTCAACATTACCTTTACTTCCAACCAACATTATATGTTAAAAGATTGAGGCTTTCATAATTCATATCATTGGAAATAATATTTTGGTAAAATTGAGTATAATTTTATTACCATGTATATTTATTAATTCTTAAAGTATCCATAATAAGCATATTATACTACATAAAATTATCTATATAAGGAGCTCTAGTTTGTAATTCATATATATGATCTCTACATGTTGATGTAAAATGACCTCAAAAAAATTTGAGTGTCCTTTTTTTCAGAGTTCACAGCAGAAAAAAGAAATATTTTATAATCTAAAGTTTGGTTTTGCATAACCTAATGTCATGTTTATACACATGAAACCTTTAGCCAAGGTAATTAACCCTATAATATTCTATAGGGAATATTATTTCCCTAGGGATATCCTCATGTAATTCAATGTGTATCGATCTGTGATCCATATTGATATATCTAAGATTTCATGGTAGAAGATACCTTCCCAATAGGACCACCTAGGTGTCCTTATCCTACCTAAGTGTTAGACATCCATGAAACTTGGTATAGGTTAGGGTAGTTAAATTGATATTCTTTGATCTTGGCCTGACTAGGTTAATCAATTAGGTTATTAATGTTATTTAAACAGGTATCTAACAAGTTCAAGTATGGTTCTAGTTTGAATAGATTTTAGCATGTAGATTAAACCTATGAAATTTAAATACTTGATACACGTGAAGGATCTAAATAGTACCACCCCTGATTTTAGATCATTTTACCATGATCTATGGTTGTGGAATCATCGTACCTCATTCCTTCACTTTAAAAATAATTAAAGTTTAAACTACTCAATTTATAGTTTTTGTCAAGACATTATTGTTTGTAAATTGATATGATAGTTTTAATTTATAGTGACATAATACTCTCACTAGACCATTCCGTAAATAATATTCTATAGAATCATGTTTATCTAGTATTTTTTACCTATCACTTGGTCATAACCATAAGATTAACAATTTAAGCCACTTCAATTAAATAAATAAATTCAAGGCACAAACTTAAGAATTTTATTCCTTTAGGAACATTAACATTGTCTTGTAATTTAAAAACCATGGTCATGTCATAAAAAAAATACTATCAAGTCTATTTAAAAGTAACTTAAGCATGTATTAGTTTGTTGAAATGTGTATTCAAGATAATTATTTTTCATTGTGTCACACTACGCATGTTTATACTCAAATCTGAGTAAGGATTTATTGTGTATAGAAAAGCATGAATTTAAAATTGGAGCAACAACTAAAAATAACCTTAAGTCTATATGAGTGAGGTTTTTGATGGCATCTTATAGACAATAAATAGCTACTTTTACCATTAAAATAATGATGACACACTCATGTCATTATGACAAAAGGAGATCAATATTATTTGTAATTATTTTGTTTCAAGCTTTTTAGTAACTAAGAAAATTTAAACAAGTTCATTTTGCAAAAAATGAAACATAACTAAATTCATTAAGTAAAGTTAAATCTCGATATCCATTTCAATTGGTCTTGTTTTTAGTGCTTAACTTTGATTGTAAGGTTGAAATAAAAGTATGACTCAAAAGCAATAACTCTTTTTTAAAGCATTTATTCTTTCATTTCCTTTGGCAATATAATGTTTTCAATTTTATGTCATGTATGTAAATAAAGGAAATAAATATGTAAGCCAAAGTATGATGGTAGATCAAACTTGTAAAAGTAGTGTAAATGGATTTAGAACTAAGTACCATATCCTTTTATGGCAAGTACACATGTAGGTGGTTGTTTATAATCAAAGTAAACTGAACAATTAAAATACAACCATGTAAATGAAATGATAACCAGTTGCTCTATAATAATGGAGTGTAATGACGAATTAGACAAGAATGGTTTTGAGCAAAGTACAAAATTTAAATTTCTTTAGAAATTCTCTAATTGATCATTTAATTGTAGTATAAAGAGTATATACTTTTTTGAATCACTCTAAGAGCCAAGCTCTTTCATAATAAAATTGTTTCAAGTTGAAATAAACATATAAACTCAACCATATAAAAAACTAGCTTCAACATTTAGTAAATGTTTTCAATTAAATAATCACTAATATTATAACATAATCAATGAAATAAAATGTCATGCTATAGTTGAAAGTCTAACTTTCAATCTAAAATCTACAATGAACACATGGGAGTACATTTAATCCATAAAACTAAATTTTAACTTATTGAAACTAATTTAATGACTTATGATTGAAATAAACTTTCAACTAAAGGTAAAATCAAGAAAATGAATATGTAAGTGTAATTAAGAAATTAAACTAAAATTTAAAGGTATTGAATCTTATTTCATATACTACAACTTAATGAGAGAAACATTAACCTATATCAATAGTATTAATTTTAACCTATAATATTAATAAGTTATTTACAAGGTATGTTAAAGCATTATGACAATAATGAATTAAAATCACAATATACAACAATAACCAGCTGATTATAAATATTTATCTTTCTTCTACAAGCCATCCCATCTTGACCCATCCTATGAGCCCCCTAATTGGTGGCCCTTACCACACCCAACCATCGGCTGGGAGGTAGAGTCCAGATTTCAAGTCAAGAATGCAAATGAGACACAAAGGGAATAAACCAATTAATTTGAAACAATATAACAATAAAAAATTTCACATTAAAACTTAAGTATAGACTTTAATAATACTTTTGACATGTTGGTATTCACCTGAAGGATTCTATAAGTCAACTTATTTATTTAAGTGACCTTATACACCTTTATCAGTTATTTCAGGTGAACTAGAATAATTTTAAAAAAAAAAAATTACTTTATTCCAATATGATACAACCAAAAGAATGTATGAGAAATAAAACCATATCCATCACTATAAATTTAAATACATCACACAGTTATTACCAGTTGACCAAAACTAGTTTATTTTTAGTCACTTATAACATTGTGCTTTCGTGATAATTTTTTCAAGTTTGGTCATCAAGGTGATTGATATTTAATATAACTGGAAAGCATGGAAATTGCACAAGTTTATTAAATAATTTTTCATTTCCAAGTATGCTAAAAAAAACTTTGAAATTAAGTTTAAATAATAATAATTTTAGCCAAGAATGGTTTCTAAAAACTCCAAACATTAACAAAAATTATTTATCAAAAATCCATAAATTTTTCTAGCATAACAACCTGAAAATTTGATTTACAAACCTAAAAATCTAAGTAGCAGATAAAATCTCAAAATGGCTAAACAAAATAATAAATTTTATGCTTATTGGGTCGAACTAGGATGTCATTTTCCAATAGGATGAGCAAACATATCGATATTTAGCCCTAGGTTGACCTAGATCACCTTATTTCAGCCAGATGCAAGAAAATGAAACCAGAAATGATTTAAGACATTTAGTCATAAATTTTTAAGCAGGGTTTTAACTAAAATATTAAATTTTTAAAACCCCCAAATCTGAAAATTAAAATTTCATTAGCAGCCATGGCAAGAATGGCATAGATTTTTGTAAGATAGTCTCTCCATAACCCCTTATAGGTTCATCAAGAAGTCATTTGACTTCCTTATGAACCTGCAAGTAATTTTATTCTTATTAATTTCCCTCTAATATTCAAGAAAATAAATAAAATTCTATAAGAATAAAAAAATACAAAACTTATTTTTTTTCTTGCAAGCAAATGGAGGAAAAACAATTTTTTTTGGTGTCTTGTTACCTTGTCATGCCTCCTTATCTACCCATGGCTAAGCAGGAGGTTCTCTCTCCTTGATAGGATAATTATTCCATCCACCAACACTCCTAACCACCACCAAGCTCTCCCTAGGGTTTTTATCTTTTCTCCTTTAGCTCTACACTTTCCTTCTTCCTTTTCTCTCCTTCCCCATGCCTCCCTCTTCTTCTTCTTTCTCTTCCCTGTCCATGCCTCCCTTCCCCTCTCTCCTCCTTCTCTATTGACCCAAGGCAAAAATGGGTGGCTTTAGGGGTCAATGTCATCTCCTCCCATGTTACCTTGAATTAATGTTAAAAATTATATTTTTCCCATATAAAAAAAATGAAATGATGTTAAGATCAAATTTTCCCTTTAGGTCAAAATCTATGGCCAAGGAAAAATAATTATTTGTAAAATAATATATTTTTTATGTCCCACGACCAAGGTGAAATGGCATTTTTTTTTAATTTATTAAAAATGATTATCACAATTTTCCATTTACCAAGTAATAAATTATTACTTAATTTGACTTATAAGAACTTTGTTAGGGTCCTTTTTTCTAGGAGTTGGAGGGGGAGAGTGTCGAGTAAGGGGGGTTAGAGGCTAGGCTAAATTACCCCAAGAAAGCAATAATAAAATAATACTAAAAATAATGATGTAATAAAAATAATAATAATAAAATTAGATTTAGCTAAGACACTAGAGGTCACAACATCGAATAAGTCACACAAGGAGACAACGTTGCCTCGGTTCAAAAGTGAAAGAAGTACATAAGTAAAACAAACAAATCCCACAAACATTAAAAATTGAAAAGTGAAGACAAACCAAAAAACATAACAAACAAGTTAAGAAGATGATAAAATAGAAATACATAAAGATGGATTATTGCAATTTTTGGTTCATTAAATTTTCTCTTTTTATCTATGTCAGTAACCTTTATTCCTTATCCCCTAATTGCTAGAATCCATTTCCAGCCTTACTCATTTCACCTATTCCTGCACCCACAAATAACATCAATATTACCTGAAATATATAATCATATACAAGTAGAAATTAATGGTATTATGTATAAAATTGAATATTAAGACCAAATATCTCATCTACAAAAATAACTCTAGTTATAACATTTTTGTCCATCATCCAAAATATTAAAATAATAGTTCTAAATAGTGTTGTATAGTATAAAAGCATGATGAAACTAAGTATAAAAGTATGAAAATGCAATATGTAGGTGGGTCATGACATGATGATGGATTACCTAAAGTAATATGAAATGTTGATGGCAATAAAACTATACACGATTTTACCAAAATATCTTTCCAAAAATATATATATGTTAAAATGTTGCATAGTTTTTCAAAAAACATTTTTCACATGACATGGATTATGAAAACTTTAGACCTTTAAAATTATATCAATAATTAAACCCCTCATTATTTTTCATATCCTATAATAGTGATTTCAATGTTTCTAATGATATGAATTCGAATTTTTAAACACAAAAAATTTGAATTTTAGCATTTCATGTACATTACCTAATGTTAAAATTTCAATGTCTATAAACCTAAAAAATAAAAATAGAAAAAGAGGTAAATATCCCTCATTCATAAAAAAACATTGCACAATGACATGAAGTATATCAATAGGATACATATTCAATAATGTTATAGGAGATAAATAAAATATTAGGGGAGAGGGGTCAATTATTGTGATAATAATAATACTTATGATGGTACATGAGAATGGAATATGCAATACTTAAATTAAATAAAGTGGAAAGTAGGGTACGAGGCCTAGGTTCAACAACAATAACTTAAGGCCTGGATGCAACATCAATAACTTGAGTCTTATTACCTAGTTGTCTTGGTTTTGAATAAAAAATGCTAACTCCCTAATAGTGGCCTCTTCCAAGTACCCACTAATGGTGTCTTTGGTGTAGGTATTTACTACACTTGTTTTACTTCATCTTGCTTATGTGGATTTAGGTCTATTAGGTGAATAATGACATCATCTTGATGTCATAATGCACATGTGAGTACATGGGGTTATTTAGTGGGTAGATAGGGTCATCCATCCCACTATGTTCCCTTAGTGCTCTCTCCACCCATAGTGGAGGATCCCATCCACTCGCCTTGTCTAGTTGATTCATCCTACACTCAACTAGCCTATTTACAAGCCTATCCTCCAAGGTATTTCATGTGGAGTGGAGTGGAGTATTGCTCATTCTAAGCCAGTTTTATCTTGATCATTAAGTGAGATAGAGAACTATTACTCTTCTATGTATGGTGCATGGAGCTAATCAGTCATAACTTATTATATCAAGATACTAGTGTGTTAAGTGTTATGTAAGCTGTGAGTGATAGTGTTGTGAGCTTAGTAAGTTGTAAACCATAATCCTAGTGTGGCACTATTATGATTTAAGATGTATAATATTATTCATAATGAATACAAATTATAGTTATACTCCCTTGCATATTTTTTGCTTCAACAATTGTGTGTGTTTTCTCTATAATCACTAGTCTCAGATGTTCAACTCTAGATGATTTTCACATGGTATCAGAGCCTCACTCAACAATCATTCACTTTTTTTTGAATTATTTAATTGGCCTAACATAGATCATTTTTATTTATTTGCCTTGATATAGAGCCTGAAATAACTTATACCCTATCCAAGGCTTGTTGATATTCACAAGGATATCCTCAAATGGTGTTGGTTATATATAATTATTTACCAATTTTGCATAGCACTTTATGCTTTCTTTGTGAAGAATGATACTCCATTAAAGAATGATAAAAATTGATTTCAGTATCTATATGTGGAATCTCCTATTCAATCTTGCATCATTAGTTTCTGATAAAACAATTGGCTTAGCTTGCCTTTCACCTCCACGTAATCCACTCATGACCTGCCTCTCCATTTGCCTTTACTACTCAACTCCTTGTCATGTTCTGTTTGCACCTCTAATTTTTCATTCCATAGCCTACTCTCTGCTAATGTTTTTAGACATTAACCACCGAGTTTGATGCTATAACCACTTAGTTCTTAGCTTTTTGGAATGATGTTATAGTCCATGAGCTTTTATAGATCCTAAAGGACTTCCCATTTGATGTCAGAGTAGCCTTGCATTAGAGATAGATACATGTAAACTAGTAATTTGAATCAAAAGAGGGGGTTAGATCAAGTGCTAGTTCAAAATGAAATCAAAATAAAAACAACACACTAACAAGCATGACATCTCTAGGCCTAGACACTAGGGGGAATTTAGTAACAAACATACATGTGAAAGAAATAACTAAAACATGAAATAAACCTTCCTTCACCTTCCTTGGAGCTTCCAAATGGTTTTTAGAGTGGATTTCTTAGCTTGTTCATCAAAGAGTCTTTATCAATGGAGTTATTTTTGGATGGTGGAGACTAATCTTATTTTAATGCCCGGTTCCCGATAGGAGGTGGGGGGCAATGCCCCCTACTAGGGTCACTACCCCCTTGGTGGGGGTTTGGGGGTAGTGCCCTCGAAGAAAATTTTTATTAAAAATGCACTATAAAATATTGTGATTTCATAGTAAATCTAGACCATTCACTATTAGGTCACAGATCTAATGGTAGAAATTATGTTTTTATTTTTTTCCCTAATATGTAACCCTCCTTTGATATGAGGGCATTGTAATTATGATGGCACATTGTATGTGAGTGAAGTGGATATTGCAGTGGTTGTATTACAAGTTTTTTCCCCTTCATTTATTGGACTGAATAATAAGAAGGATTGGTTATTTTTGTGTGGATGTAGCCCATATTGGGTGAAGCACATTAAATCTATGCCTTTATTGTGTTATGTTTTTTTGCATTTTATTTCCATCTTTAATTCATTAATATTTTTATGTGTTCTATATTCCTAACAGTTTTTTGGCTCCTCTTCTTGGTACCTTTGGCTTGTGATGGAATTGGCTTGGTTCAATAATTTGGCATAATAACACTAATTGTATAAGGCTTTGGAATCATTTGTGCATGGTAACTTTACACTATCCAAGATTAAAATTATGGTTATGAGGCCTCCTATTTATAGATTTTTGTAAATGATCAAAATGAACTTGAACTATCCATCTCATCATGAAGATGTGTGGCTAAGAATCCATTATATTTTGGAGGCTAAAATCAATAAATTCCCTCATAAATATTCTTAATTAGGCTCATAATTAGGTTTAATTAAATTTAAACATGATTAGTCAATTTTGGTACAAATCTTGGTAATTGGTGCTCAAATTAATCAAATTAGTCAAAATGTCATATTATTGACTCTAAATTTTACTAGATTAGAATTCGAAGGTGATGTTAGATGTGTTGGATCCATTATCTTATTTAGGATGTTTTCAACACAAAATAACAAGGGCACATATTTTTTGTAAGAAAATTTGGTAGAAAAGTGCAATCTAGAGCACCCATGTGCGAAAATGTCATTTTGATTTGAAATGACCTAATCAAAGTTAAATATCTCATAAAATGCATTGCCCTTTTTAGGGATACATTGGCCAAAATCAACACTTGTATATGACAAATTTGAACTATTTAATGCATTTTAGTGTTTTTAGGCCAAATTATGCATTTTGCTAGAAATTGGTCTAAAGCTTGATTGGAGGTTATTGGCGATGAGTTTTAGGTGTTTACAATACCTAGATTTTTTTCCTCCAATAGCCCGATCCATGACCTCATTTACACCTATGAATAGTCCTAAATAGTCATCACCCAAACTTGGTCTAGATATCCACTCTAAAATCTTATCATTCACTTTCTAACAACTGTTCACCACCACTCTTCTTCCAAAACCTCTTTTCTATCTAGTTCATTTATTTCAAGAAATCCATTTTTTAACAAAAAGGTAGAAGTGATTATTACTCCAATAAATTTTCAAAAAAAAAATTCTTTCTGAGTGACAGACATACGGTGGAAGAGTGTTTAGGTGGGGAATTATGAAAAGTGGCAAAAATGGTGGGGCCATTATGCATGTGGGAGATAATATTTAAGAGTGATGTGTATTCATATGGTGGAGATAATTGTAATGTGGAGGGGACTTTGTGTTCTCACATGGTGTGTGGGATCATTTCTTTTTATTGTTTTTAATTTAAAAATAATATATTGTTAAGAAGATAATTTCATTGGTTTTAATTTACCCTCTTCTCTCACCTATCGAAGATGAAGGGTGAGGCCCAGGTTGGTAGGAGGCCAATTCCTCCTCATAAATAAAAACATTGCATTTTTCACTCTTTATTAGTTCTAATGAGTAACTGGAAGGCTACCTCCCTTTTGTTTGGTTGATATTTTTAAAAATTTAGTGCAAGTTTTATTAAATAGGCCTTATTTATGGGAAAGTAATATTATAATAACTTTTGATCAGTAGCTTGAAATCGAGCATCATATCTTTTAATTTTCCATGCATTAGTAATATTTTAATTATAAAATTCACTAAAATATAAATAGCCATATTTAGGGGGGTTACCTATGCTATGGGCTTTACCACATTTAGCATTGTAATTCATGCACTCATTACTCATACATGGATGCATTTTTAGCCGTGTCTAACATCCTTATTTTAAACATGAATTTTCCCTCACTCCAACACTAATTGCTCACTTGGATGCATTCTCAGCTATACTCGATGTCCCTTTCATGATTGTGCTTTAGGGGTTTATTACAATTTATATTGTGCAATTGCGCACTTCTATGGTGTCTTCTCTTAGTCATGTCAACCCCATTTGAGAGACTCTAGAGGAGGAGAGTTTTTTTATCTCTAGTGATCCTTATTGAGAAGGATAATTATACTTTTTGGTGTGCTTATATAGAACACTTTATCACACACAAGAATCATATTCTATTCTTATATAGATAGATTCCTATACCCACTGATCCTATTTGGTTTAATAAGTGGGATAATACTTGTGGCAAGGTTTTTTCCACTTTATTACTACATGTTTTTATGAATCTTCATTGCCATGTGAAAAATATAGAGTGTTCTTGCACTATTTAGAGGATTCTATAGTCTCTTTTTGGAGATCCTACTGTGAGCTATATCACACCTCCTCCACTTCCTATCATTTATTTGGAGACAGTTGTAATATCTCCTTATATTTAATTTTATGACACATTTCATGTGGACAATGCTCTTCCTTCTATCGAGCCACCTCTATAGGATGAGATTTTGCCTGACCTCAGTTGTCCTATTGTAGATTCTACTTCCATCCCTATTTAAAATGTTACTCTTATAGGGCCATCACAATCTAACACTTATGAGGACTCTAATATTTTTAGTGAGAGTACATTCATTGAGATCTTAGATGACTAATATGTTCCTGGAGACATTCATCTTGAAGATCTGAGTGCTTCATTTTCATACTAGTCTTCAATTTTGATGATTGTTGAGCCTTGCTCTCTTCTTCCCATGTAAATTCTTTCAATGAATGTTTCATGTCATTCTTCTTCTCTATATGTAATGAGGGTACTTATAAACCCTCCTATTCTATCCCCTTCATTGTATGCTTCTTCATTGCCATATTCTACTATTAGGCTTGTGATACCTAATTAGACTTTTGCACATTCAAGGATTAGCAAGGAGATGTTTGAGCTTTTTCTAGAGATATACATCTTGATTCCTACTTACATTCTACTTGAGTGGGAATTAATTAGTTTGATAGCTCCTAGTTTCTTTCTTCTAAAAGGAAGAGACATCATTTATTGTAGAAGGACCTACTACAACATTCACCATGCAACATTTTGTGCTTACCTTCTCTCTCTTCTTTGTGGAGGTATATATTATTCATGTTTTGTAGGATATTGGGGATCATCACTATGTACTTGGAGTGTGGATTACTTCAACATAATATTTTGGGGGGTCTTTTAGTTTCTTCTTTTTTCTCTTTTAGGGGGGAGTTTTTTCCCATTGGGTTTTCTCCTTTCACTCCACTTTTTGAGAGTTACATTGTACTTGGGTACTTGATCAGGCTTATTTTTTGGGACCTAATTCTACTACCCGCCTAAGCTACACTTAAGGGGGGGTGTTGGTGTAGGTATTTACTACACTTGTTTTACTTCATCTTATTTATGTGGATTTAGGTCTATTAGTGAATAATGACATCATCATGATGTCATATTGTACATGTGAGTGCATGGTGTCAGTGGGTAGATGGGGTCATCCATCCACTGTGTTCCCTCAATGATATCTCCACCCATAGTGGAAGAGCCCATCCATTCACCTTGTATGGTTGAGTCATCCTGCACTCATTTATCCTATTTATAGTCCTATCCTCCAAGATATTCTATGTGGAGTGGAGTGGCATATTGCTCATTCTAAGCCATTTATTGCTTGAGCATTCAATGAACTAGAGAAGTATTTCTCTTCTATGTATGGTGGATTATGTAGATGGAGGGAATTAGTTAGTCATAGCTTATTATGTTAGGACACTAGTGTGTTAAGTGTTGTGTAAGATTTGAGTGATAGAACTATGATCTTAGTGAGTTATAATCCCTAAGCCTAGTGTGGAACCATTATGATGTAAACTATATACTATTCCTCATTCTAAATACATATTTTAGTTCTACTCTTTTATATATTTTTTGCTTCGATAGTTGTGTGTGTTCTCTCTACAGTCACTGATCTTAGACATCTAATTTTAGATGATTCTCACAGGTGTAAAGTATTAAATCACATCATGACACATCTTATTTATCACTATTAAGTACAAATACAAATTTTTAGGACCAACGAAACCATATATTAAATACATGTTAATTATGGGATAAATTTATGTTTGAAAAAATTCTCAAAGTACGTAAATTATTTGATAAAATGCTAAAATATATGTGGTTTGATGGAAATGTCTTGGAAACTTTTAATAAAATACAATTGACAAGTATAAATACAAACTTCAAAACCTTAGCCACAACCTGAATTTTAAGCCCAAATTAAGAGATTTGTAGAAAGGAATGGACATCCATCCATACAAGTATGATGAAATGAAGATTATATATATATATATATATATATATATATATATTAAATAAATTCCCTATTATAAATGTATGAAAAACTTGGAAGTGTGCATCTTTCATGTGAATTGGTTGGAAAACATCTAAAAATATTTAAAATGTGGAGTCATATTGAAATTACATGCATTGTTTAACAAAATAACACAAAAATATTTGATAGCATTAGAGGTATAAAATGGTGTTCTTGATTAGGATTTTTGTATTTTCAAACGAATGTTGAAACTAGGTATATAGAAATGGGTTTGTTGAAAATTCCCTATAGACACATAGTAAAATATAGCAAAGATTAAGCTCCACAATAAATTATTAACTTAATTTTTTCTTACTAGAAAATTTTCACATCCCTCACCTAAAATAAAAATAGACCCTTAAATAGCCAATGTTTCCTTAAACCTACACTCTCATTTTTATTCACAAATTGATTTGATAAACTAACAACACACTAAATTTTATTATTATTATTATTTTTCTTGATAATAAGATATAAATAATTGGGATTTGTATGACAACCTCAACAATATATGGCCTCATTGAATTTATATGTTTTTAAGATATACTCACAAAATGGATTTGTTGATAAATACTTGTACATTCTTATCAAAATGTTATTTGTAAGACTAAAAACAAACTCAAATTTTTTTCAACATATACTCAACATGTACCACACTCAATAAATATTGTGAGTGTGTGGTGAGCCTTTTATTTTATGGAAGCATGAGAAACTTTAAAAAATAACATATTTTAAATAAAGTACTATTCTAATTTAGAATTAATATAAATAAAGATAGAAAATTTTAAATTGGAGTTCATATTCAATTATATCAAATATTATTCTTCTTGTATCATAACAATATATTACAAAGAAAGATCCCCAATCACCCTACTAGGTTTTAGAAAACATTAATATATAATAAATTTTCATAATATAAAGCATCACAATATATTACACAATAATTAAATAAAAATAGAAATTTATACCATATTTCAATCAATAATCATAAAAATATCATACATTTTTCTAATGTAGTCAAAAAAGAGATTAAGAATATGGAATCTGGTTGAGACCATAACAATATAATGTATATTCCATTGATACCAATATTTATAATGTATGAAAAATTGTGGTACCACAACAACATTAATCTTGTATGGTTATTTTTTTAAGGAAGATGAGTCCATTTAGTTAGGGAAAGTGAGACATTCAAATTTTTGAACTCATTACAAGTTTTTCATCTCTAATATACTTAAAAATTTAGTATAGTGAGTATATATATAAATAACATGTTTTCTCAAAATTTTCATCTATCTCTCTTATGTTTAAGATGGGTTATTCCCACTCTTTCAGTATGTGATTGTAGTGTATCAACAATTTATTCATGTCATTTATTTTTTAAAAGTTAAATAGGGTAGAGATGTAAGAAAGCAAAAAGGTAGTTGGCCTTCTTAGTAATAATCCTTGTGTTAAGAATTTATAATTATACATAATGGACATATAAATGATGTGATTTTATAGTTAATTTAATAATGTTTTAAAAAATTATATTATTACATTTTATTTTTTTCAATAAATAAATGATATATAATTATTTAATTTATTTTACACTTGAGATAGAAAAGTAAGAAAATTATGTACTAATTCAGACTATGTCAAATATGGCATTTAACATATTAATCTTAATTGAAATGGATTAATATTTATTATACTTACTAAATTTATAAATGACAAAGTAAGAGATGGATGATTAACTTAAATAATTATGTTTGTCTTTTATTCACAAAAGTCATCACTAAATATATAAATACTTTCTATGTGCCTCGTCAGTTGTTCAGACCATAAATAGGAGCTAAAATTTTCTTGGACATTGTCGGTAAAGTAAAACACCTACAATAGTCAGATATGTCATGGTTCACCAATAGTTTCCTTACACATAGTGGGGCTCTGATATATATTGGATCCTTTCACCTACACTTGCAATGTGATTTTGTGTGTGCACACATTTCCGACCCTAGGTTGAAATTCTTATATTGTATCTCTTCAATCTAAAACCTAAATTTGATTTTGACAACAAGACACCCTTAAAATGGGTTAGTATTTTTGGTTATATTGACCATAACCATTCCCTACATAATGGTTTACCATTGTCTACATTCAAATACTTTTAATAGAACTCAAATTATTCATAGTTTTTTTGCTTATGTGTGTAATATTTTTGATACTTGGCACCCCAAAATTTTGACTTTGTGTATTCAAATTTAAATATATGGATTATTCTATGGCTACTCTTTAAAGGGTTTAGATATGTGTATGACTTTATGATAATGTCTCAAGAGAGTGTTAGGTATTTTCTCAATGTTCATCAAGTATCCATACTATGACCAATCCATGAAACATGTATAGGCTAACCTAATGGATACTTCTCAATTTGAAAAATAATCTTTTAAATCCTATGGACTATGCTAAAAGAGATCAACACCTACAATAAAAAACACTATTTTGGATTATAAATACTATCTTAGAAGTGTAAAATAGGGGTCTACATTATGGAAACAAATTGTTTAGGACTATGGAGAGTTTTTATATAGACTCAGGTGATCCTAAATAAATGTATCTAGCAAATAAAGGTGGATAAAATAAAATATGATTTCATGGATATAGAGAATGTATGCTCAAGATTCAAATATATGTGTAGTGTCCAACACTATTAAAGTACGTAAAATTTGATCTTTTTGAAGTACCAAAGACCAAATTTATGTGTATACAGAGGGCTCCATTTTAATATAGATTTAAAAATGTTAAATTAAAATGATAAAAGAAGTGAATTTTGTACTTTTAATAATTTTTCTTGGTGTTGATAAGTACAACCCCAAATGTATCATTTTATCCACATGAAACCTACAAGAAACATGTATAAATCAATGTCTCTTCACAATAAGAAATATAAAATAATCTAAATCATTAAAAACATGAAATTGAAAAGGTAAGGAATGAATACACATAATAGTATGTAAAATAAGTTATCAATGATTTAAATTGAGTAAATAAAACCATGGGATGAACTTTCCCTAAGTAAATGAAACTACTAACCATATGTTTTGAAAAGGCTATGTTAACAATTGAGTGGTGTATAACCTCAGCCACACTACCCTAAGTAATAAGATACATTTTTTTAACCCCAAAATCATGTTCATATGTAAAAGATTCAACCACTACAGACAAATATAGACCCAAAGTACCTACATAACTACCATCATTCTCCATTGTTCCATCATCCATCAATATATAAAACAAAGAAAAAAATTAAATGAACAAATTTCATACACCATATGATCTATTGATCCCTCAAAATAATTTAGAATACCAAAATATATCCCAAAATATTATAGAATGCCTCAATCGTTACTCAAAATTATACATAATGCAAAAAAATTCTCAATCTAACGCCTCTAAACATATAATATGTTTCAAAATGTAAAATTATCTATCTACCATTTGTAAATCTCTAAAATAAACCCATTATATGCCCCATTTTGATATGAGGGATGAAACATGTGAATCACTTAATTCGAAACAAAGAGTTATGTGCATCATGTGTTATATACAGAAGTGTAATCATTTAAAGTATATGTACTCAACATGATAATATATGTCCTCATATAAATATTTTGAAAATTGTAAGCACATAATTAAACATGTAATCCAAGGTAGATATATTTATTTGATATTCACACACAAAATATGATAATTCATTTGAAAATAGTTGTCAAATGTATCTAGATATGTCAATCAATTATGTAGTAAATAGAATCATAGTAGATGCATGATATAAATCATGGAAACATCAAGTATATATAGAGAGAACATAGGATAAATATGTGTGGTATAATTCACACAATAATAATATAGTAATAGACAATTTTTTCCATAAAAAGATATGTAAATGTATGTAAATATGCACATGCATGTAACATCATAGTGAATAACTAGTAAACACAAAAGCATAGAAAATATAACTTGACTCTAACCTAACATGAACATGACATGACCCTGGCATGGACTAGAGGATCCTCTAACACAACTAACATAAAAATCAATAAGACATAGTCAATGTACCCATATAAAATAGATCAAGTAATATATAAAATAGTAATGATCAAAAAATGCCACAATCATTAACATCAAATAAACTTAGAATAAACAATGTTATTCTACATAATCAATCAATGTCACTATACAATATATAAAATAAACAAATCCATAATAATAATCATTCTACTAAATGTATGAACAAGATAAATTCATGCATAAATAGTCTGAGTAGCTCAATACGATCAATGGAATGGTATTAAAAGATATAACTTGAACAGTGTATCAATATGACCCCATAATATGCATGTGACAAAATGTGGAAAGGTTACATATGGGTACGATAAATGAAATTCATAGATATGTTCATGTCTCATGTGTAACCTGTATGTCCTCCATCTAACTCATGTATATTATTAAATCATGTATATAAAAAATGGTTATGTAACTCACTAAGTATATGACAAATGACGATAAAAAACAATATGTACCATTGAAAATAGCCATGTATAGATATTTATTTTGTATTTTTTAAATATTTGAAGGTTTTTACACCTTTTAAATTATTAGAATGAAAAATAACTTAGTAATAAAATAATTAAAAGGGGGAAAGTAGTGAAATATAAGAATAGAAGGGGTTCTTATAATCTCAAGCATATGTGGACATATAGTGTGTATTGAATGTAATATAAAAGTAGTATTGAGTAAATCACATGACATGTTTTTATTAAATGGTTGGGTCATGTATCAAACTGGTGTATACTATAATTTAGAATAGGCACATGTTGATAGTAGGTAATAGTAAGTGTGAGAATTTCATAAGATATGTAGCCTTAGAAAATATGTGATCATGTAATCTCATTATTTTCCATTAAAAAAATAAGCATTGACATTTAATATGGAGAAGTGGGTAAATAATGTGTTGCATCAAGGTGTAACATGCCTTAAATAACTGTAAATTAAAACCACCTTATTATAAGGAATGCATGTGCATATGCCATCATAAGATAGCTAGTGTGAATGTTTAAATCAGGATAAACAAATAAAAGGAAAGGGCCAAAAAGACAAGATATTCAAATGAAAATCAAGTTCTATAAGAATTATAAAAGTAACCACATATGTACACATTGATATAGAAAAATTTATAAATCAATATGTCAACTCAATAGAATGCAATCAAGAAAACAAAAAATAATAAACTATGTACAATAAATTATGTCTAAGTTAACCTAATATACCATCAATGGGATGCTTAAGTGAAATTATTATATACATCAATGAAAACATCACATGATAATGTGTATTATGTATGCCACTATCAAAATCTAAAATATAATCACAAGTTGTATAATATTTGAAATCATTTATTTAATCTAATTAATTGTGTATATATTGTATAGATATAATATTTAAAGTAACCTATGAACTCCATTTTATGTTGAGAGAAATAATTAGAGTTCTTTGTGTAAAATGATCATAAGGTTGGTGTAATAATATTGTAGGATGTAATGGACTACCCAAAGTAGGTGGAACCCTATAATCAGTTTCTACCCAACAAGACAATCTTTGAGGTAGTTGTGTCATTCATATATGTGGTTGAAAATTGATCATTTGGAATTGATATACATATTGATTTGATTGTAGAAAATTTTCCCTTGTGGGAAATATATTATTAATTAAATACCATATAGAGTGTGGATACTCATCATTTAGACATTGTGTTAGTGTTATTCTTCTTATGATTGAGTTGTGATAGATCTGAAAAAAGTATTGCCTTAATGAGCCACTTATTCCAAGTGATTCTTGTCATGAAATGATATTGTTACAAAACTAAAAAACTGTAATTGTATTTTCATTTTAATGTGTATCATGATCTATTTAATTATGATCCATAGATCATTTATCTTTCTCTTTTTATCATGTAGTACATCATTTTTATTATAGTTGTTATCTTGAAGAGGTGCCTTCCCTTTATCTATGTCACACCAAGGTAAATTATGAAGGATACCACATATTTTATAAAAATTCACCATGTTTGAACTATCTTGATATTCCCTTGGTGTAATAGGTATAAAGTTTGGATGATATAAGTATTCATCTATGTTTTTAGGGATGATAATTAGGGATGACATTGTCATCATCTTCACTATCATCCTTAATAATAATTAAGTTTGAATTTATAAAATTAATCAATAACAAAATGTTTTATAGTTATTCTTATTTTATTTCAAATATATGTGCATGAATACCTCGGTCTATTGAGCTAACCTTAATGATTTATTTTCATTTGTATGATCGTTTTCCCCTATCTCATATGTATGTATTCCCTCTACTAGTATGACCCATAATAGATGTATTATATATGATTAATTAACATTAGATGGTGGTATAAATATTTTAATTAGATCCACCAAGTTTCAATACTTTAAATATTTATTGTCTAAAAAAAATGTATGCAAACATATATTGTTTACAAATTTCAAGAATTGATGTAGGGTAGGTGGGATAACATCCATAGCATAAACCCAAGGACTACCAAGTAAAATATTATAGTTCAGATGGTTTTACTTGAAATGTATTCAATAGTGTTTTAGGCCTAATCATTACATCAAACTTAATTATTCCCATTACTTGGTGAGGTGTGTTTTCAAAATCCTTGATGTGCATATATGGTTTATTGATAGAATACATATTGATACTAGGTGTTTTGAGAAATATGATGTTGCAAATGTTTAGCCCAAAGCCATTATCTATCATTACACTCTTAAACCCATTATTTAAGATTCATAATTGAATATATAATAGGAACTTTTCACCTATAACCTTTGGGGTGGGAAAATACCCCTTTTCAAATTACATTATATTTTTACATTCTTCTAATGCATTAATAATAGATGAAAAATAAATAGGTTTTGTGTTTCTCGATAAAGCTTTATCATGTAGTGTTGTATACCTTTTTGTATTAGATTGGTTAAAATTGGGTTACAAGGTCATGTTCCCATACATAAGAATCCAAAATATAGGCATGATAAAGTAACAAAAACTAGAGAAACAAAAATAGACCTGATAAGAAACACCTTCCACCAAAAAGACACTAAACTTTAGCCAAAAGACCTAAGAAAACAAAACAAAATTGGGAAGAGTTTGATTAGTCTAATTCAAAATAAATAACCAATTTATTAGCCATTAACCTATCACCTTTGATGTTCTCTTCACCTTTGGTGCCATTTCTCATGAACTGTTGTTTGTCCACTCCCTTCCTCTTACGATTCAAGCTCATCAACTTTGTTTCTTCCATCTCCTTCTCAAGCTCCCTACTTTGTTCCACCCCACCACTCTAAGTGTTGTCTTATGGGGTGAGTTCCTCAATACCTACCTATTATTTACCAACTTGTGATGTTGCATCCCTTTGAGGTTTTTAAATTCCTCCACAATCTCATTATAGACCAAATTCTACATTGAGATATTTGTGAACAACTTATCCATCAAATTCTCAGTACCATCCTTCATCATGGGATTATGGGTACCCTGACCCCTAATAGAAATTAAAGACACATAAACTAGAATACCCCTATTAATGCCTCAAGATTTAGAGTCCCCCTAGGATGACTCACCTTTAACCCCCTCAAGCTTTTCCTTGCCATTTTTTTTGGTGTCAGACTCAGTGAAGAAACCCTCATCCTTACTAGATTCCTCCTATTTACTTGGAATATTGATCACCTCCAAGACTATTATAGACCAAAATGGTTCCCATTTTTTAACCAATAGGAGAATTAGGCCTTGATGAATCATGTCCACTGATGGATTTCCCTTAAAGTTCATCATTATAACTTCCAATGATTTTAGTAGAAAGAATGGGAGGCTAGTGGTTTGCCCTCTCAAAATGATTGAGTAAAAGGAAGTGATGGAAGAATATCACATTGTACTTACCCTCTAAGGTAATATACCACATAATTTGAATATAGACCTTAGGCCACTTTCTCGATAGCTCTATCCTCATGAACCCTTTTTGGGTCATTGTCTTGGGTTTTTTCTTTTCCTTAATAAAGAAGATATCTATGATATCCTCATTCCTTTTATTATCCTTGAAAAATTTAATCCTAGAGAAGTCCATTCCTATTATGTCCTTGATTAGTTCTTCAATTATCAAGATCCTTAGTTCATGCATGCAAACCTCTTAATCTTTCCACTCTCAATCAAAGTCCTTTGACAGAGTCATGTCATGGCCTACTAGTCACTCCATAAAGGTTGACAAGCCACCCTTCACCATTTTATGCCAAACATACTCATCCACTTTAGATTACTCACAGGAAATTAGCTCAAACCGGTCGTGATCCCTACCTATCATTGGTTTCTACAAACTTTTACCATAGGTTCCCCTATTCAAATCCTTTGTGACATAATGCATGTTGGAATTGAGACCAAATAAAATAATGTTATAGAAATTTGAGTTTATTTGATTTTGAGAGATCTTAAGAAAGGATCAAAAAATAATCTCTTTGCATGAATTACCATCTATTCCCTTAGGCTTGATATGACTCAACATTATATGGGTCATCATTACTTTATGTGGGCTATCCTCTATCCAATTTAATAAAGGTAGTGACATCAACCAAAAATTATTACCATGCCAAATGTTAAAGGAACTCGACTAAACCCCAATATTTACCATCATATTGGTGCATTTGTTCCCCTCTCTATACATGTGTGCCAATGATACCCCTTTGAATTGAGACATCAAATTTTTTGCATCATTTATTATCTTAGCAATTTTACAGGATCAATGATTCAGACCTTTTAAGAAATTTATGATGTTCATATAATTACCTTCGATTTGAATAAATTCCATCCCCATTTTAGCTACAAGATCGATTCCCCAAAGATCTTCTTTTGCTTTTTCAACATGATTAATTTGGGTTCCCAGGGGACCCATGTAGGCCACCTTAATATTCTTGAAAGAATCCCTGATGGCACCTTTTGCATCTGTTAGGCTTGGGTTGCCTTTAGCAGCCTCATCAAAATTTAGTTTAAGCTAGTTAGGTAGAGGGTGAGGCCACTTAACTTTTGATATATCTACTCTCTATTTATGGGGAGTATCTAGTATGACAAGATTTAGCTGACAAATAATCTAGGAGAGGAGAGGGGAGCTAGGCTTATCAAGAAAAGAATCATAGGACAACCAGTTTTCCTTCACCAGGTCCATGATTTTATTAAAGGTTAAGAGGGGTGAATGCCTATGGTTTTAAAATATAATAAAGTTTTTAGATAACCAGATTCCCCAAAAAATATGGGGTAGGACCAAGTTCCACCATAATTTCAAATGGGGGGATTCCCAAGGTGGTTTCCATTGGGTGATAATATCTCTTATGCTTCTTGGGTTGGCCTAGGAGTAGTTGGAAAGTTTGAAGAAAGAGAGAAAGATGGAATAATAAAAAGGACAAAATAGGAATAAATGGTATTTTGATTCATCCTCCTACCTACAAAGCACACAATAGTTTAGGATAGGGATCCCCCTTCTCATCAAATTATCCACCATGAGGATCTTATTCAGGGTAGCCAATCAGAAGAAGACATTGATCTTCAAGATGAGATTTTCTATCCATAGGATATTCTAATTTTATTCAAGCTCCTCATGATCCCAAAGGGAAAGATAACCATATTAAATCGAGTAGAGGCTAATGGGATCAACTTTCTAGACAATGTCATCCTCTTTCAGGAAGATGTTGATGTGAATATTCTGGAGAGTTAAATTTAAGTCTTGGAGAATGATTTTTTGGTGCTAGTTGGATTCTAATTTATGAAATATTTTTCATATTTTTATACCTTCTATAACCTCCTAGTAATCACAAACCTTATGGCCGATGGTATCTTTGAAAAAATTGATTAGCTCTGGATCTTGGATAGAGGAGGCTAGGGGGACCGTATCTAAGAATCTTGCCATAAATAAAATTTATTACCTTTGACTATATTCCATTTTATGCCTTTTTTAATAATATCCTTTCTTTCTTTCAAGGCTCACTAGAAAGCTAAACCATTAACAGGACCTTCTTTAATAAGAAAGGAATAACCTTCCCTAGAATTCAGATATTTGGCCCTTATGATTTTAGTCCAAAAGTTATCTTCCTTGATCACCCTCCACCCTTTTTTCTCTATAAAAGCTTGGTTCATGGCTCTCACCCTTCTTAATTTCATTGTATATAGTTAAATTCTTTAATAGTTCTTATATAGATATTTCTGCATGAATATTCTAAATTTGATCTATGATGTCCTAATCTATTATAGTAGTAGTCAGTATTTTAGGGTTTGGAGGGAGATTAAAGGAGATATTTTTATTTCCCCACCTTACACTATAGGATAGTTTACTTGACCTCTCTATTTAATATAAGTGTAGGTCAAAAAATAGGTGAGGGGTTTTGATTTTTCCCACCATAAATGTTTTAAGAGTGAAATCAATCATACATGCTCGCTTATTTCGAGTAATAACTAGATGCATTTCAGATTAAACGTTCATGCAAGATTTATTATCAAGGGAAACTAATAATTATTCATGTATAATATCATCCCTAATTTCATTAAATTTTGATTCATCCATTTTCCTTGTCTTAAATATGAATGCATGATATAATAGATGAAGGAAATACTAGATATAAATAATTTAAACCCATAGAAAATTATAAATTAAATAATAAAGTCAAACATAATGGGGAAAAATCTCAAACCTTAATAATTTTTTGGAGATCTAATGTAACAAAAAAACCTAGGGTTTTTACATTTGCAATGATCAAGTTCACCAAAATGTTTAGTTTATTTTATGCCTAAGAGATATAAAATTAAGAAAATTATGAACTTATTAATCTTATGTTAAATATTACATTTAAAACACACATGAATTTAAATGGATCACTAGATATTGAACTTACTAAATTTAGAAATGATAAATCAAGAGAGGGATTATGTTCCTAGATAATTATTTTTGATATTGCTCATATAATTTTTTACTAAATCTATAAATTCTCTATATGTGATTCATAAACCACTCAAACCAAAAATAAGAGTTAAAAATATACCTAGACATTTATAGCAACATCAGATGCCTATAGTAGCCAAAATTGTTGGTGTTTATTGAAAGTGTCATTATACACAATGTTTGATATATTTGAGAGACCTACACCTACACCTGTAATGTGATTTTATGTGTGAATAGCTCTGTAATCATATATTGAAATTCTTGTAATGTGTCTCTTTCATCTAAACCCTAATTTTTATTTTGGCCATAAGATGCCCCTAAATAGAGATTAATATTTTGGGTTGGACTGACCCCGATCTCTCCTTGTTGAATGGTTAAGCATTTCCAATATTTTAATACTTTGAAGAGGGATTAAACCACATGTATTTCTCCCAATTATGTGTGTGTGTGTAACATATTAAATAATATATAATAAAATATAATATTTTGACCTTTAATACTTGTCACCATATAATTTTAACTTTTTATATTCAAATATCATTATATCTACTATTATAGGGCTGGTCCTTAAAGGGTTTGAATATGTGTACACATTTTTTATAATGTCTTAATAGAGTGATGGATGTTTTCCCAATAATATTAAGGTATGCCAAGTGATGATAAAGTGTATAATGACTTTAGAGGTTATTTGTATTTATTTAAGACATTTCATAAAAAAAAATTATGGCCTACCTATGAAATACAAGAGCTGAAAACCTCCCTGGGTGTTTCCATAAAATTTAAATGTTTATCTTAGTTGAAACTACTAAGGTTTACTAAAAGTTTCCATGTATATATTGGGGGTTTAATATGTTTTGGAGCCTTATGCTTGCACTTGTAATCTGATTTTATGTGTGCATACCTCTATGATCTTATGCTAAAATTCTTGTAATGTGTCTCTTCCATACAAACCCTAATTATGTTTTCGACTATAATGTGCCCTTAAAAAGTGGTTAGTATTTTATGTTGGACTGAATCCAACCTCTCCTCATTGAATGGATAAACATTTATTACATTAAAATACTTTTAATAAGGATAAACCACATGTATTTATCCCATTTATGCATATGTGTGTAACATATTTAATAATAAAGAATGTAATATAATCATTTGACCTTTGATACTTGGCAATATGCAATTTTGATTTTGTGCATTCAAATATCATTATATCTACTACTTCAAGAACATTCCTTAAAAGGATTGGATATGTTTACACCTTTTTGATAATGTCTCAATAGAGTGCTAGGTGTTTTCCCAATGTTTTTAATGTATGCCAAGTGATGCTTAAGTGTATAATGACCTTAGGGGTGATTTGTATTTATAGACGACTCTTCATAAATACTCGTTATGTCTTACTTATAAAATGTGTCTAATTTGACCTAATAGAGAGTTCTCAATTTTAAAAATAGTTATTAAAAAGCCCTAAAAACTATCATCAAAGTGAGAAACATGTGGCAACTAACACTATCTAGGATTACTAGGATTGTCATATAAGTGTAAAACATGGATCTAAAACATGGACGTAGTCTATCTAAGATTTAATATTTCCTATATAGACTCAACTAATCTTGAATAATTATATCAGGTGAATAGAGGTGGCTAAGATAGAATATGGGCAAATGCATAGAGGGAAAGTATGATCAATATTAAAATATATTCACCCTATCCAAGTGTGTCCAAGTATGTCAAATTTAACCTTTCCAAAGTGCCAAAGACCGAATTTGGGTGTCAGCAATAACAAATTTTAAAAGAAATCTCAAAGAAAGGACCAATAAACTTTTCCAAAAATCCATGCCAATGAATAAAACAAAGATAAATTTGTTCAATAAAAATATCAGTTTTTATGAATAATGTGTCAATTTGAAACACATCAAACTTTTCTAAAATGGTTTTAATTGGTATCATTCACATTTTATGATTTTTTTTTGGTTATCTTAATCTTACAAAATACTATTATTTTGTAATCACTAACTAATAACTGTTATTACTTTCTAGGTTCCACATCACCTATGGATGAGAAAATACTCATGTCCTAGTGGGGACCTCAAGGCATAATATTAGCCCTAGTAAATTTAAGTATGTATATGTAAATGATTTTAACATGTTACTATTTCAATGTTTCAGTACATTCTAACTACTTTTTTTTTTATCAATACTTTTTTAAATACATAAAAATTCACTATTATACATTGAATGTTCCTTCTTTTTGGGTTAATTAGCATCATCAAGATCAAGTACCAATATTATTCATAATAATATATATTTTAGATTGATTTGACACATCACACTTAATTTCCCTTGTGTAGTTGATTCTAGAAAACTCTCACAATATCTCTTTTCTACTAAAATTACAATTTGATATCATTGATAATATTGTAAGTCCCTATGAAATAATTTTAGGTATAATCTCATTGAATAGAAACATCATGTCTTTTTATATTGAAGTGTTATAATAATTTTTTAAATAATTATAATATTTGGATAGTGAAAAAAAGTATTGTATATAATAAATGATATTAGTTAATTCTTGCATCATTTATATGTTATGACTAGAGATATTTTTAACCTTAAGAATTTATTTTTCATAATATGAAATAGTAATGACTAAGTATGTTTGATTTTTCATGTTTTTCATAATTCAATAGTTAATTAAAATGGTGATAAGACATGCATTAGGTTGTCAATCCAAGTATCACAATCCATTAGACCACATTTTTATAAGGCATATTTTCAAACAATCCACATCCCTGCTTTCAAATCAAAAAAATATATATAACAAAACTAACATAAATAGTGATAAGAATAAACATGGTAGAGTTTATCTTCAATTAAATCAAAATATTAGTACATTGCATGTTACAATGTTTAATGAAACTTAGTCTATTAAATCCATCCAAATAAAAAGAGATCTCTGATATTTTTATTTAGGTCTAAAAAAGAGAAATATATAATTACTTTTCATGACATAATCCATCACTATATTATACAAAATATAAATTTCAACTATGTTCCAAATAATTTTCATATAAGAATTTATGTTTTATCTAAAGCAGTCAAAAATGAAAGAAGAGTGTCTAGTTTGGCATTTTATTTACTATGCATTAAATCATAAATATGGAGGCAATATTTTTATTAGGTTGTCAATCTTTAGATTATCCAAGCTTGAATAGAATATAGGGTTTACCTTGAACACGAATATTAATAATGTCTAATAAATTTATACATAAGGTATCATTTTTTACAAGCTCATTTAGTATATTGAAGGGATGTAATAATTGTAATATCATCTTTAATTCTATAAAATGCACAAAATAGGGTTTTTGATTATATATACATATATAATTAAAACTTTATATTTGTGCATATCCTATAGCAATGATTTCAACATCTCAACAATACTAATGATACCAATTTATTTTTTCAATGCACGAGAAGCGTTAAAATCTCCATGCTTCTATCAAGAAATAAATGTTTCCTATCGAATAATATCTTTAGTAAAGTTGAGCTTTTGACATCATTTTTGAATCAGTTTCAACATGTGGTGAGAAATCAAAACATTAAAATGAAAAGGAAGACTTTGAAATCCTAAAATGACAACAAGTTTCGATATCTAGAAGTAAAAAAACAAGTGTCCAATAAAAAATTAATTACCCTACAATTTTGATACCTAGATGTCAAAATATTAGTCTTTTATTTAGACATCAATATTGAAATAATTTGAATCCTTTTGTTTAATATACATTTTTTTTCTATTTGGCATTAGTGGATTTGTTATTGCTTAAGTCATGTTTACATTTAGCATAAGGAATATTTGTTTATGGTTCAATTTAATCTCTATTTGGAACAAAATATAAGGGAGTAGAGGATTTGGTGGAATTGTTTGTTATTTTGAATCAATTCTAACTAGTTTCAAGTTGATCTAAATTGACTATAACCACAAACTCATATAGTTTAAATTAAAAGATAAATATCAAACAATGTTTTTTAAAATTCATTACTTTGCTCCTAATATCTCTATGTTATATAACAATCACAACATAGATTTTCTTTTAAAATATCCTTTACTAATCTAAGCAATATTATTTCCAAATTCAAGTATGAAGATGAAATAAATTTACTTGGTGATTTTAATGGTCAAACATTAAAAAAAAACTACCACTTCAAAAATTAATATTAATTCTAATTTATTGGTGCTTGTTGAAGATGTAAGTTGAATTGAAAAAAATAAATATCTGAAGACAAGATAGAAAATAATTTCAACCAAGATAAAGTCAAATTAAATAATAGTCATGAGCTTATTTCTCTATAACAAACTCATTTATTGTTCAAGCACCAACAATTTACTTGTGCTTTCGAAAATAATATCAACACTATAAGATATTATATCTCAATTATATTAATTAACCTAATTATAAACATTGATATTATAATAAAGCATGAACCTGAATTGAACCATAAACAAATATTCATTATGTTAAATGTAAAAATGACTTAAGCAATAACAAATCCACTAATGCCAACTAGAAAAAAAATGTATATTAAACAAAAGGATTCAAATTATTTTATTAAATGTATCCAAATGCATGTTCCACTCTCCATTTAGTGTTTCAATTAAATAACTATACAGTAATTTCACCTCTATTTTTTTAATAAAGATTCCTATCATATAATATTTAATCAAAATTTGTATATATTATGTCTTTAATGAGATTCTAACTGTTTTTTTTTTTCCTTTAATATAGTAAATTCACTCAATATAATGAAAGTAGAAGGATAACATGAAATTATAAAATAACTTAGTTAAAAATAAACTACTATTCAATAAACAAAAAATAAAAACTTAGGAATGTCTTTAAATAATGTAAACTAATTTTAGAAATACAATTTGTATATAAAAACTTCAAAAAAAATCCTCAAGAATAATCTTGACAACTAAAATTTATAAAATTAAATAATAATATATTTACATTATTAACATAAATGACAAATAATCATAATACCTCTATTATCACAAATAAAAAATAATCATAATACCTTTGTAAACATTTAAACAAAACTTTTCTCAATCAAAGACAAAATGAAATAATAAACTTTCAAAATGGAAGACAAAATATATTTATCTTATCAAACTAAAATTATCATGGCATGAAGTATTATCTTTCATCCTAAAAAATTCAATCCTATTTTACACTCCACTCAAACAAGGATATCCTTAACAATGTATGGTAAGCTCAATCATATCCATCCATAAAGTAGAAGCTGAAGATAATTTCTTTTTAATTGCCAAAAAAATTAGAACCATTTTATAATTAAATAAATTATGATAGTGGTTATATTACAACAATATCTGAGCTAAAGGAAAACTAGTTTTAGTAGTCAACATTCTATTTTCAATCATAATATCTCACTAAAAATATCTTTGAATAATATCATCATAAAGAAAATGTGTGTTTATTTCATTGATTTTGAAAAGGAAGTCTTTAGAAATGTGTGGAAGAAATAATAATTCATATGATCTTAAAATAGAATATATAAAGAGTAAATGTATGAATTATTTCTAAGTTTCATGAGAAATATAATGAAATATTAGTGTTGAACAAGGTTGTTCTTATATTCTACTCTCTTCATAAGAAACATAAACATAATATAAAATTACCTAAAAGATGTTCCATATGTATGGACCAAATTTAACAAGTGAACTATTAAGTTATTACTATAATCTATTGTATCATTAAAATATAGATCTAGTTTCTACTTATTCAATAATTTTCAAATGATCAAATGAATTATCAAGAACTAACAATTTACACCTAAGATCTCATGAGCATACAAAGATTAGAAAACAATGCTAAGATTAAACTAATATAATGAAAACCTTCATTGGAAACCTCATATTTATGTATGATTTAGCTTGGATGTATATTAAATCAATCTTTATCAATGTTAATGTCCCAAAATAAATAATCTTTCCTTGAATATTTTGAGAATTTGATTTGACAAGCATGACCTTTGATGAACAAGTTAGTGTGATAAAATGGTTTAGTTTTACTATGATTATTGAACATGTTCATTACAAAGGAGAAATTATATATTTATAATTAATTTAAATAAATGAATACCCTTCATCTTGAATCTAAGATGGATGGTTGTAAATGCATATTCACCAAGGCACATGCATTGATCATATGAGCTCTTCATCGTGTCCAAGATGAAAGGTGGAAGATAGCCCTTAAAAAAATCAAAGGGATTAATATGAGCCCTCCATTTTACATGAAATATGGAGGGTGTATAATTCTCTTCAAAATATCCTTATAAGTATAAATATGGGCCCTTCATCTTATTTTTAATATTAAAGGTAGAGAATAATTTATAAGAAAGCATATGGATAATCAATGTAGATCCTTCATCTTATTTCCAAGATGAAGGGTTGAGAATGTTCCCTTAAACTATCTCAAAAGATTTATTATGGGCCTTATCTTGTCTCCAAGATGAAAGGTGCAAAATAATCCTTCATATTAATTCATTTAATAATTAATGAGCTCCCAAAAGAATATTCCATAAGATCTCAAGATTATTTCTTGAATGAAGATGCCACATGGAGGGAGAAAAAAAAGAATTAATAATTAAAAATGAAATATAATTCCATTTGCATAGAAATATAATTAGAAGAATCATAAATTTAATTATTCAAAAATTAATTTAATTAATATAATGTGGGGAATTTGATTAGAAGAATGATTTAGGGAAGGGGGAAGTAATTACAGTAATTGATCAACAAAGGAGAATTAATGAATTGATCAGAGTAGAAAAATTGACTAGATAAAATGACTAGAATGATAATTGAAAATATCTAATATGGTGAATTATCCCACCTATATATGCACCAAAGTGAAATTAAACTCAAACGTTAGATGAACAAATGATTTTAGACCAATTTATGTGCAATTATGGAAAGTTGTTCCATTTTACAATTTTAACATGGAAGTGATAAAAATGGGGTGTCTAATTTTTCTCCTATTTGACAAGGTGTTGTGAGATGTATATGAACTAACATCTTTTCAAATAATGAGAAACTAAAAAATGAGGATGAAAAATTAGATGATGAAATAATAGATGTTGTAATTTCATCATTCCCAACCTATAGGTATGGGAGATTGAATGTCAAGATAAAGATATGATTTAAATGAAACTATTTGTGAATGATGCCCCCTTGAGAGGCAATGTGAGGATGAAGGATGCATATGAAATCCCAAAAAAGAGAGAAATAAGATAGAACGGAAGAGAAGATTAACTTGTGGACAAGATTATGCCACTTGATCTAACATTTGAACACTTTGATTTTTGATGATGATGAATTGATTTTCCCAAAGTATGGGAAATTTTGGGAATGATACATTCAAAAAATAAGCTACACACTTTGAATTTCCCCAAATAGGACAAAAATTATGATCACGAAATGATAATTTTCCCTAGACATAGTGGAATTGATTTGCTTTGCCATATGTATCATTAGAATAGAGGTCTTAGTTCTAATTATTAAATAATTTGTACATGATCAAATGAAGTATAAATATCTAATAATCTACACCTAAGATCTCATGAGCATACAAATATTAGATAACAATGCTAATATCAAACCAATATAATTCAAACCTTCATTAGAAACCTCATCTTTACATATGATTTGGATCAGATGTATCTTAAAGAAATCTTTATCAATGTTAATGTCCCAAAATAGACCATCTCTCCTTGAATATTTTGAGAATTTGAGTTGACAAGCATGACCATTTATGAACAAGTCAATGTGATAAAATGGCTTAGCTTTGTTATGAATCTTGAGCATGTTCATTACAAAAGAGAAGAGGTATATTTATAATAAATTTAAATCAATGAGGACCCTTCATCTTGACTCCAAGATGGATGGATACAAATGCATCCTCACCAAGGCACATGGATTGCTCACATGAGCCCTTTATCTTGTCCAAGATGAAAGGTGGAGGCTAGCTCTTAAAAAAATCAAAGGGGATTAATATGAGCCCTCAATATTGCATGCAATATGGAGAGTGGATAATTCTCTTCAAAGTATCCTTGTAAGAGTAAATATGGGCCCTTCATCTTATTTCCAAGATGAAGAGTTGATAATGTTCCCCTAAACTATCTCACAAGATTCATTGTAGGCCATTCATCTTGTCTTCAAGATGAAATGTGGAGAATAATCATTCATACTTATTCATTTAGTAATTAGTGAGCTCTTAAGAGAATGTTCCATAGGATCTCAATATTTTTTCTTGAATGAAGATCTCTCTTGGAGGGATAAAAATAAGAATTGATAATTGAAAGGAAATTATAATTCTATTTACATAGAACTATAATTATAAGAATGATTAATTTAATTAAACAAATATCAATTTAATTAATATAATGTAGGGAATTTGGTTATAAGAATTATTTAAGGAAGGAGGAATTAATTATATTAATTGATTAGCAAATAAAAATTAGTGAATTGATTAGAGTAGGAAAAATGACCAGATAAAATGATCATAATGATAATTGAATAGATATAATACGGTGAATTATCCCACCTAGAGATGCCCCAAGGTGAATTTGAACTTGTATGTTAGATAAATAGAGGATTTTGGACCAATTGATGTGTAGTTATAGAAATTTTTTCTATTTTATAATTTTGATATGGAAGTGATACAAATAGAGTGTCTATAGCCACCAATGCCATTCCACTTATAATTTTAGAAATATAATTAATAATCCTTCAAGTATTTTTTAATAAGCCATCGCCAATGGTAAATGTCGATAAAAATGGATGTCAATTTTGAAAAATAACCTACCATATAGTTCCTTTTGACAACCATAAATGTTTACATTCTTTTAAATACATATAGTTTAATATTAATTGTAGAGTAAATTGAAACCTTAGGTAGAAGACCTATTAAAGTTAAGAGCATAACTATAAAAAATATATATCTAGTTAAAATTGGGATTTTAAATATATATATATATATATATATATATATATATATATATATATATATATATATATATATATATATATATATATAACCTTGAGACATTAGTTGTCATATAAAATTGTTTAGTGAGAGAAATATATCTCAAAATACTTGGAACCATATCATCTTTTAAATATAATAAAAATAAAAATAAAAAACTTCAACCATCTCAATAAGTAAATTATAAATGGATTTTGCATACATATAAAGTGAATATAAATAATCTTGGACTAAAATAATGTTTAGTGTTGTCTAATAATATTTATAAAATAAATATTTTTATCTTTATTCTCTTTGTATTTATGATTTTAAACCCACTATATTTTTTTCTAAAATGTTATTGATTTTATAAATAATAAATTATTAAAATTTAAAAAAAGATTGAAACTTATTATATTATTAAATATATATTACTAAAATGATTGGATAATTTAAAATTAAAGATCAAACTAGTATATTGATGGACCCCCACAAGATTGTTGGTGTAAATAAAAACATAATCATCAAATTGATAATGACATATGATGTTGCTTTTAGACAAAAATTGTTTTTAATAAAAAATATAATGTAATTTATAAATATAATAGTTTATTTTTAAATTTTAATTTATGTTTATTATTGGTTCTTGAGGTTAGATTAAAGATGATATGATCCTCATTTACTAAGTAGTCATGGTTTTAATTTTTTTATTAATCTATTCTCAAATTTGACCCTCCATTCATATGGGTGCAATTTTATCTAGTTATCAATTCTCCAAATTAACCAAAAGAAAAAAAGTATTCATTATTATTCTTAATTTACTTTGATGTGGTTCATATTCATAATTTATCTTCATACTCATACTCATGTTCGTTATATTAATTAGTATACTTAAAACATCCCAAAAAAATGTATAAGCAATATTTCCTACTCATTATATTTGTTAATAATTTTTTATTAAATATATTTGTGAAATAAATAAAAATATCTATGAGAAAAAAGATATAAAAATAAGTATGAAAAATAAACATAAGATATGAAACAAAAAATATATATTACAACAAAATAAAAATAGAAAATTTACACATCTATTTTTGAGCTATTTTTTATTAAATATATTATCATCATATATTAATAAAATGTTATGTTATAAACTTATTTGTATAAAAAAAGTAAGTAGATGAACTATATTCTACATCAGTTAAAGTCAATAAACATCAAACTAGATAGCTAAATAAGATTTTCAACCAAAAAAGGTGAAAATACAGTTAACAGGGGTAATATAAAAGAAATAAAAAATAAGAACATTAAACAATTGGAGTAATGAGTAGTGGAATTGGAGGTGGCAGATCATCTAATTTATCCCCCTAACCACTTCCAGTAGGCAATTCATCATATAAGAAATGAGATCTCAACCATCATTATATTTTTCTTTATCTTTATCATCATGAGCCTCTTACATGGAGGGATAAATGGAAAGTACCAATCAAGAGAACTTCTCTTGTGGGCATTTTGACCACCCAAAACCACTAGTGTTCAGAGAACTCATAGAAAGCATTAAAAATTTATGTTGATGGGAGCCACTAATATGGAATAGGTTTTCCCCTATTTTATGCAGCCATGATCCTATGGGGGGGGAGGATGGTGAGGAGAGTCAAGAGGGACTTGACTAACAACACATGAGGCACTCCCCCAATGATATAGTAAAGTTTGGAGGTGTTCCAACTTCAGACATACTTTCTCTTCTTGAACATAAATGTGAAGAATTACATTAGATAAAAATTAACCTTTTTAGAATAAATAAAATATTATTCAAAATAAGCATGAGAAAAAATAACATCATTCTTATTTTTACATAATTAAAAAAGAATATGAGCTCAAAAAATATGCAAAATTTGTGTGAATTTTATTGGAATCACAACCAAGTCCCAAAAATAGTATCTTATAGGTAAACATTTATGGATATAAGGGTTTGAAAAGGGTGTGAATCTAAATCTAAGTTGACTATGCATGTTTGAAAAACCAAAAAACATGCCTAAGATATTTTAGGTGGTTTCAAACTGAGAAAACAAGATGAGCCATTCCAATATGAATAACTAAGTGCCAATTAGAATCACATCATGTATGAAATACCATAGGAAATATGCTTGTTCAGGTTCAATAATGGAATCCCACACACATTCAAATCTTATTTTCCAAATTAGCTCTATGGATTTGACCTTCTATTTGGTATTGAGAGCATCAACTGGAATGTGTTGAGGAGAAAGGAATTGATAACCTAACTGAGGTTGGCACCAAAGGAATGGTATCTCAATAGGCCATTTCTAATTAATCAATCATCTAGAGGGAGATTACACACCAATTTTGTGAATATTAACTTCAGGTATAAAGTTTTTAATTTATAATATAGAGTCTTGGTCACTAGCTTACAAATAAAAATGAACACAAAAAATTGGCCAAGGAACCTAGTCCCTAGTTTTCTTACAAAATAGGTCAAAATGACCTTAATGCCTTTTATAAACATCCAAAAGATATTGGTACATGTAAAAATATAAAATTTCATTTCATAAAATTTAAAAATGAGATACCACCACAAGGAGTGTGAATTGAGAGAGAACCCAGACCTAAGTCCATCTCCATCCAAACACATATGCCTTTTAAGAAGCTCCCATGCATTCCAAATACTCTTAGCAACAAACATGCCAACAATGGCATTAGGGACCTGAGTGATAAGTAGATTTTGAATATTTAAACATTTTAAAGATCCTTTTTCCCATATGGGCGCCTTGTGTGATGTAGTTCCTAATGAGATTTTTCCATGTTTCATCCCCTTTCAAGGTATGAACAATACTTTTGACACATTAAGTGTGCCCTTGGATTTTTATGTCTAAGATACCAAGTCCTCTAAGGGATCTTGGATTGAATCATATATCCCAAGCAACTTGGTGAAATATTTGAGTGATTTCAAAGTTGGCCCACATGAAGTCTCCAAATATTCTTTCAAGTTTGGCATAAGCATATTTAAAAGGAAGTAAATAAGAGGTGTATTAAACATGAATAGTAACCAAAACCTTAGGGAAAATATATAAATTTTATGCTAAAGGGATGGGCTTGGAAATCTAGAAACCAAATTTTATTTTGACCCCTTGAACCACATGTACCTAGAGATCCGAGGGAGTGGCCTAAAAATAAAATGGGATACCTTTAAATTTAAACTATTCACTCAACTGAATCTAGATCCACCTATATTGTAGAATCCAAATAAGTAGGGGTGAAAGACTGCCTATAGCATTGGTTTTTCCCATAAGATGGAAGAACCATAATCTAATAGAAAAGTATCTAGAAATTTCATGGCATAGGAAAAAATTCCTCTCCTCTACTAAGGTGAGGAAGGAGTCATTGGCAAAATTCCATTAACCATTTGCTTGTGAAAATGGGAAAGATAGATACCCTTAACCAAACCTACGGAAGTGTAACTAAAATAATATAATTTATCCCCTCAGTAGACAACACATATAGGGAAGGAAAAGAGGTCACCCTTGAAGAATACACCAAAAAATGGTCAAATTGCTCAGAATAGACACAATTGATGGTGATACAAGCACCTACATCATGGAAAATCATTTTAACCATGTTAACAAACTTCGAACCAAAGCCAAGAGCCTAAAGCATGGCCAAGATGAAATACCATTAAAATATATCATATGATTTTTCAAATTCAATCTTGATACATAAATCCTTCTAATTAGATTTCCTGGCCCATTCCATTCCCTCCTAGACAACAATAACATTTTTAAGGATATATCTATTATGAATAAAGTTAGTTTTATCAGGGCAAACTATGAGGAGTATAAAATATCTAACCTTAAGAGAAAGGACCTTAACAATAATCTTGAATGAAACATTGAGAAGGGTCATGGGCCTTAACAATAATCTTATATTACCTTGATTTATAAGTTTATTGATGGATTGGTATGGATAGCTTCCAAATAGACTATGTGTAAACTAGGTCCCATTGTATACCATAGCTCTTGGTATAACTCACAAGGAAATCCATCAATGACAATGGATTTCTCAATGTAATTTCTCATTATGGCCTCTTGGAGCTCCTCAATAGATAGGATTCTATATCATGCCACTCTTTATGATTTGGTGAGCTTTCAAGGCACAAATTAAATGCCTTATGGTAGAGAGAAATAAATGCATTCAAAATATTAGGAAGATGCATAAGGAAGGAACCATCTTCCTTGATAACTTATATGTACTTAGTCACTATCCTTTTTTGAGAAAAGAACTCTTTTGAAGTTTTATGTCTAATTTTTTAGCTAGTTTATTCACACCCAAATATGAGATCCACTATCTTGATAATATTATTCAGCTTTGATTTTGTGCCACCACATGGTAACTTAATTTTGCATATCTTCATTTAAAGGAGAAAGTTCAAACACTTGTGAAATTTGAATGAATTCATGAGTGAAAACTCATGGGTATTATGACATTAAATAATTATTTATTTGTCATAAATGTGAATAAATACAACATTCTAACTAATATAATTTTCCAAATATTTGATCCATCTAAAAGATAAAAGAGGGAAAGGCACAATATTCTAGATTCTAAAAATATGTTTTTCGGTCTAGGGGAAAGAAAGATGAACTATTTTGAGGTAAAATTGCATTTTGTAACCCTTGAAAGGGGAGAGAGCCACTCAATTTCAAACATGATGGGGAGGTGATCTGAAAACAAAACATATGGAATGATAGCTATAAGGTGACCAAAATTATTAGCAAAGGAAAATAAGTTTTAATTTACTATCATGTCTCTTTCAATATTTTTGGCATCCCATTCATGCCCTTATTGAATATTGGACCACATGAACCATGGTGAGGTGGTAGGGAGGCAATAGTGGTGCTTAGGATCAAAAAGTATGAGTTTATAAAACCACACCTCCCTTTTGTTGGTGCAGTAATAAATTAGAATTAACCTTATTTATCTTTTCAAGATTCAATTGAAATCTCCATGTAAGATCCAATTTTAATTAGGGAGATATTCAACTATCCATTGACAAATTTTTACCATTTCTATCACATCATTAGAAACATAAATATTGGCTATACCAAGGGAGTGTCCATTAAATTCAAAAAGGGTCCAAAAAATCAATGAGTGGGATCTGAACCCCAACTAATAATATGATGTGAAAGAGTGAGGGAAATTAAAGTGATAACTCCCCCTCATACCATCTCATGATCAAATATTTGGTAGACTGCACATGGCCAAATCACTCTAATGGTGAATGTGAGAAAGAAACCAAATATCTTAATTTCTTAAAAATAAGGAATTTTCATTTTTGTAAAAAATGACATGTATCCTAAAAAATATATTTATGGGTTGTTTTAGTGAGGCCTAAAAAATTACATGAGTACACAATCATTAATCAACCTCAATTTATATGGTGGTTTCCTCATCAATCTCATTTAAAACAAAAAAAAATGTTATCAAAGTAGGATTGATTGTTACCCTTCATGAAATCACCTAATTGAAAGGCATGTTGTTTGTCCTGAATAGATTCACCATATTATAGAGGTGGGTAAGGACTATTTTTGTAGCAATAAAATTCATTATGAGAAAACACCAATAATTAGTTGCATATGAATCAATCACCTCTAAAGGGGGATATGACAGTTAGGAATATGTCAATTGGCTTGGAGAAACTGAAAACATAATTTCAACTTAGGGGGTATAGACTAGTGGAAACATTTATTGTTAGGTGGTGGAAATTTATTGCTTGGATACTAATGGATGACCTTCTATGGGGTTTTACACAATGGTCTAGGCTTTTCCCATTAAGCACACCTATTGATTATTTTTCTTGTTGGAATTGTAGTTCATCTATAAACTAATCTATAAGCATTTTTGTTCACCTTAGGAGAGGTTTTGGAGGGTGTGGTGGGCCTAGAGTTGGCCATTAGTGGGCTCTCACAGATTTTTTGGTTTATGGATTGACATGGAATTAGGTGTTCGGTAGATTGATTTAAAGCACACACTTTATGATCCTCCTATCATTAACTTGGATTCCAATAGTTTCCTTGAGATCTTTGGAAAGATATATTTCAATGCAGTCACATTTTTGAGGTTGGGCTACATAGAAATTTTCCAATTGAAACCCTATGAAATACCCTAAGGGTTTATTTAACTGATACACAAAAATCCATAGAGGTGAGGGGAGGTCGAGGAACTCGACCCAGATAATGATTTTGAGCTTAGCATGGTTAAAGATGAAAAAGTCTTTGTTCTAGTAAGAGAACACAACCGAAGTGTTCTGAATGAACCAAGGCTCATGAGAAATAATATCCTGACAATGGTTATTATTTTTGGACTTTTAAAAAAAAAAACCCTTGGTAATATTTTAAATTCCCTCAACTTTAACACCATGAGGGGTCATCCAATTATTGTGAACCTAAGATTTCAGTGTGCTTTTGGTGGGGACATGACCAACTACAAGAGTAAATTGTTCAAAATAATTGTATGTTTTGTCATATTTAGGCTAGTCTAAAATAACATTAGGAAAGATTTTGAGGGTAGAATCAATACCTTTTGGGAAAAAAATCTCTCTTTGGTACCATTATTCTTCAGAGCTCCATCAAAATCTCTTGCAACAAATTCTACATGACCCAAGGAGGAAGGTATTTAAATGAAGGCTATATTTCCCAAAGGAATTGATGAGTTGGGTATAAAATAATTATTATATGATCTTATCAAAGGAAATACCAAGTTCTTACTAGAAAGGAGTAATGGTAGTGTGACACTAATACATGCTTGTAAACCCTGACATATCCCAAAACCCCCCATCAATTTAACATTTTAGAGCCATTTGAAATTATTGCATTTGATTTTTTCTATTATTTAATTTGTTGATTGGAATTTATAAGTAAATTTTCTTGATAATCATTATTTTTCATCTTCAAAAAATATATTTATATATTAGTTTTAAAAATTATAACATAAAAAATATGTCTCTCCAACTTGAATCATTATCTTAATTTTATTTGGTTTCATTGGAGTCATCATGGCATTAGCCTTCCATTGTTATGTTTTTCTCTCTATTTATAGGCTTTGAACTTGTGAATTGCACATTGCATCAATGGCTCCTAAGATGGGGAAGAAGCCTATCATAGAGAAAAAGCTTGTGATTGAAAAATTATTAACTATGGAAAATAAGACACCCTCCAAGACCTCCAAGAAGGTCCCCAAACAATCTAGAGATAAGAAGGGCAAGAAAAAATATAAGAGTAGTGAGATATACAATACCTACTTGTTTAAGAATCTAAAGTAGGCTCACATATACATCAATATTTTGAGCAAGGACATGGGAATAATGAAAAAAATTATCAATGACATCTTTGAGAAACTAATCAACCTAGATATAACAAGACTCGCATCATCATATCATAAAGGATATAAATATTTTTATAGTTGGCTCTTCTTAGGAAGCTTGTAAAACACAATTTTTTAGGCTACAAAAGCCAATGCCAAATTTACCATTGCTTGATTTTATTCTATCTACTAGAGCTTGATTTTTTTCTTTATGTTCTCATTGGGATTTATTATTTATCTATATAATTGGAAATAATATGTACCTATGACTATTATTTTAGAAATATTATATATTATTCAATATTTATAACCATAGCTTTTTGCACAAATATTTAATAATTACCATGGATGATTATTTTAAATGTGGAAGATGATTTTTTTAAATACTCAATGAGATTTAGACAAACCCAAGGAAAACTACTTAATCCAAACTTCATATCACTTTGATTTAAAAGATTTTAACATTTTATTACATCTTTATTTTTTAATTTTAATTTCATTACTCCTGAAGATCCACCTAAACTAAACAAAATGTAGGTACACTAAATTTTGTGGGTCTTATTTTGAGTTTTTAAATTAATTAATTTTTAAGCCAAAAATATATTTAATATAAATTTATAGATGGAGGATATCCGAGTTAAATGTGTGGGCACTAGACATACCAATCTTAATAGATTGTACTTTTATATCTTCAAGCTATAAAAAATCAAGTTTAGGTACATTTGTTTGTAGTAATTTATTTCAACCCCTGGTTTAGATATAGATTGTGATTTATTTTTATGCTTAAACACTTGGGTTTTTTTTTATAATGCCATTAATATAATATGGATTTTCTTTCAAACCTTATTGAGTCACTCCATTTTTGCATACTATTTATTTATAATAAATTTATTAATGTTATATTTTAAAACCTTTTTCTTTTTAGGTAAATTTGTTCATTTAAATATTTTCTTTGTTGTCCTTATGATATATATTTATGAACCAATTAGATTGATTTATGGTAGGTTGTGTCTATAGTGAGTGTGTAGTAAAGATAAAACATGACAACTATGCATCATATGTGAGTTATTATCCCATTCTCACCTATTTTTCCATTATAAAAATTAAGTCTAATGGAAGGAAGCAATATAAATTCAAGTAGGTCAATTACATTCAAATTTCAGTGGTATATAATGGTTATGTTTGATGGTAGGTCTCTATTTTCTTCACATTTCTCATTTCTTACACCATAGTATAAGGGTTTGAATTCAAATTAGGGAATGATGATTATCCTATATTTCAAAAGCAATGAATTTTTTTTAGTATAAATGGAGGCTCTATGCCAATTTTTTGGCTTAATGTGAACAACTTTATTAGATATTTTGAAAGTTCTTTATTGGTCAAATTAAAAATAACTATATAGCAAATAGGAAATTAAAATTTAAAAGAAATTCAAAGATCAAATTTGTTGGTTTCCTATCTTTTCAAACATCCATGACCACTATAAGTTTGATCTAAATGTACAGTCAAGTATCCATAATGAGAAACTCACCATTATTAGAACTAAAACCATTTAAGTAAATGTAGCCAATTTACACAATTATAAATAATATAATCCATGAGAAATTGAATGATATAGATGGAAACATATTTAACCATTTGAAATAAAGATAAATAAAAAATTTAGAGCCATGAGATATGATTTTAGAATATTTAACCATTTTCAATAATGAGAAATAAAACTATTCATGGATCAGGACCTAGAATTGTATTCATTAAACTATAGGGAGATCTTATTCCTAAGTCTTTCCATATTGGATTTTAGTGTACCAATAATATTGTTGAATATTAATCCCTTATTACATGGCTCTACCTAGCTATACAGTATAACATTAAGCAAATAATTTTTCATGGAGACTTATAATTAATTATAAACTAGTTCACAGACCAATTCCAAACTAAGGATGACAAGATTGTCCCATACAAAGCCATGGATGATAATCTTAGGAAGCAATTTGAATATATTCAATCTGAACAAGTTCCTTGAGATAATAAAAAATATATTGATGTAATGGAAATGATATGTTCCCTCATCCAAATGGCAACTGATGCAAGTGAATATCAATTTATGGTGGAACACCTTCTACATTTGGCTCACACTCCTCTTTATTTTGAAATGGTATGTGGCATTGTTGGTTCCATCATCTATTGGTACCAAGACATATTTGATTATTTACAAAACCATAATTCCTCCTAACCTTCAAAAAACCAACACAAATCCTTCATTCACAAACTTTTGATACTTAATCCTTGGTAGAACCCTTTATCGTAAAGGTCATGATGGAACTTTGCTTCATTATTTACCTTCAATAGAGTCTCAATTAGTTATTAAAGAAATCCATGAAGGGATATGTAGGGCCCACACAAATGGGATGGTATTGGATAATAAACTCATATGTGTTGGATGATTTTTTTGTTAATGATTCATATCTTGGGCTTGGAACAATCTTGTTGATGTTCCTTTCATGGTATCAAAGCTAGAGGTATTGCATCCATCCATTTGTGAGTTTGTTGTTACAAGGGTTTATCCATATCAAAATTTCTTCTCAGTATATTGAAGGTATTTTTCATAGATATAAGATCTATTTTTTTGGTCATTAACCAGACCATATATATCATAGGTTGCACCATTATGCACACATTATGCTATACCCATGTTTAAGTTTGTTTTGGAAGTTTTTTAGGCAATTTATGCATGTTTTTAAATGATTTTAGGCCTTACATGCTTCCAAATCCAAATATAAAATCATAGGGTAATATAAATATGAGTTTTATGTCCTATAAATTTTTTTATAACTTCTAGATATCAATTTGTATAGGCCTTCTACTTAGAAATCTACTTGGTGGTCTATTGGTAGATACCTACCACCTGTTCAGTTTTCTCTCACCAAAGGTGGTATGGATCTGACTTTTTAAATTTAAGACCTGGTATGGTTATCTAAAATTACTATATTTGCTACCATACTAGTTAGAACCATTTTGTATTAGTTCATATAACTCTTTTAAGAACTTGAAAATTATTGTAGTAATTTGTCTTCATCATCTACATAGTTGATTGGATTCTTCTAGTTTGAGATCGTACGATCTTAATTATCATATATTATTATTATAGAGTATATTATTTAAGGTCTAACTTCATCTTATAATAGGTAGTACATTTTATATTATGTCATACCATCTTTTAGGATGTCACAACAAGGCCCATTCAACCAATTTTTTTGGAGCTTGTAGAGAGTCTTCCTGAAGCTGGCTTTCACCCATTTTTGATAATATGTGCTTGGTTTATACCAAATAAATTGATATAAATATTTTTTTAAATATTTTTTATATACTTATGAAGTGGTAAATCATTTATTGGTTCTTAGTGCATTCAATATTTGTGCAATGTTTACTTATTTGACCCATTTTAATGACAAAAAAATTGTAAAGACTATAACTTTTGAACCATGACTCAAAATTGAGTATTATTTTTAAAAAGGTATGTTTTTTAATTATCCATCCATTGGGTTCATTTATATTTTAAAATTAATTCAATTATAAAGTGTCAAATTTTAGGGTCCTTACACTTTTTTTGGGGTCTTCATTAATTTCATCAGGAGATGTTAAATTATCATGGGGGGGTTTGTCTTTTCAAGAGGGTTCTTCTTGACTTCATCATTATTTTTTGACAATGGATTCTTGATTATTTTATCCCCTTAACACTTCAAAATACATTATTTGTAAACTCAAAATGTGGATACACTTGTAATAGAAATGCTTGTGAATAATGATGATTGGTTACATTCCCCACTTTATAGATGAGGAAGATCTTATTTGGATTGCATCTATGCAAGATGAGGCTCTTTGTTTGATTCACCTCCATGTTTTAGATAGTTTTCAAGGCCATGTCACTTATAAAACATCACCAAAGGAAGTTTGGAACACTATTTTAACCTTATTCGAGAAGGATACTGAGTCTTTTCGATCTTTTACACCCTCTTTTACTCCACCTCCTTTTATTCCACTTCTTTCTCCTCTTGTTAGTGAGGATGTCTTTTTTGATGATGACAGTGACATGGATGAGGCAAAATTATAAATTCCTCCTCCTTTTATAAGTGAGGATTTATCTTTTGATGATGATACTAATGTTGTTCAATATTTGAGTCTTGACAGTGACATGGGTGAGGCACTATTGGCACTTCCTTCTTCTCCTCCTAGTGAGGATTAACTCTTTAATACTGACATGAATTAGGATTCCTCTTCATTTTGTGATGACATACTTCTTGATGGTGATATAGAAGAGGCATTCTTACCTCCTACACCTCTCACTATTCCCCCTTATTTAGTTGTTAGTGAGGACTTATCCTGTGATGATGGTTTACGTGAGGCACCTATTACTCCTCATATAGTTTGTACTCCTATTCATTTCATTGTTCAAGAGGACATGACTATTGAGGATGTGACACCTTCACCATCACTTTTGAAGATCATGTATGAGACACAATCATGACTTCCTAAGGATGACTTTTATTGTGCCATAATTATTGTTCCTGCATTGCCTACTTCTCTTGTTTGTGAGGATATATGTTTAGCTAGTGATTTCATGAGGAACCTATTATTATTGCACATTATATTTTGAATATTATTTTTACTCTTGATACTACATATGTTTCTTGTCCCACTTTGGATCCATGTACTTATGTGCTTGGTTCCTTTGAGAAAAACACTCTTGGATTTAGATCTTACATACTTCACTCTATGGGCTACACTCATGGAGGTCTTGGTAGACTCTTAAATTTTATTTTCTCTCCTATTGTCAAAAAATATTTCTACAGGTGATGTGTCTTTAGGACATCTTATTTATATCACTCAGGAGGAAGGTACATTAACAGGAAGAACATTTTTTTTTAGGACTATCTCACCACCTATGTATATGGTTCCTTATATCCTTTCATCCATGCAAGATATATAGTATTGATCTTCATGTGGGGTGAAGTAAGTTTTCCTTAAGGGGGATTTCACATGAAGTCCTTCCTTCCTTTCCTTATTTTCCTTATTTTACATTAAAAAAAAAAATTGGGGGGAGGGGGGGGGGGGGGGAGTGGGAGTTTTATTCCTACGGGTTTTCTTCCTTTTTCATTTCATGGATATATTGTACATGAGTACTTGATCAAGCCTTGTTATCAAGACTCATACTATGGATATTCCATTTTTTTTGTCTATTTTTAGTGGGGTTTTAATGATTTCCTAATGATGACTTTTATTGTGCCACAATTTTTGTTCCTTCATCACCTACTCCTCTTATTTGTGAGGATATGTGTTTAGATAGTGATTTTCATGAGGAACCTATTGTTGAACATTTTATTTTATAGCTTTTAATTACTCCTACTACTACATATATTTCTTACCCCACTTTGGATCCATGTAATTATGTGATTTTTTATTTTGAGAAACATATTCTTGTATTTAGATCTTGCATACTTCACTTCTATGGGCTACACTAATGGAGGTCTTGACAGACTATTAAATGGTATTGTCTCTCTTATTAGAAATAATATTTCTATAGGTGATGTGTCTTTGGGTCATCTTGTTTGTATCACTTAGGAGGAAGTTACATTAATGGAAAGAACATTTTATTTTTAGGACTATCTCACCACCTATGTAGATGGTTCCTTACATCCTTTCCATCCACACAAGATATATAGTATTTATTTTCATATGGGGTGAAGGAAGTTTTCCTTAGGGGGGATTCCACATGAATTCCTTCTTTCCTTAGTTTATTTCCTTATTTTCCTTATTTTATTTCATTTGAGGGGGTTGTTCCTATGGATTTTATTCTTTTCGTCATTTCATGGATATATTGTACATGAGTACCTGATTAGGCCTTGTTATTGGGACTCATACTATGGATATGCCACTTTGTTTTCTGGATATTTTAGTGGGGTTTTAATGACTTCCTAAGGATGAATTTTATTATGCCATAATTTTTATTCCTTCATTGTCTACTCCTCTTGTTTGTGAGGATATGTGTTTATATAGTTATTTTTGTGAGGATCCTATTATTGTTGCACATTATATTTTGGAGCTTGTTGTTACTCCTACTACTGCATATGTTGCTTTTACCACTTTGGATCCACATACTTATGTTCTTGGTTCCTTTGATAAACATACTCTTAGATTTACATCTTGCATACTTCACTTTATGGGATACACTCATGGAGGTATTGGTAGACTCTTACATGGTATTGTGTCTCCTATTATCAACAATATTTCTACAAGTGATGTGTCTTTGGTATATCTTATTTGTATCATTCAAGAAGAAGGTACGTTAATGGGAAGAACATTTTATTTTTAGGACTATATCACCACCTATGTAGATGGTTACTTACATCCTTTCCATCCATACAAGATATATAGTATTGATATTCATGTGGGGTGAAGAAATTTGTCCTTAGGGGGGATTCCACATGAAGTCCTTCCTTCCTTCCTTTCCTTCTTTTCCTTATTTTACATCATTTTTATATGGGGAGTTTTGTTATTATGGGTTTCCTTCCTTTTTTAATTTCATGGATTTATTGTACATGAGTACCTGATCAAGCTTGTTATCAAGACTCATATTGTGGATATGCCACTTTTTTTTGGCTATTTTTATACCTTGGATTCACTTTATGGGAGTTTTTATAGTTGGTTCTCATGTTTGTTAGGTTCTATAAATAGTTTTTTATTTTTTTCCTAGTTTTTCCTTTTGCGGATTTATCCCACATTGGTTAGTTTGACTTAATTCTTGTTTATCTTTGCCTATATATGTAAGGCTTCTCATTTGTAACACATATAATTTATTTTATATATATTATATGATATTACCTTTGTCTTTGCATATCATTTTCACATCTCTTATAACTTTTGTTTTGATGTTTTTGATGTTAATGCTTTAGATCTTGGGCTTGGAATGATCTAGTTGACATTATTTTCTAACTCCCAAATATAACAAGTAGATAATAGAGGTGAGTGATACCTCATAAGGCTAGGATAAATTGCATTTATAAATATAAATGTACTCATAAATAAGACTTAAGATAAATCTAGAAACCTATAGTGAACATAAATAATGTTAATTCTTCAACACTCCACCTTAAGCTTAATTTGGGGTTACAAAATTGGAGAAAAACTTTTAAAAATAAGGAAGGGAATTTAAATTACATTAATCTCCCCTTAATAAAAAAATCATTCAAGAGGAACTACAAAATTTTTAAGAAAGAAGAATAAGAAGAGAATGTGATACCGAAAGATTAATAATGAACGTGTGATCATAAATAATCTCCAAGAATCATCTTCAAACAATGTGATCAATTCACAATGGAATAAAGACCAATAATAAGGATAAATTATCCACAAAACCCTATAAAATAAATAATCTAACACTAATCTTTCAATTTAAGTAACCAATATGTCAAAAAATATAATCTGCATACATAAAGTAATAAAAGTATATGTACTACAAGGTAAACAGATCAAAGACAACTTCCATCACAAAATGGGAAATACTACAAAAAAATTAAGTAAAAATAATCAAATTATATTCTATATGCAACAAGAAGCAAGGAATGCATAAAATAGTTTAAGTTTATCAAAATAGAGACAAATAATATGTATTGCTAGCAAAATATATATGACATGAAAAAATAGAAGAAGCATCACATGACATCATATCAAAGTCTATAAAAGATCCATTTTATTTAAGAATACAAATATTTAGAACCTTAGAGGTAGGAGGTTTAATCATTTTTCAATAATTCAAAGTGTCATGAGTGGATTTACCACAATATTTGCATGGATAAAATTTTCAATATTTAGAGATATGATGCTCATGTTTTGTACAATGCATACAAGGTTTAGAATTTTTAACCAAAACATGATCATCTTAAGCATTATAATCAAAATAAGTTCCATTATAAGTCATACCATGAGGAGGACAATAAGAATTCAAATTCGCATGAGAAAGAATTGATTCATCAAACTTGAGACCTTTAAAATTTTCATTACATTTAGGTAAAATAGGTTTAATAATACCATGTTCATACTTACCAAGCCCACCACCCAAGTAGCCTATAATTTTCATGTTTTTTAAGCCATGATTGGTAGAAGAATAGTTCAATGAAGTTCTAGTGTGTTTATAAGCACAATGAGTTTCATCAATCAAATGAGTATCAAGTGTAAAAGGCATACATTTTTCATATAGAGCGTCAAAAGAGGATTTCATGTTTAAGAGCACCAATTTCTTCATTTTTCAAATTTATTTTATGTGAATCATGTTTAAATTCTAATAAAATTATCTAATTTAAAATCCATTAGTAAGTTATAAGATTACAAAAACCAATAATACTTAAAAAATAACTTGTTTGCACAAAATTGGTTACATGAGGTTTTAAATTAAGTAAATTGTAAATGTAAATCCACACCAAAACCTCAAACATAAATTAAGTTGATTTTTTTCAATAGCTATAATATAAAATGGTGAATGTACTTATAAAACAAACTTAGTTTGATATTGGTTTTTAATTAGGAACAAACATATGTTAAATTTTATATAGAATGAAGATTTCAAAACTCATAACCATTTTAAGAGTTTTAAAAAAACTAATAAGCATAAATATTAGATTTGGTAAAGTATTTAAAGAAACTAAATAAAATAAATCTTATCTTATACTTTAATAAGACATGATGCAATGATATACAAAGTAAAGTTATAGAAAATGTTGTGAAAACATTAGAAACTTTTGTAACCTACAAAAATAAATGTAACATGAGAATAATGAGTAACACAAAATTTTACCCTAAAAATGGGTTGTGCCACATATATAAATAACTACATATTGTGTCACATAAATAAAAAGGTAAAAATCATAACCGTTGTGCTTTTAACGAATGACAGGCACAGAGCAGATATAGTGCAAATTGTGCACAACCAGTACATGCAAAGGGAATTCCAAGGCAAGAACCATAAAAGATTAATTACAAAATAGCCAAATAAATATCATGAGAAAATAACAAGAATAAATAATGTAAACTCTATGTGACAACAAGAAAAGGTAAGGATAGTGCAAGACATAAATAAAAAAGGAGGATTGAACCAAAACTCAGCTATCCACAATAACATAAAAATCTAACCTCAATAAAAATATATAACAAAAGAACACATAATAACAAAAGAGTAATCAAATTTTATATGAAATCATAAATCAAGGTGGAAGAGGTATTACTAGATGAAACACAAGCTATGCATTGGATAAACCTAATACTGAGAGAAGCTAAAAATATCAAACAAAAGACAAAGGCTAAGATTAAAAATCTTGGAAAAGAAGCAAACTACATAAGAATAATATAAAACAAAAGACTAAGCACAAAAAAATCATAATAACTTAGAATAGAGAGCATGCATATAAATGAAGTTGAACTTGGCTCAATCCAAAATCAAATAAATGTGCAACAAACTGAGCAATAGACTTGCATACTCTAGAGATCAATAAAGGATGACAATAAGATCAAAATAAGGGATATGCACATATACTAAGAGAAAAAAGGTGCAGAAAATAGAGAATAATTAAAGAAAATAATAGCTATTAAGTAATGAAAATGATCAATAATTCTCAATAAGGTGAAAATCAACTCAACAAGGGTGTTGAGCATAAAATTCTATATTACTAGGGAACATAAAAGGTTTTGGTAACTAGGAAAGCACATAATAAAGACCCAAGGCTTCCAAGATCAAAACTATTCAAAAGTCCATGAAGGAATAAGAGTATCTTGGAAAAAAATAGAATTGCATATAAAAGGAATAAGACAAAAAAACACATTTATATAAATTATTGATATAAAGAAGATTTGAATTAGCAAAAAAATGATTGAACATTTAAATTGGATGATAAAATAGTTAATTAAGATAAAATAAACCTTCTTTCCTACCCATGAACCTTCAAGACTTGTCAAAAAAATGATGTTAAAAATCATAGGCTCTGATACCATATTAGATTTATTGCCTAGGTCATGAAATAATATTGAGGTAAATAAGCAAAATGAATGCAAATAGAACAACATCACCTTGAAAGAATCAAGCCACAAGGTTGAGATGAAAGTGATAAGTGGGGAAATCATCGAGTGGATAAAAATCCCAAAATCTATTAGAATCTTTGCAATAATGAATCTCTAAGTACATAGACATAATAAGCTAGAAGTGAAGAATAATAATGACCTTAAGCTAAGAGAGCATCAAGAATACAAGATCAAGACTAGATCAACAAAATTGTTATGTTATGAAGAATGGGAGAGGAGAGATATTTATATAGATCTAGGAGAGAAAAAGGAGCTACATGAAAAATATTTATGTGTTTCAAGTGCCTTAATCCTCTTAAAAGTGAGGAAGATGTGTGTGCCATATGGGGGAAGTAGTTACTTGTGAAAGTAACTCTCACATCCAACAAGTGGACAATAGAGGTGAGTGACACCTCATAAGAGTAGGATAAAGTGGATTTATAAATAAAATAAATTCATACATAAATAATACTTATAATAAACCTAGAAACCTATAGTGAACCAAATAAGGTTAGTTCTCCAACAATAGTGATATAAATAATCAAGGTAGAGTCCAAATTCAACTATATTAAAATATCATTATTATTCCATATCATAATATTAGTAATGTGTCATATCATTACATAGTACAATTTTTAAGGAAATTGAGTTCACTAGTAATATATAAATAAAAATAGAGTTATGATATCTCTATGATGTTATACAAAAGGGTAGCATGTGATCATAGTGTAGATACCTAAATTTGTTACAAGCCGTGTTTCATAATATTTTTAGGGAGATTTTTAGGTATAGATCTCAAACTATAAATTAAGTACTTAGTGGTGATTTTATCTTGAACTTTTGATAGTCTTACTAATTATATTTAGTTACATGACACCTTTATCTTATCATCACCAATTTTACATGCCATATTGCAAATATCTCTAGCCCTCCCTATCACCCTAAAGTATTTTTAAGCCTTGGGTTAGTTCCACTATTTATGATCAATATCAATTATTAGTACTAATTAAAATTAGCAAAACTAACCCAAGCCCCATTTTAATTTATTTTGGGCAAATTTCACTTTATGGCCATTGTTTGGGCATGTTTTGACTTATATTAGTCAAATTTTCATGCCACTAGGTCCCTAATTCAAATTTAGAGACTCTTATATATACAAAGCTATTATAGGGTATTTTGAGACAAGCACATTGTATTATCAAGTGTTAAAAAAGGTTACATATTACACTTATAGAATTATTAGAGTTGATTCTAAAGTTTACAAGGGTTAATTCATATATGCATGCTTATACTAATATAAAGATAGGAGAAAGAGCATCTAGGCTTACATACACAATTACACACATATATATTAATGGGATAAATACATTCAAGTTTGAGCCCTCTTCAGAGTATTATAAATGTAGTGTAGTGTATGTCCTATCAATGGGGATCGACCAAGGTTTGTTGGAATATTGTCATTGATGTCAAAGGAATTGTAATTGATGTCAATAGAATTACCAATAGAATTGTGATAAAAAATATCAATAGAATGTCAATGGATGATGGAAATTTAAATGAAAATTTCGATATAATTGTCATGGAAATGTCTATGAAAATGTCAACAATCACATATTTTGGTGAAGAGATGCCTCTTGGATGGGATGCCTCCTTTTTGAAGAGCCTTTGAAGTAGATATAAGGTTGAGAAAGATATGGAATAAAAATGGAAGTGTGAGATATGTGAATAAGATAAGGAAGTAAGTGTGTGGAGAATAAAAAGATATATCATATAAACACATGCAGATTTGAAGAATGGAATTAATTATTTTTGTCACTTGAGCATAAGCAAATTTTTATGGAGAATAAGAAGAGGAGATTGAATTTTCCATCATTCATTGATGAAAAAACAATAGTAAGATTCAATATTGTTTCAGTGGAGGTGGTGCCTCAGATCAAAGAGATGGATGTCTATTACTAAGTTGGTGCTTAGCAGTGGGGATTGGTGTCTCTAGTAGGTTGGTGCCTATAAAGTGCTTAGCAGTGGGGATTGGTGTCTCTAGTAGGTCAGTGCCTAAAATTTGATTAGAAATAGGATATTTGTATCTTTAATAGGTTGGTGCTAATGATTTTTGTAAAAATATTATTATTATATAGCTGGATTTTTTATGGTAATTCCAAACAACTATTCATTTGTGGTTTTTCCTTGAAAGGGTTTCCATGTAAATCTAATGTCAATCTAGGTCATTTTTATGTGAATGTTTTGATTATGGATATTAAGTTTCATTATTTAAAATATAATATTATACTGATTCACCCCCCTCTTAGTATAAATGTGTGCTTAAAAATTGGTATTAGAGTGGTTCTTTTAGAAATAGCCTCACCACTAGAAGGTAGATCTCGGGAGCACACATGGCCGAACAAAAATGTTTATCCACAAACAAGGCTTTATTATTTGATAGAATAAATTATATTTTTTGGAGTATAATAATGAGAACCTATTTAATATATGTAGGGTTTAATATCTATAAAAAATTAGTAAATGGTTATATTGTTCCATCATCTCCACCAATGGATACGACCGAAAGAAGGATAGTGAGAATAATGCCAAAGCCATGAATGTTATTTTGTGTGGCTTATCAGAATCAGATTTTGTCAAGATTATGAAATGTGACTCAGCAAAATAAATATAGGGAAAACATTATAATATCTATGAGGTTGACAATAAAGTGAAGAAGGAAAAACTCCAAATTCACAAGAGATAATTTGAGAGCTTGAAAATGAAAGATAAAGAAAATATTGTGGCATATCTTCTTCATGTGGATGAGATTATTAACACCATAATAATACTTGGAAATTTTTTTGAAGATACAATGATTTTGTAAAAATTATTAAGATGTCTCCCCTTAAGATTTGATGCCAAAGTCTCTACCATCAAAGAAATGAGTGATCTAGATATGCTAACAATGGATGAATTGCATGGGATCCTCATGGCATATGAAATGAGGACCAAAAAGAAGAAATATTCTAATAAGGAAGTAGCCTTCAAATCTTCTAAGAAAGGGCAATATAAAGAGCATGAATCAAGCGATAACACTAGTAATGAAGAAGATGAGGAGGCCCTATTTTTCAGAAAGCTTAAAAAGGGATCTGATAAATATAAAGGTGAGAAACTTTTAAAATGTTTTAATTATGGTAAAATAGGACACTTTTATGCTAAATTTCCACATAAGGATGATAGCAATGATGAGTAAAATCATAATGAATAAACAAATAAACATGAAAGCAAACCTCAATACAATAAAAGCTTCAAAAAAATGAATATAAGAAAAGGTTTGGTAAGCACAAGAAAAGACTCTATTCCAAAAAGGATAGTAGCTCAGTTGAGGAGAGTAATGAGAGCATATTAGGTGGTGACAAAGAAGAAACTTTGTTCATGGTAATAGAAACAAAGAGTGATGCCATGGCAGATGAAGACAACTTTGTGAGTGAAGGAAAAGAGGAGATGGTTTTAGAAGAAGAAGAATAATAAGAATATGATGAAAATGAAGGAAAAGTGGATCTTAAAGGAGAACTCATTTGTGACTTAAGCATGATCTTGAAGGATAATCTGAAACAAAAATTATAAATTCAAAAATATGATGAAGAGGATTGTGTTTCACAAAGTGCTGAGGAATTAGAAAAGACTATCATTAGACTTAAAACTCAACTAGAAGAAGTAAAAAGGATAGAAGAAGAGATGATAATCCAATTAAAGATAAAAGAATAAAATTATGAGAGGATAGCATCCAAAATTATTTCTTTGAGGAAGGAACTGGAGAAAATAACCACTAAGCTGAATAGAAGCTTCAATTTTGAGAAGAGTCTAGATCTTAGATGACATCATGAATTGCCAAAGGTCACCATTAATTAATCATGGTATTGGTTATGAAATAAACAAAAATAACATTAAAAAAGGTTAGAATTTAAAAACTATAGAACAACCAAAGAAATTATATGCAGAGAAGCCTAAGAGCTATGTAGATATACTCAAGGGGTATGTGAATGGTTGAAGTGACAAGAAAAAAGAGCATGACACTTATCCAAAAAATAACAAGGAAAATTTTAGAAAGTCCTTTCCTCTAAAGCAGGCACATACGAATAGGTTCCAGAGTTCCTTTTATGGTTATTACTATTTCTTTAATTATTTTGGTCACAAAATAAGAGATTTTAGGGCACAAACAAGAAATGATTTTGTATGGAATAATAACAGAAGTTTTTATGGGTCTTCAAATAGAAACTACAATCTATTTTCTCCTTTAGTAGATTACAATGTCATATGCTATAAGTGCAAAAACTTTGGGCATATAACACACTTTTGTAGAAGTGGTTTTATGAAAAATCCTAGGTAGAATAAGAAAGTGGAAGCCATGAGTAAACAAAAGGAAGAAATTACAAAAGTATGGAGAAAAAATAAGAGCAATAAAATAAGGAGAGACATGTGCTTGTGCAAACTGCATTTCATGTACAAGAGGTATCACTAAGCTCATAAGAAGCACAAATTTAGGGGGAGATAATCACTGTATTATCTTTCAACTCTATATATTCTTTAGTAATATGCATTCAAAATTCAAAGAGAAAGATCAATTAATGAATATTCTTTGTGAGACTGATGATGTAAGTGATGGTACTATTTTTAGAAATAAATCAGATAATCAGGAACAAAGTAGAATGAAATCAATCAAAGTGCATAATAACTTAAAACAAGCATGGGCCAACATCAAGTGCAGATTGCAAAATATAGCTCAGATCTAGCAAGTGATCAAGTTGGGAATGTTAATAAGCATATGGAGAATGATATTTATATAGAAATGGAAGTGGAAAAGAGGAGTTACCACTTGAACAGTTAGATATAATCTAGATGTATGTAGATGATGTAAAAAAACCCAAATTTGATCAAATTTACAGAGAGTAAATGAGAAAATAAGAAGTCCTTATGTAAAATTATAAGGTTAGTAGAAAGACAATCATTCAATGTTGATGATGGTGAATAAGATGACATGGATGTTTCCCATAATTTACTTATGGATGGAAGTATAATGAACATCCCTTGCCATTGATGTCAAAGGGGGAAAATTAATGAAAGGGGGAGCAAAAGAGGAGAACTACAACAAGAGGGATTATATATATATATATATATATATATATATATATATATATATATATATATATATATATTTGTCATCAATGACAAAGGGGAAGATTGCTGGAATATTGTCACTGATGTCAAAGGAATTGTAATTGATGTCAACATAATTGCCAAAAAAATAATCAACATAATTATCAATCAAAATATCAATGGAATTACTGATAGACGATGGAAATGTTGATGGAAAGATTGATAGAATTATAGATGGATGATGGAAATGTCAATATAAATGTCAATGATCACATCTTCTGGTGAAGAGGTGCCTCTTGGATAGGATGCCTCCTTTGTGAAGAGCCTTTGAAGGCTATATAACCCAAATATAAGGTTGAGAAAGATATGAAATAAAAGTGGAAGTGTGAGTGAGATATGTGAAGAAGAGAAGGAAACAAATGTGTGGAGAATAAAAAGACATGTCATACAAACACATGCATATTTAAAGAATGGAATCAGTTATTTTTATCATTTGAGCATAAGCAATTTTTCTGGAGAATAAGAAGAGGAGATTGAATTTGTCATCATTCATTTATGAAGAAAAAATATTATGATGTAATATTGTTTTAGTGTATGTAGGTACCTCAGATCAAAGAGATGGGTGTCTCTTGCTAAGTTGGTACTTAGCAGTGGGGATTGGTGTGTCCAGTAGGTTGGTGCTTATAAATTGCATAGCAATGGGGATTGGTGTCCCCAGTAGGTCAATGCCTAAAAATTTCTTAGCAATAGGATATTAGTGTCTCAAATAAGTTGGTGCCTATTAATTTTATAAAAATATTATTATTATTATACAGATGGATTTGGATGGTAGTTCCAAGCAACTATTCATTTGTGGTTTTCCCCGAAAGGGTTTCCACATAAATCTAGTGTCAATCTGTGTCATTTTTATGTGAATTCTTTGATTATGAATATTAATTTTCATTGATTAAAATATGATATTATAATGATTCAACCCCCCCTCTCAGTATTAGCATGTTATTAACAAGGACCTGACCTTTTTTTCTAATAGCCCCCCATCCCCATTTGATTTTGAATTGATTGTGATAAAATAGGATTTATACATTCATGTTTATTTCATGTTTTTAGAAGTGAATAAATATAGAAATAACATTTCATACACAAGCACATCACCACAAAATAAAATAGTCACTCAGTATGTGTAGGGTTAGTTCCTACCACTACAAGTCAATATTAATTGTCGATACTAACTAATCCAATGAAACTGAATAAAAGAAAATAAGCAAAAAAGTATCACGTACAAATAGCTTACAAAATATTGAGACACAACATTAAGATAATAAAAATACATATCATCACAACAAATAAGCTAAGAATCATCTTACCTCTTGTTGTATGTTCATTACTATATTTTGTTTTCATATTTGTATATATTGTGAAAATTATAATTAAGTTATTATTTTAATAATTTATGTCCTGTTATGGTTTTAAAAACCAAATTAGGGTCAAACATATTGGTAAACCTGAGTATTAATCAAACCATCCTTACAAGGTTTCAAAATTTTTGTCTTAGAGTTCCAAATTTCATTTCTGATTTCCTTACGCAAAAAATTATTTTTCAAATTTTTTGTTCCAAGGCTTCATGATTTGATTTTTATTTCCATACACAAATAAATTTTTTAACTTTGACATTATCTTACTCATGCTTGTTTACTTATTTGGATTAGGCCTTTCATATATTACAATAACGTTTTTAAAACCAAATAAATTAGACATGTAGAATTAATAAAAAACCCTAATGACTCATCCAATGGATTTATTATTATCTATCAACTTTATCCCTTATGTGTATGATAATGAATGGATGAATAAAAAAACATGTTTGATTAATTATGTTAGTCATGTATGTGAATAATATTCTTTTCATTATTATGATTATGATTATGGACATGATTCAAATTATGAAAAACAAGATGGTTGGTATGATAGTGAAGACTATAGTGAAGAAGAAAATAAATACACTAATTATAAAATAAAAGAGCCTCCTTCTGCTACTTCCTCTTTGAATTCTTATTTAAATCATACACTAGAACAAGATGATAAAAATAATAATGAATGTGTGCATGCTCTTAACATACCTTATGAGATAAAAAGTGAATATTCTATCTTGAATACACCCCATTTACCTCTCAATTTTTTCACATCATTAATATTATAACACACAAAGGCATAGACCCTAAATAAAAATGACAAAATAATTTTAAGAATGTGAAATTCCTTCCCTCTCTATAAATGGTATAAATGGTAAAAGAATGTGAAACTTTTGAAATCCCTTGTCTCTTTACAAGTGGAAAAAGAATATGAAGAATTTTAAATACATTCTCTTTCTAGATATGGCAAAATAATGTGAAATTCCTTCTCTCTAAATATGGAAAATAAATGTATGGAAAGTGAAATTCATTATCTATATTTAGAAATGGAAAAATGAAATGAAATCCTTTATATGTATATGTATATGTATATGTATATGTATATGTACACACACACACACACACACACACACACACACACACACATATGTATGTATGTATATGTATATATATGTATGTATATATGTATGTATGTATGTATGTATATACATACATATATACATACATATATACATATATACATATGTGTGTGTGTGTATGTATACATATACATATACATATATATACATATACATATACATATACATATATATACATATACATATGTATATATATATATATATATATATGTATGTATATATATATATATATATGTATGTATGTATATATATATATATATATATATATATATATATATATATATATGTATATATATATGTATATGTATATATATATGTATATGTATATATATATATATATATATATGTATATATATATATATATATGTATATATGTATGTATATATATATGTATGTATATATATATATATGTATGTGTGTGTGTGTGTGTGTGTGTGTGTGTGTGTGTGTGTGTGTGTGTGTGTGTGTGTGTATACATACATATAAACATGTAATTATTCTTTATCTTCTATTTAAATACAATGTTAAAATATATCTCCAAAAGAGCCTTCTATTGGAACAAAATATGATGACGATCTAATAATCTACAATGATACATCTTCAAAATGTAAATCTATGGAAGATGATATTACAAATAAATGTGATATTTCTCTTAAACCTATGTGTAGGCCTCCTTCACCCATTTTTAATAGTGTCCCTATGGAAAATTACAATAACAATATTTAACCATTGAGTGAACCTTGTAAGTATCTTAATATGTCTTCCTAAAAATTCATCTCATAATGCATGTTGTGGGTGTTTTATAACAAAAAATGCATTACCTAACCCTATCAATAAAATCATGTCATACTTAGGTTGATTCTAATGTTATATATGGAAACCCAATTATGTGAAATGTTCTAAATGCACCATCAACCCATAACTTCACCTTGCCTACATTTTATATGTTTTATGGAAGTAGTGATCCTTATCTACATCTCATAGACTTTATAGATTTTATGAATAAATATGGTGATAATTATATTGTAATAAAAGTATTTCCAAAAAAAATGGAAAAGCTTTGGATTGGTTTCATTCTTTACCTAGTGGGTCTTTACACTCCTTGAATTAGAAGAGACATTTTTAATGTGATGTATTCACAATAATGGGCCAAGAGTTACATATGAATTTTTATCTTTTCTCCATCAATATAAACTAGAGCTAATTTGTGATTAAATTTTACAATTAAAAAATTTTATGCACTAATTGGTATATCAACCAATAGTTTTTGAAACACATTACATATTGTGTAGAGGCCTCATTTATCCTTTCAATGCAAAGTTTCTTTATGACACTTTTTATTCATTCCAAACTCTTTGTTATAGTACTCTTGAACTAGAAGAGGAATTGACACCTAATACTAATCCAAAGAAGGCACATGAAAACATTAATCTATAACAATCATTCCTACATAAGGAAGCTAAAGAAACTATTAGACCTCCTAAGGTAAATAATCCAATTGAGGAAAATCAAGTCAATGTCCTAAATAAAGGGAAAAATCAATTTTACAAATCAATACCCAAAGTGAATAAACCTATTATTACTAAGAAATAAACACTCATATTTGACAATTTAAGAGATAGACGACATGATATTCCACATACATTATTGGATAATAAGTTAATCACTTTGCCTCTTAGCTATTATCACCCTCTAAACCATCTCAAAAATATAAAATTTAAACCATTTTATGTTTATCATGGTATTAATGGACATCATGATAATGTTTTTGTTTATTATGAAAAAATATTACACAAATTGTGGATAGAGGAGTTGTTACATTTGGAAAAGTTGACACTCAGTCAACAAGACCCCCTCTCTACTACTTATTCAACAAATACCTATGTATCCCAAGGCATTATTAAAAAGGAAAAAATGGTCCATCAAACTTATATCAATAATTTTCTAGGAGAATATATTTTTATAGTTCATATTCTATAATGACTGATATATCATATGACCTTCCCATTATAGAACCAATGGTCACTTGAGCTTTAACTAGAAAATAACATAGAGAAGGAAAAATTGAAAATGATAAGTCACAATATAATACAAGAATAGTTACTTCTTCTTCTAAATAAGTATGGATACCAAAATTGAATCAAGAAACTACAAATCAAAGGAAACTGCAAGTTAGCATTATCTCACAACAATAATAGAAAAGGATCAGTAACTAGCTTCACAAGATTATAATAACTTATTATTACCCAACAGGTGGGGTAATCATTGTTGAGTATTAAAGATAACACATAGTACTATAGATCAATCACATCTAATATACGATAGAACTTATATATAAATTTAAATAGTATAAAATCAAAATGAATAGAAATTAAATTGTAAAAAGTAAAATTTGCATGAGAGGATAATAATAAAAATCATTTGGTACAAATCAATAAACTCATTATATTCAATTAGATCAAAGTGTACAATACGATAAAATTTAGTAAATAACGGGGGAATTATCCCTTGATTCATATGAATTATCACTATCACTACATATATGATCCCTAGAAGTAGAGGGTCATCTATATCCTCTACACCAACATGAGTAATATCTCATATGCTCCTACAAAACTCTAAATCATACCATAGTCTATGTATGTTCCACCTATAAATAGCTATAATGAGCTAACAAATTCCTCAATACATCACTACTACCCTCAATTGAAACCATTAGTCATTTATCTATCTCAACCTACAAATAATTACACTCACTCGCAACTATATTAAACATAATGGAAGCAATGGAAAGAGGATTAAAAATGGTAACATGTACACTCGTAATGTGATCCACCCTTCTAATCAATTCACTATTGCCTATATCAAAAATAATATCTTTCATCAAAGCTTAAATGGATACATCCACTATAGTACTCCAATACTGATCAACTACATCACAAACACATTAAATACACAAGATATTATAAGTTTATAAGTAATAAGTACAAACTTGAAAATAAATACATAAGTATACATTCATACTCATGTGTAACTATAGAATCAACTATAACATTAGTAGGAGTGGGATAGAGGGTATCCTAACATACTCTTCCATCTCTTCCACCTCCATAATCTCCCCTTCTTGAGATGGAGTCACACCAATTAGATCCACTACAATGAGAAAGAAGATAGGCCATATTATACCCATCCACCACTAAATGTTTAGTGTAGTACATCCCACATTATTTATATCTTCAGCCACAAGTGGAAGATCCATGTCCCCTATAGTTAAATGTGTTATACTTGTATCACTCAACCCTTACCAATCACATAAATGATGAGTTAACCTTGTGATCTATTTCCAAGTATATAATGATGGAAGTACATCATATTGGATGCCAAACTATCGAGTAACCCTCACACACTAAAATATATACATAACACTATGAAATAAAACATGGATCTACACACTAACATGAATATGACTTAATTATGTTGCATCCTTATACCACCTACCATATCCATGTTATGGCATCCACACTATCCCAATAGGTTTGAGATTATTAAGGATCGTATAGTATTCCATCCTATTCAAACACCAATGCCTATCTAGAACCCATCACTTTGAAAACATATATGGATGGACCAAACCACCATGATGTCCTCATATTCATCGAATCATAGTGATATGCTCATATTCCTAGACATTTAGTAGGGTCATGGAGCCAATGCCTCTAATGTGTCCCTTCAATGTGAACCTATATAAATAGGTCACCATGGTGTGCCCCCACTAATATATTATGCCCCTCTCTTTAATGGCATCCAAAAATTCATACATTTTCTAAGAGATGGAAATAACACAACTATCAATAGAAACAAAGGAAGTGAGCAAACAATATATAAAGTTTTGAAATCAAAGAACATATGAGGTAACAATCTCCAAAGAAGCACTATATAATCATGCACTTTATACTGGGCATTGCAGGCATGGTCAGTCCTTTTTATGTGCACATGAATAACATATACCCAGACCTTTATGGCCCAAACTATGTCCCACTCACAAGTTGTTGGCAATCTCAATATCCACCATACATCCTCCAATATCATAGTCATCTCCTTATTAGGAGCCAAAATGTGTATGTATTTAGATTCCAGCTCTCTACTAAGGTGGTCGTAAGATACATATAATATGGGATTTTCCTTAGGCATGCCATATGTCCAAGACTGTATCTATCAATAATCGATCAACAAACATCATCGAAGCCAATCTCGATCATATTCTCCATATGACAACCATCTCTAGAATCTAAGTCCCTCTATAAACATAGAAATTAAAATAATGTAAAATATAATGGAATAAATATGAGTAAATGCATAAAATAATAAATAAAAGTAGTCAAATTATAAGGTATGTTTAACCAAGTATATTCACTACCATTAGGAATTACCATCAAAACCAATATGTTCCATCAACTAATATCACTGAAACATAGGATGGTTTTATCAAACACCTGATGGTAATGACCTATGTGGATCACTATCAAAATTGTGCTGAAAATATTAAAATAACCTAAATTTTCCTAAAATACAAAATAAAATAATTTAAAAAACTAAAAAAAATAGAACAAAAGGGGGCTATTTTTATACTTAACTAGTCCTCTAGTTACTACACCTATAAGATAACATGGAGGCACTCATTCGATGAGGTAATACATCTCAATATCTTTGCATCATTATAAATTAGAGATAAAAATAAATATTATAAATGTGTAAATTAATTATAAATTATAAACATTCAACCTATTTATATGGTTTGACTTTTTGACTATTCATTAAACCACATTCAGTTTACAAATTAATGCATATGAACCTTCTAGTATGATATCTTGAATATTGTGTATCAAAATATTTCCCCAATAGTTGTGTTAGAAAACATGAAACACATCTTCATGCATGGTAACATTTTTAATGTGATTAATGACAATATAAAATACACAAAAATTTGTGAATGGTCTCCTTTTATAAAAATGTATCCCTAATTTTTCAAACTGGGGAAACTTTTTACTCTAAATACACATCATTTCCCTTAGAAATTACTCTATACTATCCAAGTAGAGAATTTATCAAGATATAATATGTCTTTATGCCTTCCTCTAGGTCAAGTTAAGAAAATTTCAAATTGCAATGATACAAATATATAAATAGAATATTTCAAACAATAAATTTAAAGAGATAATTAACCCATAAACTTTTAAAACAATCAACCTTATCTAATTATAGACAATTGATTTGAAATATGCATCCATCACATCAAAATGGGGCATACATCAGGTTTATTATATAAATTAATCCTACAAACAAATAATATTCATCATATTTCAAGACACTTGACTTCTATTATCAAAGCATACATGATTTAGATTATTAGAATTTGACATAGTACACATGATTCAGACTATAAAGTTTTGGCATAGTATACATGATTTATATTATTATATTTGGAACATTACAAATGATTCAAAATCATTCAAATATCATATGTATCAATTACATAATAGATATTATCACTTCAGTATACATTACATGGGCATATGTCATACATATGCACTCACTTTACAGACGTTTGAGCACATATTCATACACACTTGGGTGCATATGCATGAGTGTATACACATTGTTTAAATGAATATGAATTATAAGTTTATGCATACACAAACATTTTAGATATAGGTTATTATATTTATCTTATTGATGCATAAAATTCTATATCGGTTGGAACATATTCAGGGGGCATGATACCTATTCATGCACATATACACACTTTGAGTTTCAAGGGGCATGGCATTGACTAATGCACACATATAGACACTCTCACATCTATGAGACATGATATTGGTTCATGCTCATACACAACATCATATTTTCAATTTGAATGGAAAATGTTTGTCATTCCACGTCACACTTATTATATTTATGGTCATGATGGGGGAATGGGCACTATCTATTCTATTTTGAGAATGCATTTATCATAAATAATAGCACAATATATAAATGAATGGAAAATTCTTTCCATTCCACTTCACACTTATTAGATATATATTCATAATGGGTGAATGAGAATTATTCCTTCTATTTTGATCATGCATTATATTTTACATTGAGTGAAACTATACAATGAAACATGAGTTTATGATGGAAGCATGAACATTGTTCTTTCCCTTTTGATTATGTTTTTTATATACATGCAATCAAATTGAGAAAATTTGATAAAATATATGCAATTTAATTTATAAACCATATGCAGTGGTTAGTTCATTTTTTAGTTATGTGTTAAGGTTCAATGATGCCTAACACATCACTCCTTAACCTAGCATAGAGTTTTCACTTTTCATCTTGGAATTATTCTTCAAATAATCACTTGGAAACATATTCATTTACCTACCTAAGAAGTGAACAAGTATACAAGTTACCTCTTATTCGCCATAGTGAATGGGTTAATATTTGACCCTCGACATCTTCGCTCTTCACAAAAAGGTCACACTCCATGAGCATATTCCATGAGCAACACCATATAGCATACATACAAGTGTAGTTTTTCTTTGAATATTTTTTCTTTATAACTATACTTATTTATCTAAGAAAGAATATATAATCACATATACTATCTATAGCATGAACACTTGGACATCATTAGAACAAACAACAATTCTAGATTCACAATCACAAACATAGATTTCCATTATTTTTTAATTTTTATCTAGTATTTTTAGTTCCACTAAAATTATAGATTAAAAATGGAAAAATTTAGATACCCATATTTGGTAAAGCCTTATTTCATAATACTTTTAGGTATATTTTCAGGTATAGATATTTTGTTAGTTTTATTGATTCTAATTTTCTATGTGACACCCTTATCCTATCATCTCTAACTTTACATGCTAAAGTACATATATCTATATCCCTCCATCTTACCCTGAATTATTTTTAACACTTGGGTCAATTTTACCATTCATGGTCAGTATCAACTGTCCATACTAACCAAAGAGAGTGAAACTAACCAAGGCCTCATTTTAATTTCTTTTGAGCATGTTTTAACCTCTTTTGGTCAGCTTTGTGCACCACTAGGTCCCTAATTCAAATTTAGAGACTCATATATATACAAAACTACTATAAGGTATTTTTGGAAAATCATGTTGCATTATCAAAGGCTAGACAATATTAAATATTGCACCTACATAGTTATTAGATTTGGATCTGAAGTTTACAAGGGCCAACTTATATTTATATGCTTGTATCAAATACAAGATAGGAGAAAGAGAATTTAGGCTTGTATACACATTAATGATAGAACTACATTCGAGTATGAGCCCTCTTTGGAGTATTGGCACTATAGTGTAACACTTAGTTTATAAATAAGGATTGACCAAGGTTAGTCCAACACAACCCTTTCCCCTGACACCCGCATCTGATATTGAGTTATTTGTGTAGAACTAGGGTTTAGACATAAAATTGCATAACATAATTATATATGTAAATAAAAGTATACTTTGTAAACATAGGTGCATCATCCCAAAATAAAATAGTCACTCATTATGTGCAATTTTTACCACTACATGTCAGTATTGACCATCGATACCAACCTAATCTGTTGAAATCGACTAGAAAAAATAGGCAAAAAATGATCTCATACAAAGCACTTACATATTCCAAAGATGCAGCATTTAGATAATTAGAATACACATTTATGCAAAAAATAAGCTAAGATCCCTCTTACCTCATATTTTATATTCATTACTATATTGTGCCTATATATTTGTATATATCATGCAAATCAAAATTAATTTATTGAGGCTTTCATAGTCCCTATCATTGGAAAGAATATTTTGATAAAATTGAGTATAATTTTATTACCATGTACATTTATTAATTCTTAAAGTGTTCATAATAATCATATTATACTACACAAAATTATCTTTATAAAGAGCTCTAGTTTGTAATTCATATATATGATCTCTACATGTTGATGTGAAACAACCTCCAAAAAAATTGAGTGTCCCTTTTGTCAGAATTTAGAATGGAAAAAAGAAATGTTTTATAATTTAAAGTTTGGTTTTGCATGACCTAATGCCATGTTTATGTGCATGAAACCCTTAGGTAGGGTAATTACCCTTAGAATATTCTAAGGGGAAGGTTATTTCCCTAGTTATACCCTCATACAATTCAAAGTGTATCAATATGCAATCCATATCGATATATCTAGGGATACATGGTAGTAGACACCTTCCTAATAGGACCACCTAGGTGTCCTTATCCTACCTAAGTGTTTGACATTTGTGAAAACCAATATAGGATAGGGTAGTCAACTTGTTACTCTTCGATCTTGGGTTGGCTATGTTAATCACTTAGGTTATTAATGTTATTTAAACAAGTATCTAACAAGATCAAGTATGGTTATGGTTTGAATAGATTTTAGTGTGTATGCCTATACAATTTAAATACTTGATACACGTGAAGGTTTTAAATAGTAATACACCTGATTTTAGATCATTGTACCATGATCTATGGTTGTGGGGTCATCATACTTCATTCCTTCACTTTAGAAATAATTAATGTTTAAACTACTCAATTTATAGTTTTTGTCAATACATTATTATTTGTAAATAGATAGGATATTCTTAATTCATAGTGGCACAATACTCTCACTATATCATCCCGTATATAGTCTTCTATAGAATCGTGCTTCTCTATTATTGTTTGTGTTACTTGGTTATAATTGTGAGATTAACAATTTAAGCCACTTCAATTAAAAAAATAAATTCGTGACACATAAACTTTTCAATTTTGTTCCTTTAAGAATGTTAACATTATTTTGTATGTTAACAACCATGGTCATGTCATAAAAAAAATATTATCAGGTCTATTTAAATTAACTTAAGCATGTATTAGTTTGTTAAAATGCGTATTCAATGAAGACAATTTTTTTGTTATTGCATAACACTATGCATGTTTATACTCAAATATAAGTATACATTTGTTGTGTATAGAAAAGTATCAATTTAAAATTGGAGTAACAACTAAAATAACCTTAAGTCTATATGAGAGAGGTTTTTGATGGCATCCTATAGCCAATAAATAGATACTTTTACCATTAAAATAATGATGACATAAAAAAAATGTTTTTTATAATTATTTAAATGTTTCAAATAAATTAATAACTTACAAAAATTAAATAAGATCCTTTTGCTAAAAATGAAACATAACTAAATTCATTAAGTAAAGTTAAACAATTGGCCTTGTTTTAAGTGCTCAAAACTTTGATCACAAGGCTGAAATAAAAACATAACTTAAAAACAATAACTCCTTTTTAAATCATTTATTATAATGTTTTCAATTTTATGTCATGTATGTAAATAAAGGAAATAAATATGTAAATCAAAGTATGATGGTAGATCGAACTTATACAAGTAGTGTAAATGAATTTAGAACTAAGTAACATATCCTCTTGTGGCAAGTACACTTATAGGTGGTTGTTTATAATCAAAATAAATTGAACAATTAAAGTGCAGCCATGTAACTAAAAATGACAACCAGTTGCTCCATAATAATGGAGTGTAATAACTAATTAGGTAAGAATGGTACACTTATAGGTGGTTGTTTATAATAAAAATAAATTGAACAATTAAAGTGCAGCCATGTAACTAAAAATGACAACCAGTTGCTCCATAATAATGGAGTGTAATAACTAATTAGGCAAGAATGGTTTCAAGCAAAGTGCAGAATTTTAATTGCATTAGAAAGTCTTTAACTAATCAATTAATTGCAGCATAAAGAGAATATATTTTTTAATCACTCTAAGAGCCAAGATCTTTCATAATAAAATTGTTTCAAGCTAAAATAAACATTTAAACTCAGGGATATAAACAACTAGGTTCATGATTTAGTAAATGTTTTCAAGTGAATAATCACTTATATTGTAACATAATCAATGAAATAAAATGTCATGTTACAACTGAAAGTTTAAATTTAAATATAAAATCTACAATAAACATGTGGGAGTACATTTAATCCATAAAACTAAATTTTAAATTATTGAAACTAATTTAATAACCTATAGCTAAAATAAAACTTTCAACTAAAGGTAAAATTAATCAAATAAATATGTAAGTGTAATTAAGCATTGAAACTAAAATTTAAAGGTATTGAATCTTATTTCATATACTATAATTTAATAAGAGAAACATTAACCTATAGTAGTAGTATTATTTACAACCTAGATTATTAAGTTATGTTGAAGCATTATGACAACAATGAACTAAAATCACAATATACAACATTAATCAGTTGATTATAAATATTTATCTTTATTTTCTAAGCCATTCCATCTCGACTTATCCTATGAGCCCCCTAATTGGTGGCCCTTACCACCCCCAACCATCAACTAGGAGGTGGAGTTCGGATTTTGAGACTTCAAGAATGCAAGCAAGACATAAAGGAAATGAACCAATTAATTTGCAAGAGTATAACAATAAAAAAATTCACATTAAAACATAAGTACATACTTTAATAATACCTTTGACATCCTGGTATTCATCTAAAAGATTCTATAAATCAACTTATTTATTTAAGTGACCTCATATACCTTTATCATTTGTTCCAAGTGAACTAGAATAATAAAAAGAAATAGAGCCTTTGTTCTAATATGATACAACCAAAAGAATGTATGAGAAATAAAACCATATCTGTCACTATAATTTTAAACACCTCACATAGTTAATACCAGCTAACAGAAACTAGTTTATTTTTAGTCACTTGCAACATTATGCTTTTATAACAATTTTTCTAGGTTTAGTCGTCAAGGTGATTCAAATTTTATATAACAGGCAAGCATGGAATTTTCATAAGTTTAGTAAATAATTTCTCATTTTCAAGGGTGCTAAAAAAATCCTTTGGGACTAAGTCTAAATAAAAATAATTTTAGCCAAGAATGGTTTCCAAAAACCCAAAATATCAAAAACAATCATTTATCAACAAGCCACAAAGTTATGCATAAATTTTGTGAGCATAACAACCTAAAATATTGACTTGCAAACCTAAAAATCTAGGGAGCAGATAAAATCTCAAAATGGCTAAATAAAATAATAATTTTTTTTCTTATTAGGTCGAATTAGGATGTCATTTTCTAATAGGGTGAGCAAAAATATCGATATTTGGCCCTAGGTTGACCCAAGTCACCTCATTTCAGCCAAATGCAAGAAAATAAAAAATAGGAATGATTTAAGACATTCAGCCATAAATTTTTAAGTAGGGTTTTGACTAAACTATTAAATTTTTAAAACCCCCAATCTGAAAATTAAAATTTCTTTAGCAGTAATGGCAAGAATGGCATAGATTTTTTCAAATAGTCTCTCCATAAACCCTTACAGGTTCATCAAGAAGTCATTTGACTTCCTTATGACCCTGAAAGTATTTTTTTTTTTTATTGCTTACCCCCCAATATTTAGAAAAATAAATAAATTTTTGTAAGAATAAAAAATAAAAAAACTTTTTTTTCCTTACAAGCAAATGGAGGAAAAATAGGAAAAAAAGTGTCTTACTACCTTGCCATGCCTCCTTATCTAGCTATGGCCAAGCAGGAGATTCTCTCTCCTTGGTAGGAAATTTATGCCATCCACCAACTCTTTTAGCTACCACCAAGCTCTCCCTAGGGTTTTATCTTTCTTCCTTCAGCTCTACACCTCCCTTCTTCCTTTTGTCTCCTTCCCCACGCCTCCCTCTTCTTCTTCTTTCTCCTCCCTCTGCATGCCTCCCTCTTACTCTCTCCTCTTTCTCTATCAACCAAGGTAAAAATGGGTGGATTTGGGGGTCGATGTCAGCTCCTCCCAAGTTACCTCACACTAATGTTAAAAATCAAAATTTGCCCATATCCAAAAAAATGAAATGATGTTAAGATCAGATTTTCCCTTTAGGTCAAAATCCACGGTCAAGGCAATTTTATTTTTCAAATAATATATTTTTTAAGTCCCACAACCAAGATTAAATGGAAATTTTCTTTTTAATTTGTTTAAAATCATTATTACAAATTTTATGTTTATCAAGTAATAAACTATTACTTAATTTGACTTATAATAAATTTGTTAGGGTCCTTTTTTCTAGGAGTTGGAGGGGGAGAGTGTCGAGAGAAGGGGGTTAGAGGCTCGGATAAGGTAGCCCAAGAAATTAATAATAAAATAATAATGATAATAATGATTTAATAAAAATAATAATAATAAAATCATATTTAACCAAGACACTAGAGGTCACAACATCGAATAAGCCACACAAGGAGACAACATTGCCTCAGTTCAAAAGTGAAACAAGAACACAAGTAAAATAAGCAAATCTCACAAACATTTTAAAACTAACAAGTGAAGACAAGACAAAAAGCATGATAAATAATTTAAGAAGATGATAAAATAGAAATACATAAAGATGGATTGTTGCAAGTTTTGGTTCATTAAATTTTCACTTTTTATTTGTGTCAGTAGCCTTTTTTCCTTATCCCCTGACTACTAGAATCCATCTCTAGACTAGCTCATTTCACCTATTCTTGCACCCATAAATGGCATCAACAGTACCTAAAATATATAATCGTATACAAGCAAAACTAAATAGTATTATATAAAAAAATAAATATTAAGACCAAATATCTCATGTACAAAAATAACTCTAGTTGTAACATTTTTGTCCATCATCCAAAATATTAAAATAACAGTTCCAAATAGTGTTATATTGTATAAAAGCATTCTAAAAATAAATATGACATTATGAAAATGAAATATGTATATGGGTCATGACATGATGATGGATTACCTGATGTAATCTAAAACGTTGATGGTAATAAAATTATACACAATTTTACCAAACCATATTTTCAAAAATGTTGCATAGTTTTTGGAAAAACATTTTTTACATGACATGGATTGTGAAAACTTTAGACCTTTAAAATTATATATGTAATTAAACCCCTTGTTATTTTTTATATCCTATAATAGTGATCTCAATGTTTCTAATGATACGAATTTGATTTTTTATGCATAAAAAACTTCTAATTTTAGAATTTCATGTACATAAGCTGATTTTGAAATTTCAATGTCTATAAACCTAAAAAATAATAATAGAAAAAGAGGTAAATATACCTCATTCATAAAAACCCCTTTTTCAATGACATGAAGTATATCAATAGGATACATATTAAACAATGTTAGAGGGGCTACATAAAATATTAGGGGAGAGGGGCCAATTATTGTGATAGGAATAATACTTATGATGGTACATGGGAATTAAATATACAATACTTGAATTAAATAAGGTGAAAAGTAAGGTATGAAGTCTAGGTGTAGCAAAAATAAATTAAGGCCTACATGCACCAGTAAGAACTTGAGGCCTACAACCAGGTTGTCTCGAATTTGAGTCATAAACATTAACTCCCTAATAGTGGCCTCTTTCAAGTACCTAGTAATGGTGTAAAGTAGTAAATCACATCATGACACATCATATTTACCACTATTAAGTATAAATATAATTTTTTAGGACCAATGAAACCATATATTAGATACATGTTAACTATGGGATAAATTTATATTTGAAAAAATGCCTCAAAGGACATAAATTGTTTAACAAAATGATAAAATATATGTGGTTTCATGAAAATGCCTTGGAAACTTTTAATAAAATATAATTGACTAGTGTAAATACAAACTTCAAAACCTTAGCCACAACCTAAATTTTAAGCACAAATTGAAAGATGTATAGAAAGGTATGAACATCCATAACAATATGATGAAATAAGGATTTTTTATATATTTTTTTAAAATAAATTCCCTATTATAAATGTATGAAAAACTAGGAAGTATGCATAATGCATGTGAATTTATTGAAAAAATATTTAAAATGTGGAGTCATATAGAAATTACATCAATTATTTAACAAAATAACACAAAAATATTTGATAGCATTAGAGGTACAAAATGGTGCTCTTGATGAGGCTTTTTTTATTTTCAAACAAATGTTGCAACTAGGTATATAGAAATGGGTTTGTTGAAAATTCCTTATAGACAAAGTAAAATATAGTGGAGATTAAGCTCCACACTAAATTATTAACTTAAATTTTCCTACCAGAAAATTCTCACATTATTCACCCAAAATAAACATAAACCCTTAAATAGCCAAAGTATCCTTAAACCTACATGTTCCTTTTTTTTCATAAATTGATTCAATAAACCAACAACACACCAATAATAATAATAATAATAATAATAATAATAATAATAATAATAATAATAATAATTATTATTATTATTATTATTATTATTATTATTATTATTATTATTATTATCATCATCATCATCATCATCATCATCATCATCATCATCATCTGACAATAACATACAAATAATTAGGATTTGTTTGACAACCTCAATAATATGTGGCCTCATTGAATTTATTTGTTTTTAGGATATATATTCACAAAATGGATTTGTTGATAAATACTTGTACATTCTTACCAAAATGTTATTTGTAAGAGTAAAAACAAACTCAACATTTTTTCAACATCTACCCAACATGTGCCAAACATAACAAATATTGTGAGTGTGTGGTGAGCCTTTTATTTCATGGATGCATGAGAAACTTTATAAAATAACACTCTTTTAAATAAAACACTATTATAATTTAGAAATAATATTAATAATAAGATAAAATTTTAAATTGGAGTTCATATTCAACTATATCAAATATTATTATTGTATCATAGTAATATATTACAAAGAAAGATCACCAATAGCCTTATTAGTTTTAGAAAATAATAGTATATAATAAATTTTCATGATATAGTGTCACAATATATTACACAATAATTAAGGAAAAATAAAAACTTATACCATGTTTCAATCAATACTCATAAAAATATCATACATTTTTCTAGTGTAGTCAAAAAGAGATTAAGAATATAGAATTTGGTTGAGACCATAACCATATAATATATATTCCATTGAGACTAATATTTATAACATATGAGAAAGTGTGGTACCACAACAATCTAGAGTTAATCTTCAACTATATCAAAATAACATTACCATGCCACAATATTCTAAGGTTAATTTTTTAAGGAAGACGAGTCTATTTAGTTAAGGAAAGTGAGTCGTTCAAATTTTTTAAACTCATTACCAGTTTTTCATCTCTACTATACTCAAAAATTAAGTATAGTGAAAAAAATATATATATATATATATATAAAACATGTTTTCTCAAAAAAAAAAAAAAAATCTATCTCCCCTATGTTTAAGATGGGTTATTCCAACTCTTTCCATATGTGGTTGTAGTGCATCAACCATTTATTCATGTCCTTTTGTAAACATTTTTTGGATAGGGTAGAAATGTAGGAAAGGAAAAGGTAGTTGGCTCTCTTAGTAATAATCCTTGTATTAAGAATATACAATTACATATAATGGACATATAAATGATGTGATTTTATGGTTAATTTAATAATGTTTTAAAAAGTTATAAAATTGTATTAATGTTTTTAATAAATAAATGATATATAATTATTTAATTTATTTTACACCTAACAAATATAAAAGGAAATTATGTACTAATTTAGACTATGTCAAATATGGTATTTAATATTTTGATCTTAATTGAAATGGATTATTATTTATTATACTTAATGTTGACAATTTTGACCCCACAGGTCAAATTGTCACCTTTATCATTCTAAACTTTCTATAGCATGTTTCTTTGTCCAAATGTTAGATATTGGGCTTGTTCAGATTTTCCAAAGGGGTTCTTTTCCTTTTGTAAAAGTCAATTTTCATAATTCTGAAGATCTTTTTCTCTTCAAAAGGGTTCTTTTACACAATCCCAAAGGGTTATTTCAAATGTTGAAGGGTATCTATCCTTCAAAAAAAGACGCTTGAAAAAATCTCAAAGGGATATACAGGAAGCTTGAAGGGTCTCTTTCCCTTTGGGAAATTCATTATAAAAAATCCCAAAATGATAGTTTCAAATTATTTGAAGGAAGGTTAACTTGACAAAAATCTAAAGGGTAAGTGGACAATTCATTTTTTATGAAGGGTAACTTGACAAAAGTTCGAACGGTAGAATTCCTTTGGAAAAGGTTCACTTGGAAATTTCTGAAGGACATTGGCAAAAATCCTAAATGGTATGTGCCCTTTGGGAAGGTTCACTTCATGACTTTTAAAAGGGCAGTCTTCAATAAATCAGACTTGGGCACTTTTATTTCTTCTGCAAAGTCCTTTACAAAAATATCGAAGGGTATGTGCCCTTCGGGAAAGTTCAAAACAAAAAACCAAAGGGACATTTTGAATAAATCCAAAGGGCACAATTTGAAAGGTTGAGACATTTTTTCAAAGACCCAAAGGGATCTTTCCCTTTAGGAAATTGATTTTAAAGAAAGTCTGAAGGGTTAATTCCATCAAACAAATTGCTCAAAGGACAAAGTGGCTTAAGACAATTCCCACGGGAAAGGACTTAAACAAAAAGCCAAAGGGTACATGCCTTTCAAAAAAAGACCATTTAAAAGAGGAAGAGGACCATTTACAATTTATTAAAGGGTACTTTACCATTCAAAATTACTTTAACATTTTTTGAAGGGTACTCAGCAAAGGGTCTATTTCATTCTCTGAAGGGCTCTTCCTTTTGAGAAAGCCTTTAACAAAAAGCCCAAAAAAAATAATTCCTTTAGACTTTTGTCTGAAGGACACAAGTAAAGAATCTCAAAGGGTATCTACCCTTTGAGAAAGTTCACATCATAATTCTGAAGGGACATTATAGAAATCCTGAAGGGTATCTGCCCTTCAAGAAAGTTCAAAATAAGAAATCTGAACGGTTATTATCCCTTTGGAAAAGGACTTTAGAAAGATGTTGAGGGACATTGGTAAGAATCTTGAAGGGTAAAAGAAGGTTCACTTCATGAATTTCAAAAGGCAAGGGTCATTTCATTAATTCCAAAGGGTCCTCTATAGGTTTCCTAAATGGTTCATTCCCTTCAAAAAGGTTATTCACAAAAATCTAGAGAGGGTTTGGTTTCAAAATTTTGAGGACTTGAATTCCTGCATACAATTTGTCCATGGGAAAGTGGATAAAAGGTTGAAGAAGGAAATGAACAAGAGTAAATTTGTGGACAAAAAGTCTGAAGAAATTCCTTTGAATAAATTGTTTGAAATAATTCCTTTAGAAAAGGAAGAGAAGGTCCAAAGGGTAATCTTGGAAGATCAAAAGGAAAAAAATAGAGACAATTCTCATGGACAATTTGTCTGTGGGAAAGTGACCAAAGATGAATGCCTGAGGATAGATTTTTGAAGAAAAATAAAAGTCATGGATGATTAATCTGAGGGGGGAAGGCAAATACATACAAAAGAAAACTCCATGGAAAAGACAAATACAAATAGTAGGACATGCATAGAAATGAATAACCAAAAAATGCAAGAGATGGCAATAGCCAATAAATATATGAACATGTTCTACATCATGCAAAGTGTCCCAAAACAGGATTAGACATGTCCAAGATATGTAACCATTTCAAACATGACACCTTTAGTTCTAAAACAGAGGCTCATCTACATGAAGAAGGATTTTAATGTTGGAGAGCTTAACATTGCATTCCTACATGCACACTCTTGTTTGTTCTAAGCCTTTCAAATGTTCCAATAGTTCAAGTAAAGACCATTGGAGGTTGACTAGTCTTGAGCTCTAGTTGACTAATTGACAAGTGTCACATCCACTCATGCTCTCCATGCAATAGAAGACATTCTCACATTTCAATTCAGCTTCAATTCAATTCAAGCTTGAGGTTGGGCATCCAAATTAGCGTGTTGTTCATGCATGAAGGAGATTAGCTCACCATCTATTTTTCAATGGCAACGAGTTTTCATACAAGCATAAGATAAATGGATTTATTTTTAAATATTTGGATAGCACAAGTTGAATTGGAGTTGACTTCTCTTCCATTTTCAATTCCACTCTTTTGGTTTGTATCTTTTTTATATAAGTTTGATTTTTAGCCTTGAATTGTATCCCTCTTTTGGTAAGACAAGACCCTACCAAAGATTGAGTTGTAACATTTTTAGAAAAATAGAAGGATTGTTGTTTTAAAATTCTAGCAAGCTAGTATAGTGTATTTATGTCAATGATTTGCATAAGTGATAGAGTTTTCTTCTTTGCCAAGTCTTAATTTTTACCTAGTTACTAGCTGGTTGAATTATGCAGGGCATGTTCTATGTTTAAGTGTCTTTTGGCTAGATTTTTAGTGGATACAAGTTGCTGGTTAGTTCCTTTAATTAGGCATATCACACTATTTCCCTCAAGATTTGATCATTAGGTAGAGCCTTTTCATGAAATACTTATGTATAAGAGTCATCTAGAGTTGAATATTTAGTCATTTTTTGTTTGATCATTGTTTTTAAAGCCTCACATTGAGTGGATCAATAAAAATACAAGTGTATCACCATTAATAGATAGGATTTTCATTCAATTTTCTCTCTCTTTTCTTGTTAGTTTGTAGCGTAGAGAAAATATCCTAATCGATACACCAAATGGAGCTAGCCCTTACAATCTAGAGATTCAATCCATTGATTAAGTCACCCACAACCTAGGATTATTTTTGTAGACTGTGAGGCCTTAAAACTACCTTCACAAGGGTGCAAGTTTGACTGACAATAGTTTTTGGCATGCCAAGTCGGACCAACAAATAAATATTTTATAGATATGAAGAAGTTTGAAGCTAAATAAATTTTTTACAGGAGAGGAGAATATTCATCTTCATCATAAGCTAAAGATTCTTTAAATTTTAGAGTTTATAGCATCATTCAGGTAGCTATTTCATGCCAAAAGTTACCACAAGGTCAACAAGTAAAGGTATTCCTTTTGAATTCATATGTTATAAGAGATCAATATTTAGGAGGGCAAAACCATATCTTTAAAAATAATAGTTACCTCTTAATCATCCTATTATTCTAATCACTACAACCCCTACTACCCAAATGGCCATCAAAAATCAAGTGTTTGCTCCATTCAATGGAGGTATCCCACTAAATTTAGCCTATTTTGATGACATTTTGGTGTCTACCCTCAAGAGTATCCCATTCTTCTCAAGAGAAAATCAAACAACCCCTATTGAGCATATCCAGGATGTGGCTAATCTTTGTTCAGTCCTTAATGTTGTTGAGGATAATGTTGTTATTAGATTGCTTGCTTCCTCCCTTAAAGGAAAATCATTTCAATGTTATAGAGACCTTCCACTAATCTCCATTTTCACCTAGGATGAATTGGGCGTAGTGTTACTCAAGCAATTTGAGGATAAAACTGATCATCTATCTTTAGTTGAGCAATTGACTAACATAAATAGGGATCTTCATGATTTCATGTTTGATTTTAACCTCATATTCCAAAATACATGAAACATAATACCTATGTTGATAAGGCCATCCTTTGAATATGCATTTTTGTACTATTTAAAAGCCCTTAATTCTGACATTAGTGTGATGATACAATCAATGGGTGGTACTACTTTACTAGATGCTTATGAGGTTGCAATAAGGGAAGAAAATAGTTTGATACAAGCTAGTAAGATTTTACCAATACCTCTAATGCCTATATTTCCATATATAATTTCCATACCATCCCCTCAAGTTCCACAAATTCCATCTTTAGCTCCTATTCCAGCACCTCAAGCTCAAATTTCAACCCTTACTAGTCAAGCTAGTGAGATAGGAAAGTTGAAAAGTTTGTTACAATCCTTTGGGAATGAAATAGTATAGCTAAAAAGGCAAAAAAAAAAATTCTAATAGGTCCTAACAATAGAAAAATCAAAATACCTATCATCCCTTCAAAGACTAAAGGCCTCCTTATCAGGGTTTTAGAGAAAATAGACCACCATATCAAGCATAAAGAGCCATAACTCTAGCTAAGCCATATGTTTCCCTTGATCCTAATGTTCCTTCCACTTAAAAGTCCATCATTCTCACCCCACCTCAAAACAACATGATGCAAGATTCAAGTTGGTAGCCTTCAAATCTCAATGATGCTCAAAACCAAGCCTTGGTATCACAGAACATAACTATGCCACAAATGACATAAGAAGAGTTTTTTTTTCAAGGAGGTCAGTATCAAGATATAATTTTGGAATCACAAGGAGAGACTCATCAAGTTCAAGGGAAGCCTGATGCCATTAATGTAAATTGGCAAGTAGATGATCATGTTGCTTTTACTCAAGGTGTTGAAACTAACAATTCAAGTGGTCAAGTTGCATCTATAACTAGAGCTAAAAGAAGAGCCATTGAAGAGGCTCAAGAGGTAAAAAATTATTTAAGTACTCCTAGGGTTGTTTCTAAGAGTACAAAAGAGCAACTTGTTATCCCAACAACATAGAAAAATTAGAATATAGAGGTTGGTAAGGTTCATCAACTACCTCTAGTTCGTGAATAGCCAGTACTTCAAAAGGTACAACCAAAGGTTAGTGGATCTCATTTTAGTATAGTAGATCAAATGAATAAATATAATATCAACATTAGTATGTGGGATTATCTTTTCATTCCAAGAAAAAGGATAAGCTCATTCAAGAGCTTTCATCTCTCGAATTATCTCCAAAATCAGTTGAGAATGAAGGTGTTATCTTGACTAATTTGGATCAGCCAACTAAGCAATAGGTACAAGTAAATAATATGTAAAAGTTGGACAAAACTAAGTTAAAATCAAATAAAACTCCTCCTTTTGATAGTAGGTAATACTTTGATTCATAATTGTATGGTGGATAGTGGACCTAGTAGTACCATCATGCCTAAACATATTGCAAACAAGCTTGGACTTGTCTATGATCCAAACAATAAAGGAGATTGTAATCGGATGGATCACAAAAAAGGATGGTAAGCATCATCAAATATTTTAAATTGACATTACATGCTTGTATTAATATTACTATTCAGTAGGATGTTGTTGTAGTAGACTTGCCTCTCTACTTTGTTATGTGCCTTTCAAGAGACTTCACCTCAAAGATTAGGGGATATTTATTATCTGATTGGACTTATTTGATGTTCAAAACTAGGTATGGTACCAAGGGAACAATTCATTCTAAACCTATTGCACATTTTCATATGGATCCATATATGCCAAGTGTTGTGAATACTAATTGTATCATCTTAGATGAAGTTCTAGAAACTAGTGAAGTAGAAAGTGAATCACCTTTGGATGTAGTTTCATATTTGTTCCTTGATGAGTGGGATTCTACCTTTCATGAGCATGATCCCTAAAATATAATTAAATAATAATGAATTGGTGTGTATTGCCTTCATGAGAATGATGCACCAATTTCAGCCATGGTTAAAGAACATGAGTCTAATGAAGGTTTATGGCAATTATACTTTGATGGATCAAGGAATAAACATGGAACCAAAGCTAGAATGATGTTGGTTTCTCCAAAAAAATAAAGGTATTTCTCTTCTATTAAATTTAGTTTGGTTGTTCAAACAATGTTGTTGAGTATGAAGCACTAGTTCACGCTTTGTAGTGGGCTAGGAAGATGAAAGTCAACACCTTACAGATTTTTGGTGATATTAAACTTATACTTCACCAAGTAAGAAGTTTTAATGTATGAAAAAAATTGTTGCTTAAGTCTTATATGCATAGAATATGGGACTTACTTGAATATTTCCAAGCTTTTAACATTCAGGTAATATCAAGAGGTGAGAATAAATATGCTGACATGTTGGCTATTGTTGGGTCACAATTTAGTATCCTAGCTGATATAAAAAGTGATAAAATTTAGTCACATATAAAGGTGGTTTTAAGGCCTTCTGTTCTAGATAATAATGAGAATCAGCAAGGGGTCAAAGATGACAATAAAATTATGAGATTCTTACAAAAGGAGGCTGATTTTTCTTCAAAAAACCAATCAAAGCACTTGCCATAGTACGGTGATTAGATTGTGAAACTAAAAATTAATAAGTTACCCAAGGGATTGGTCACACTTAAGAACATTTTTAGTGGTGATGATGAGCAAAGGAAAGATAATTCATCCTTATCAACAAAAGAAGAGCACTATGCCAATGTAGAGATTACAGCTAGTAAGATTTTAAAGTTGAGTAAGGTATGTACTCCTTCACAAAAAAAAGCTTTCATTGAGTTATACACAAGTTTTGTTGATGTATTTTCATGGAAATATAGTGGTCACAAGGGATTTGATCCAAGTTTGGATCAACACACCATTGTGTTAGAGGAGGAGACTAAACCAATAAGACAAAGACAAAGGCTCAGTAATCCTAAGCTTGAGCCTTTGATGAGAGATAAACTTCACAAGATCATAGAATTATTTATTATATTTCCAATCAATCGCTCAACTTAGGTGGCCAATCTCATTTTAGTTATAAATAAGAATGGTGAGATTTGTTTGTGTGTTGATTTCTATTATTTGAATAGGGTTTCACTTAAAGATCACTATCCACTGCCATCAATGGAACAAATTTTACATCTTGTTTCAAGGTCAGAGAGGTTTTCTTTATTGGATGGATATAGTGGCTACAATCATATTTTGGTCAAAGAAGAGGACCAATTTAAAACAGCCTTCACAACCAAGTGGGGGACATTTCCATACATAAATATTCCATTCAGTTTGTCTAATACTGGAGCAACCTTTTAGAGAGCCATGGATATGGCATTTCAAGGCCTTCTTAATAGGTTTGTACTCATTGATTTAAATGATATAATAGTGTTCTCAAAGAATGCATAAGATCACATGGTTCATCTCAAGCAAGTGTTCAAAAGGTGTAGGCAATTTGGGGTATCTCTAAATCCCAAAAAGTGTGTTTTTTTCATTCATGAAGGTAAGCTTCTTGTAAATGTTGTTTCAAATCATGGTTTAAGCATAGATTTTGAAAGGATTGACATTATTCTTGCACTCTCTTTACCTAAGCACAAAAAGGCTATGCAAAGCTTCTTTGGTAAAATCAACTTCATAAGGAGATATATTTTATATTTTGCCATTTTAACAAAGCCACTTATAGCCATGTTAAACAAGGATCAAAGCTTCAACTAGTCCAAAGAAGGAATAAATAGTTGTGAAGATATTAAAAAGGCCATAGCTAGTGATCATATGTTTATAAATCTATATTTCACAAAGGATTTCATTTTGTATACTTATGCTAACATGGACACCATTTCAAGCATTCTTATGCAACAAAATCATGAGACTTTGGAACAGCTAATAGCCTTCTTCAGTCAAGGTTTGGAAGAGTATGAAACAAGGTACTCTTTTGTTGAGAAACATGTACTTTCAGTTATAAGATCTCTCAATAATTTTAGATACTTGTTGTCTAACAATAAGATACATCTAATGGTTTCTCATCCAAGCATCAAAGAGTTTCTTTTGAACAAGGATAATGGAATATGATCTGTAAATTAAGGTCACAATGCTAATTAGAGGTAAAAGACTTTGTAAGCACCTAGATCAAGACTTGCAAGAGACTAATGAGGCTATTTTGGTGTCAAATGATGAAGAAATTATAGTTATTCATACCTCACCTTCTAGCTATTTTCATGAATTGGTAAGCTATCTCCAAGATGGTATTTATCCCCATCATCTAAGTGCTTTAAAAAGAAGATATTTCAGGTTGCAATCAATTCCATTTTTGCTTATTGATGGTGTGTTGTTCAAGAAATATATCAATGGCATGTTGCTAAGATGTATACATCTAAGTCAAACTTAGAGATTGCTTGAATAATTCCATGATAGACATAGTGGAGGACATTTTTATACAAGAAATACAACCCTTAAGATCATGAGAGGTGGGTACTATTGGCATACTATATTTGGTGATTGCCATGCATGGGTTAGAAAGTGCAAATAGTGTGCTATGTTTGTAAAAAAAGTGAAGCTTGTAGCCTTACCTCTTCAGCCAATTATGGTAGATTATCCCATTGTCTAATAGGTATTGCACGTTATTGGCCTCATTAATCCTCCTTCAAGTTTAGGACATAAATGGATTCTCACTACTATAGATTATTTCACACATTGGACAGAAGTAGTGGCATTGAAAGAAGTAAATGAAACCAATGTTCTAGATTTATATGAAGGTTTGATTATTAGATTTAGAGTTCCTTCAACTATTATTTCTAATAACACAATGGCTTTTATGTGGTCTAGGATCAGTCAATGGGTTGTCTAACATAGAATTTACCTTAGCACTTCATCAAACTATTATCCAAAAGGAAATGGCCTTGCTAAATCTATGAATAAGAACCTATTGAAGATCATAAGAAGGACTATTGAAGATAATCAGAGGTCATGGCATCTCAAACTAAAGTCAGATCTATGGACTGATAGGATCACCTATAAAATATCAATATCCGACTCTCCATACAAGTTGGTATATGGTAAGGAAGTAAGGTTACCCATTTCTCTCAAGTTTCATGCTTTAGAACTAATGCATCAACTTGAGTTGTTGGATAATAATCCTATGTAAATTAGGTATGTTGATCTTATGGAGCTGGAAGAGACAATAAATCAGTCCATGCTACCCATGGAGATTCATCAAGCACAAGTGAAGAGAACTTTTTAAAAAAGAGCTTCTTCATGAAGTTTCAAAGAAGGAGATTTGATCCTCGAGTGGGATGAGGATAGAGATAAACTATGAAGGCACACAAAGTTTGATTCCCTTTGGAGTGACCCATATACAATCTCTAGCTACAAATCTTGTAATGCCTTCCAACTTGCAAAGATGGATGGTCAAGAGCTTCCAATCCTAATCAATGGGATACATCTAAAACATTGTTATTCAAGAAAAAAGCTCCTTGCACATAGTTAGTTTGTTTTGATTTCCTTCAAGTGTTGTTCAAGCATAGTAGTTTCATTATGTTTTGTCCTAATAAGTGTTTGTTTGCACATTTACGTTGTTAATTAGCTTTCCTATTTTGTGTTTCCCTTCTTTTTTGGAGGATGAAGGTTACTTCTTGTCTAATCAAAGGAGATTTGTAGTCATGGACCAGGTTAACCATTGTTTTTTGAGTTCAATATCATGTTTATGGTCTGAGTTCTCAAGCATAGTAGGCATGCTTCCTAGTTGAGTTGCCAAAATATTGATAATTTTGACCTCACAGTTCAAATTATCACCTTTATCATTCTAAACTTTCCACAGCATGTTTCTTTGTCCAAATGTCAAAGATTGGGCTTGTTTAGATTTTCCAAAGGATTTCTTTTCCTTTTGTAAATGTTAATTTGCATAATTTTAAAGGTCTTTTTCTCTTCGGAAGGGTTCTTTTACACAATCCCAAAGGGTTATTTCAAAAGCCGAGGGGTATCTATCCTTCAAAAAAAGAGACTTGAAAAAATATTGAAGGGATATATAGGAAGCCCAAAGGGTCTCTTTACCTTTGGGAAAGTCATTATCAAAAATCCTGAAATGATAGTTTCAAATTGTCCAAAGGGTAACTTGACAAAAATCTGAAGGGCAAGTAGACAATTCATTTTTTTTGAACGGTAACTTGACAAAAGACTGAAGGGTAGAATTCCTTTAGAAAAGGTTCAATTGGAAATTTTTGAAGGACATTATCAAAAATCCTAAAGGGCATGTTCCCTTCGAGAAGGTTCACTTCATGAATTTCAAAAGGGAAGTCTTCAAGAAACTAGACTTGGGCACTTTCATTTCTTCCACAAGGTCCTTTACAAAAATCTTGAAGGGTATGTGCCCTTCGGGAAAGTTCAAAACAAAAATCTGAAGGGACATTTTGAATAAATATGAAGGGCACATTTCAAAAGGCCGAGACATTTTGTCGAAGACCCAAAGGCATATTTCCCTTTGAGAAAGTGATTTTAAATAAATTTCAAAGGGTTAATTCCATCGGACAAATTATCCGAGGGATAAAGTTCCCTAAGATAATTCTTGTGGGAAAAGACTTAAACAAAAGGTTGAAGGGTACATGCCTTTTAGAAAAATACCATTTAAAATGGGAAAATGACCATTTACAATTTATTGAAGTGCACTTTACTAGCCAAAAGGACTTTAACATTTTCCTAAAGGGTACTCGGTGAAGGGTCTATTTCATTATTATAAAGGGCTCTTCCTTTCGAGAAAGTCTTTAACAAAAATCTCGAAGGAAATAATTCCTTCAAACTTTTATCCAAAGGACCCAAGTCAAGAATCCTGAAGGGTATCTACCCTTTGGGAAAGTTCACAACATGATTTTGAAGGGACATTACAGAAATCCCAAAGGGTATCTGCCCAAAGTTCAAAACAAGAAATTTGAAGGGTTATTAGCCCTTCAAAAAATGACGTTGCAAAGATGTTGAGGGACATTAACAAAAATCTTGAAGGGTATGTGCCCTCTAAAAAGGTTCACTTCATTAATTTCAAAAGGCAAGGGTCATTTCATTAATTTGAAAGGGTCCTTTACAAGTTTCTCAAAGGGTTCTTTCCCTTCAAGAAAGTTCTTCATAAAAATCCTGAGAGGGTTCAGTTTCAAAATTTCAAGGACTTGAATTATCATAGACAATTTGTCCATGGGAAAGTGGACAAAAGGTTGAAGAAGGAAATGAACAAGAGGAAAGTTACAGACAAAAAGTTTGAAGGAACTCTTTCGAACAAATTGTCCAAAGGAATTCCTTCGTAAAAGGAAGAGAAGTTTTGAAGGGTAATCTAGGAAGCTCAAAATAAAAATAACAGAGACAATTCATGTGGATAATTTATCCATGGGAAAGTGATAAAAGATGAATGCCCGAGGAAGGATTTTTGAAGGAAAAAAAGCCACGAATGATTAATCTAAGGGGAGAAGGTAAATACATGAAGAAGAAAAGTCCATAGAAAAGACAAATACAAACAGCAAGACATGCACAAAAATGAAGAACTAAAAAATGCAAGAGATGTCAACATCCAATAAATAGATGAACACATTCTACAACATGAAAAGTGGCCCAAAATAGGATTAGACATGTCCAAGATATGTAATTGTTTCAAATATAACACCTTCAATTCTAAAATGGAGGCTTGTCTGCATGAAGAAAGAAGGAGTTTAATGTTGGAGAGCTTAACATTGATTTCATGCATGCACACTCTTGTTTGTTCTGAGATTTTCAAACATTCTAACAGTTGAAGTGAAGACCATTGGAGGTTGACTAGTCTTGAGATCTAGTTGACTAATTGACAAGTGTCACATCCACTCATGCTCTCCATACAATAGCAGACATTCTCATGTTCCAATTCAGCTTTAAGTCAGTTCAATCTTGATTTTAGACATCCAAATGAGCATGTTTTTCATGCATGAAGGAGATTATCTTACCATCCATTTTTCAATGCCAAGGATTTTCCATGCAAGCATAAGACAAAGGGATTTATTTTTAAATCTTTGGACATCACAAGTTGAATTGGAGTTGACTTCTCTTCTATTTTCAATGCCACTCTTTTGGCTTATTGTATCTTTTCTATATAAGTTGGCTTTTCAACCTTGAATTGTATCCCTCTTTTGGCAAGATAAGACCCTGCCAAATATTGAGTTGTAACCTTTTCAGATAAATAGAAGGACTATTATTTTCAAATTATAGCAAGCTAGTATAGTGTATATATGTCAATGATTTACATGAGTGATAGAGTTTTCTTCCTTTCCAAGTCTTGATTCTTACCTAGTTACTAGCTGATCTAATTATGCAAGTCATGTTCTATGTTTAAGTGTCTTTTGGCTGGAGTTTTAGTGGGTAAAAATGGTTGGTTAGTGCCTTCAATCATGCCTATTACACCATTTCCTTAAAGCTTTGATCATTAGGTAAAGCCTTTTCATGAAATACTTATGCATAAGAGTCATCTAGATCTGAATATTCAGTCTTTCCTTATCTGATCAGTGTTTTTAAAGGCTCACATTGAGTGGATCAATCAAAATATAGGTATATCACCATTATTAGATAGGATTTCCATTCAAGTTTTTCTCTCTTTTCTTGGTAGTTTATAGCGTAGATCAAATATCCTGATTGATACACCAAAGGGAGCTATCCCATAAAATATAGAGATTCAATCCATTCATTAGGTCACCCACAGCCTAGGATTGTTTTCATGTTTTAGCAGATTGTGAAGGCCTAAAACTACCTTCACATGGGTGCAAGTCTGATTAACAACACTTACTAAATTTAGAAATGACAAAATAATAAAGGGATGATTAATTTATCTAATTATATTTGTCTATTACTCAAAAAATTCATCACTAAATATATAAATACTTTCTATGTGCTTTGTCAGTTGCTCAGACCATAAATAAGAGCTAAAATTTTCTTGGACATTATCGGTAAAGTAAAACACCTAAAATAGTTAGATATGTCATGGTTCACCAATAGTGACCTTACACACAATGGGGCTCTGATATATATTGGATCCTTTCACCTACACTTGTAATGTGATTTTGAGTGTGTACACATCTCTGATCCTAGGTTGAAACTCCTATATTATGTCTCTTTAGTCTAAAACCTAAATGTGATTTTGACAAAAAGACACCCTTAAAAATGGGTTAGTATTTTGGGTTATATTGACCCTAAAAATTCCCTATATGATATTTGACCATTGACTACATTCTAATACTCTAAATAGGACTCAAATTATTCATAGTTTTCTTACTTATGTGTGTTTGTGTGCAATATTTTTTATGCTTAGCACCATAAAAATTTGACTTTGTGTATTTAAATTTAAATACATGGAATACTCTATGGCTACTCTTTTAAGGATTTAAATATGTGTATGAATGTATGATAATGTATCAAGAGAGTATTAGGTCTTTTCCCCATGTTCATCAAGTATTCATATTATGATCGATCCATGAAACATGTCTAGGCCAACCTAATGGACACTTCTCAATTTGAAAAATAATCTTTTAAGACCTATGGACTATGTTAAAATAGATCAACACCCACAATAACAAACACTATTTTAGATTATATATATTATCTTAGAAGTGTAAAATAGGGGTCTACATTTTGGAAACAAATTGTTTAGGACTATGGAAAGTTTCTGTATAGACTCAAGTAATCCTAAATAAATGTATCTGACAAATAAAGGTGGCTAAAATAAAAAGATGATTTTATGAATATAGAGAAGGTATTCTTAATATTCAAATATATTTGTAGTGTCCAATACTATTAAAGTATGTAAAATTTTATCTTTTTAAAGTACCAAAGACCAAATTTTTGTGTCTACAGATGCCCTTTTTTAAATCTAGTATTCCAAATGTTAAACTAAAATGATAAAAGAAGTGAATTTTGTACTTGTAATAATTTTTCTTGGTGTTGATAGGTACAACTCCAAATGTATCATTTTATCCACATGAAACCTACAATAAACATGTATAAATCAATATTTCTTCACAATAAGAAATATAAAATAATCTGAATCATTAAAGACTTGAAATTGAAAAGTTAAAGAATGAATACACATGATAGTATGTAAAATAAGTTATCAGTGATTGAAATTGATAAAATAAAATCATGGGGTGAACATGCCCTAAGTAAATGAAACTACTAACCATTTATTTTTAAAAGGCTATGTTAAAAATTGAGTGGCATATTACCTCAACCATACTACCCTAGGTAACAAGATACATTTTTTTAATCCTAAAATCATGTTCATATGTAAAAGAATCAACAATTGTAGATGAATATAAACCCAAAGTGATTACATAGCTACCATCATTCTTCATTATTCCATAATCCATCAATATATAAAACAAATTAAAAAAAATACATGAAAAAAGTTCATAGACCATATGATGTATTGATCCCTCAAAATAATGTAGAATACCAAAATATGTCCCAAAATATTATAGAATGCCTCAATATTTCCTCAAAATCATACATAATGCAAAAGTCTGCTCAATCTAACCCCTCTAAACATATAATATTCTCAAAATTATATATATGTCATTTGTAAATCTCTAAAATAAACCCATTATATGCCCTACTTTTATATGAGGGATGAAGCATGTAAATTACTTGATTCAAAAGAAAGAGTTATGTGCATCATGTGTTATATAGAGAAGTGCAATCATGTAAAGTATATGTACTCAACATGATAATATATGTCCTCATATAAATATTTTGAAAATTTTAAGCTCATAATTAAACATGTAATCCAAGGTAGATATAGTTATTTGATATTCACACACACAATATGATAATTCGTTTGAAAATAGTTGTCAAATGTAGCTGGATATTTTAATCAAGCATGTAGTAATTAGAATCATAAATCATGGAAACATCAAGTATATATAGAGATAATATAGGATAAATGTGTGTGGTATAATACACACACTAAACACATAGTAATAGATAACTTTTTCCACAAAAAGATATGTAAATGTATGTAAATATGCACATGCACGTAACATCATCATGAATAACTAGTGAGCACAAAATCATACGAAATATAACTTGAATCTGACCTGACATGAACATGACATGGCCTTAGCATGGACTAGAGGATCCTCTGACATAATTAACACAAAACTTGATAAGACATAGTCAATTTACCCATAGAAAATAGATCTTGTAATATAGAAAATAGTAATGATGAAAAAATGCCACAATCATAAACATCCAATAATCATCGAATAAGTAATGTTATTCTACATAATCGATCAATGTCACCATATAATATAACAAAGCACAAAATCCATGATAAATGGCATTCTACTAAAGGTAGGAACCAGAGTAAGTCTTGTATAGATAGTCTAAGTGGCTCAATACGATCAATGAAATGGTATCAAAAGATATAACTTGAAAAGTGTATCAATATGCCCCCATAATAGGCATGTGCTAAAATGTGGAAAGGTTACATGTGGGTGTAATAAATGGGATGCATAGATATGTCTATGTCTCATGTGTAACCTATATGTCCTCCATCTAACTCATGTATAATATTAAAATCATGTATATAGAAAATGGTTATGTAACTCACTATGTATATGACAAATGACAACAAAAAATAATATGTACTATCAAAAATAGCCATGTATAGATATTTATTTTGTAGTTTTTTAAAAATTTGAATGTTTTTACACTTTTAAAATTATTACAATGAATAAGCACTTAGTAAATAAAATAATTACAAAGGGAAAAGTTGTGAAATAGAAGAATAGAAAAGGTCCTTATAATCTCAAGCATATGTGAACATATAGTGTGTATCAAATGTAATAGAAAAGTAGTATTGAGGAAAGCAAGTGATATGTTTTTATTAATTGGTAAGGTCATGTCTCAAATTGGTATATATTAGAACTTAGAATAGGCACATGTTACTATTAGTTAATAGTTAGTATGAGCATTTCATAATATATGTAGCCTTGGAATATATGTGATCATGCAATATCATTATTTTCCATGAAAATAACAAGCATTAATATTCAATATGGAGAAGTGGGTAAATAATATGTTGCATTAAGGTGTAACATGCCTTAAATATCTATAAATTAAAATCACATTGTTATAAGGAATGCATGTGCATATGTCATCATAAGATAGATAGTGTGAATGTTTAAATCAGGATAAACAAATAAAAGGGAAGGGCAAAAAAAATGATATTCAAATGAAAATAAAGTGTTATAAGAATGATCAAAGTAACCACATACATACAAATTGATATAGAAGAATTTATAAATCAATATGTCAACTCAATAGAATGCAATCAAGAAAATAAACAATAATAATCTATGTACAATAAATTGTATCAAAGATAACCTATATACCATCAATGGGATGCTTAAGTGAAGTTCTTATATACATCAATGCAAACATCACATGCTAAGGTGTATCATGTATGTCACTATAAAACTCTAAAAAATAATCATGAGTTGTATAATATTTGAAATCATTTGTATAATCTAATTAATTTTGTATGTATTTCATAGATATAATATTTAAAGTAACCTATGAACTCCATTTTATGTCAAGAGAAATAATCAATGTCTTTTGTGGAAAATACTCGCAAGGGTGGTGTAAGACTACTGTAGGATGTAATAGACTACACAAAGTAGGTGGAACCCTATAATCAATTTCTACCCAACAAGACAATCTTTGAGGTAGTTATGTTGTTCATATATGTGGTTGGAAATCTATCATTTGGAATTGATATACATATTGATTTGATTATTGCAGTTTTTCCATTATGAGACATATATTATTAATTAAATGTCATATAGAGCATGGATACTCATAAACTAGACATTGTGTTATGTATTATTCTTCTTATAATTGAGTTGTGATAGATCTGAAAAAATTATTGCCTTGATGAGTCACTTATTCCAAGTGATTCTTGTCATGAAATGCTATTGCAACAAACCTAAAAAACTATACTTGTATTTTCATTTTAATGTGGATCATGGTCTATTTAATTATGATCCATAGATAATTTATCTCTCTTTTTTATCATGTAGTACATCATTTTTATTATAGTAGTTATATTTAAGAGGTGCCTTCCCTTTATCTATGTCAAGCCAAGGGTAATTATGAAGGATACCCCATATTTTATCAGCGTTCACCATGTTTGAACTATCTTGATATTCCCCTAGTCCAACAAGTATAAAGTTTGGATCATATAAGTATTCATTTATGTTTTTAGGGATGGCATTATCATCTTCTTCACTCTCATTATCAATAATCATTAAGTTTGGATTTATAAAATTGATCAATAACTAAATGTTTGATAGTTATTCCTCTTTTGTTTCATATATATCTGCATGCCTTTCCACCTTGGTTTGTTGAGCTAACCATAATGATTTATTTTCATTAGTCTTGTTGTTTTCCCCTATCTTATATGTATGTATTCACTCTACTATTATGACATGTAATGGATGTATTATATATGATTGATTAACATTAGATGGTGGTATAAATATTTCAATTGGTTCCACCACTTTTCATAACTTGAAAGGTTTATTGTATACAAAACAGTATGCAAACTTATACTATTTAAAAAATTTAAGCATTGATGTAGGGTGGATGGAATAACATCCATAACATAAACCCAAGGCTTACCAAGTAAAATATTCTAATTCAGATGGTTTTACTTGAAATTTATTGGATAGTGTTTTAGGCCCAAGTGTTACATCAAATGTAATTATTCCCATTACTCGACGAGGTATGTTTTTGAAACCCTTAATGTGCATATATGGTTTATTGATAGAATCCATATTGATATCAGGTGTTTTGAGAAATATGATGTTGTAAATGTTTAGCCCAAAGGCATTATCTATCATTACCCTCTTAAACCCCTTATTTAAGATTCATACTTGAATATATAATGGTAGGTTTTACCTATAACCTTTAAGGTGGAAAAATACCCTTTTTAAAATTACATTACATTTTTACATTCCTCTAATGTATTAATCATAGATGAAAAATTAATAGGTTTTATGTTTCCCGATAAAGTTGTATCATTTAGTGTTGTATAAAGAATTTCCTTGTATATAGTTGATTTCCTTAACAATTCTTATATAGATATTTTTGCATTAATATTCTAAATTTAATCTATGATGTCATAATCTATTATAGTATTATTTAGTATTTTAGGTGGTGGAGGGAGATTAATGGAGATATTTTTATTTCCCCACCTTGCACTATAAGATAGTGTACCTTACCTCTAAGCATTGTAATAGAATTGACCTCTCTATCTAATATAAGTGTATGTCAAAAAATAAATGAGGGGTTTTGATTTTTCCTACCATAATATTTTTAGGAGTGAAATAAATCATACATGCTCAATCCCTTCAAGTAATAAATAGATGCATTTTAAATTTGACATTCATGAAAGATTTGTTATCAAGGGAAGCTAAGAATTATTCATGTATAGTATCATCCCTAATTCCATTACATTTTGATTCATTCATTTTCCTTGTCCTAAATATGAATGCATGATATAATCGATGAAGGAAATACATAATTGTCAACACCTTGGATAAAAATATTAGATATAAACAATTTTGATCCATGTAAAATCATAAATTAAATAAGGATGTCAAAATTTAATGGGGAAAAATCTAAAACCTTAAGAAATTTTTTAAACCCTAATCTAACAAAAAAACCTAGGGTTTTTACATTTGCAATGATCAAGTTCACCAAAATGTTTAGCTTATTGTATGCCTAAAAGATCAAAAAATAAGGAAATTATGCACTTATTCAATTTATGTTAAATATGACATTTAACACATACATGAATTAAAATGGATCACTAAATATTGAACTTACTAAATTTAAAAATGATAAATCAAGAGAGGGATGATGTTCCTAGATAATTCTTCTTACTATTGCTCATAGAATTTTTCACTGAATCTATAAATTCTCTATATGTGATTCATAAACCACTCAAACCAAAAATAAGAGTTAAAAACCTACCTAGACATTTCCAGCAAAGTCAAATGCCTACAGTAGCCAAAATGGTCAGTGTTTATTGAAAGTGTCATTGTACACAATGTTTGATATATTTGGGAGCCCTATATCTACACCTACAATGTGATTTTGTGTGTGAATAGCTCTCTAATCCTATGTTGAAATGCTTCTAATGTGTCTCTTTCATCTAAACCCTAATTTTTATTTGGGCCATAAAATACCCCTAAAACAAGATTAATATTTTGGGTTGGACTGACTCCAACCTCTCCTTATTGAATGGTTGAGCATTTCTAACATTCTAATTCTTTGAAGAGGAATCAAACCATATGTATTTATCCCACTTATGTGTATGTGCAACATATTAAACAATCGATACAATATTTTGACCTTTAATACTTTGGGTGTCAACAATAATAAATTTAAAAAAAAACTCAAAGAAAGGACCAATAAACTTTTCCAAGAAGCCATGCCAATGACTAAAATGGAGATAAATGTGTTCACTAAAATTATCACTTTTTATGAGTAATGTGTCAATTTGAAGCACATCAGAGTTTTCTAGAAGGGTTTTGGTTGGTAATGGTCACATTTTATATTTTGTTATCTTAATCTTACAAAATACTATTATTTTGTAATGACTAACTAATAACTTTTATTACTTTTTAGGTTTCACATCACCTATGGATGAGGAAATAATTATGGCCTAGTGGGGGCCTCAAGGCGTAATATTAGCCATGGTAAATTTAAGAATGTATATGTAAATGATTTTAACATGTTACTATTTCAATGTTTCAATACATTCTAACTACTTGTTTGGTTCAATAGTTTTTCAAATACACAAGAATTCACTATTATACATTGAATGTTTCTTCTTTTAGAATTAATTGGCATCATCAATATCAAGTACCAATCTTATTTCTAATGATATATTTTGTAGAGTGATTTGACACATCACACTTAATTTCACCTATGTAGTTGATTTGATAAAACTCGCGTGATTTCTCTTTTGTGCTAAAATTACATTTGATATCATTGATAGTATTGTAAGTTCATATGAAATAATTTTAGGTATAATCTCATTAAATAGATACATCATGTCTTTTTAGATTGAAGTGTTATAATAATTCATTAAATAATTATAATATTTGGATAGTGAAAAAAATTATTGTATATAATAAATGATATTAGTAATTCTTGTAACATTTATATATTATAATTAGAGATATTTTTAACCTTAAAAATTTATTTTTCATATTATGAAATGGTAATGACTAAGTATGTTTGATCTTTTATGTTATTCACAATTTAATAGTTCATTAAAATGACTTAATAAGATATGCATTAGGTTGTCAATCCAAGTATCACAATCCATTAGACCATATTTTTATAAGACATATTTTCAAACAATTCACATCTTTGATTTCAAATGAAACACTTATATATAACAAAACTAATATAAAAAGTGATAAGAATAAATATGGTAGAGTTTATCTTCAATTATATCAAAATACTATTACATTACATCCTACAATTTTTAATAAAACTTAATCTATTAAACACATCTAAATAAAAAGAGATCTCTAATATTTCTATTCAGTTCTAAAAAAGAGCAATACATAATTATTTTTCATGACATAATCCATCACTATATTATATAAAATATAAATTTCAACATAGATGTTCCAAACAATTTTCATATAAGAAATTATGTTTTATCTAGAACATTGAAAAATGGAATAAGAGTGTCTAATTTGGCATTTTATTCTCTATGCATTAGATCATAAATATGGAGGCAATATTTGTATTAGGTTTTCAATATCTAGATTGTCCAAGTTTGAATAGAATATAGGGTTAGGCTGAATAGAATATAAGGTTTAACTTGATCATGGATATCAACAATGTCTAATAGATTTATGCATAAGATATCATTTTTACAAGTTCATTTAGTATATTAAAGGGATGTAATAATTGTAATATAATTTTTAATTTTATAAAATATATAAAGTAAGGGTTTTGATTATATATGCATATATAATTAAAACTTTCTATTTTTTATATACTACAGTAGTGATTTCAACAATATTTTAATAATATTAATGATATCAATTTATTTTTTTCAATGTATAAGAAGCATTGAAATCTCCATTCTTAATTCTATTAGTTAACTTAATTATAAACTTTCATATTATGAGAGAGCATGAGCTTGACTTGAACCATAAACAAATATTCCGTATGCTAAATGTATACATGACTTAAGCAATAACAAATCAATTAATGCTAACTAGAAAAAAAAAGGTATATTAAACAAAAGGATTCAAATTATTTTATTAAATGGTATATTAATTCTATTAGTTAACTTAATTATAAACGTTGATATTATGAGAGAGCATGAACTTGACTTGAACCATAAACAAATATTCCGTATGCTAAATGTATACATGACTTAAGCAATAACAAATCAACTAATGCTAACTAGAAAAAAAAAAGGTATATTAAACAAAAAGATTCAAATTATTTTATTAAATGTATACAAATGCATGTTCCACTCTTCATTTAATGTTTTAATTAAATAATTATACAATAAATTTACCTCTAATTTTTTCAATAAGCATTTCTACTACATAATTTTTAACCAAAATTTGTATATATCATGTCCTCAATGAAACTCTAATTGTAAAAATTTAAATATGATGAAAGTAGGAAGGAAAACATGAAATTATAAAATAACGTAGTTAAAAATAAACTACTATTAATAAATTAAAAAAAAATGAATGTCTCTAAGTAATGTAAATATAATGTTTAAAAATAATTCATACATTTACTTTTTATATATTTTATTTTAAGATTATACGATTTATTATTTCTTCCACATATTTTCAAGGACTTCCTTTTCAAAATCAATGAAATAAAAAGTACATAAGAAACGTAAACATAATATAAAATTACTTAGAAGATTTCTATTTATTTATTTATTTTATTTTTATTTTTATTTTTAAAATTGAGAAGCGCTTATATATTAATATAAAACAAGATATAGTACAACGTTAATCATTAAAAAAAGGGTGGAAAAAAGTCACACCCCATGAGCAAGTCCACATCGAGGGTTAAGAGAACCCTATCAGGAAAAGTCATAAAAAGTGGTCACAAAGTGACCACACCAAAAAAAACTACATCACATCATATATGAGCAAAGCAGAGAAACCAAAATACAAATATCATTAACGAGAACACTTATGCAATAGTAGCAAACATGGATGTCAGGGAAAACAGAGGAGACAATGGACCTGGAGGCTTATCACCCCATCTTCCCATGGTTGGAAGATTTCCATCAAAAGGTAAGGATTCCCAACCAAAATTTTATTGTTCTTCCAAGGTTTCAATTTGATTTCTTTCAGGGAAAATAGCCAAAGCCAAACATGGTAATTTACCTTGGGGAGGCAGACCCGAGCCTCTATTCTCACCATCCTGAGATAGGGGAGGAGATCCCTAGCCCCTACCATCACCTCCAAAGAAAGAGAACCCACTTCAAACATCATGATGAGAAGGCCAGTAAGGTAAGGATAGACATGGAGAATAGCTCCTACATCTAGTTTTGGATTACTACTGCCTTGTCCTACGTCCTCATCCCTAAGGGGTGAAGAATTTCATAGGGGATCAAGAGGTTCCCAACTGAACGCACATGGGGCATTCCCCTAGTGATCAAGAAAACACTAAAGGTGGTTGAGCTCTAGGCGAATCTTGTCTATTTGGCTTTGAATTTGAAGAGTGACATTAGAGAGAATATTAATTTTGTTGGAAATAGAAAAATTATGTTCCATCTCTTCATGATTAAAGCAAGCATAGTTTTTAGCTTTCTAAATTTGAAACATAATATCGACTTGATAGATCTACCAAAAGAGATTATATTTAGTAGGTAGCATAGTTGAATCCCCCAAGAGAGCCATCTTCCACATGAAGAATTTTGGGTGAAAAGATTAGAAAAGGGAATGAATCCAGTGCCACATAGACTAAACATGGGGACAAAACCAAAAGAGATGTTTAATTATTTCTAGTTGATGATAGGCCAGGCAAATGGGGTTAGGCACACCTAGATGCTTAAGTCAATCACCCACAAACAAGCTTTGGTAAAGAAGGCACGATAAAAAGTGAGCTTTTTTGGGTTCAATAGAAGCAAAATGCATGGCCCAAATCCCTTCATGGGAATGAAGATTCTATTTGATATTGAGCATATCAACTAGAATATGTTGAGGATCCATTAATTGATATCCCAACCATGGAGTGTATCAAGTTAAAGAGGTGGCTATAGGCCAATGCCAAACCCTCCACCAAGGAATAAGATAATTAACTCTAATTTTATGTAAATATTCATTAGGTATGAAACCTTGAATTTTGACAATAGCCTCTGCATCTGAAATTATTAGATGATACTTGTTTTTAAGTTATTTCCAAGTGAGCCAAACCCTATTTATTTGTAAAAAGAGATCACTGATAACCTTCACACCTTTTCTGAAAAGGCATATCCCTTTAACCCAGGGGACCAGGGTAAAGGGAACATCATGAAAGTTAAGATTTGCCTGGAATATTTGTTACTACCCCAAAGAATCGGGGGGATTTGGTCTTCTTGACTCTAAAGGATGCCTCTAGGGGCTGAATGGATAATTATAGGTCTTCCCTATGGTAGGAAATCATGGTAAGGCTTAGAACTTCACTCTTTGCCTATCACCCTAGAAGATGTTTAATACATAAGGACCAAACTTAACAAGTGAACTATTAATTTATTACTATAAGCCATTATATCATTCAAATATAGATATTAGTTCTACTTATTCAATAATTTCCAAATGATCAAATGAAGTATCAAGAACTAACAATCTACACATAAGATCTCATGAGCATACAAAGACTAGAAAACAATGATAAGATTAAACTAATATAATGCAAACATTCATTGAAAATCTCATATTTGTATATGATTTGATTCAAATGTATCTTAAAGCAATATTTATCAATGTTAATGTCCCAAAATAGACCATCTCTCCTTGAATATTTTGATAATTTGAGTTGACAAGCATGACCTTTGATGAACAAGTTAGCATGATAAAATGGCTTGGTTTTGCTATGAATCTTGAGCATGTTCATTACAAAGGAGAAAAGGTATATTTATAATAAATTTAAATCAATGAGGATCTTTCATCTTGACTTCAAGATGGATGGCTGTAAATGCATCCTCACCAAATCACATGGATTGATCATATGATCCCTTCATCTTGTCCAACATGAAAGGTGGAGGATAGCTCTTAAAAAAATTATGGGGATTAATATGAGCCCTCCATCTTGCATGTACTATGGAGGGTCGATAATTCTCTTCAAAATATATTTATAAGAGTAAATGTGGGCCCTTTATCTTGTTTCCAAAATGAAGGTTAGAGAATCATTCCCAAGAAAGGACATGCATAATCAATATAGACCCTTCATCTTATTTCCAAGATGAAAGGTTGAGAATGTTACCTTAAAATATCCTACAAGATTCATTGTGGGCCTTTATCTTATCTATAAGATGAAAGGTGGAGAATAATCCTGCATATTAATTCATTTAATAATTAGTGAGCTCCCAAGAGAATATATTTCTTGAATGAAGATGCTTCTTGAAGGGAGAAAAAGAATTGATAATTAAAAGGGAATTATAATTCTATTTACATATGATTATAATTAGAAGAATCATTAATTTAATTAATCAAAAATCAATTTAATTAATATAATGTGGGGAATTTGATTACAAGAATGATTTAGAGAAGGGATAATTAATTACATTAATTAATCAGCAAAGGAGAATTATTGGATTGATTAGAGTTTAAAAAATGATTAGAAAAAATGATCAGAATGATAATTGAACAAATCCAATATGGTGAATTACCCCTCCTAGAGATGCACTAAGGTGAATTTGAACTCAAACGTTAGATGAATAGATGATTTTAGACCAAATTTATGTGCAATTGTGGGAAGTCATTTCATTTTACAATTTTGACATGAAAGTGATAAAAATGGGGTGTCTAAATTTTATCCTATTTGAGAAGTTGTTGTAAGATATAAACAAAGAAATGTTGTCTCAAATAACGAGAAGCTAAAAAAGGAAGATAAAAGATTAGATGATGAAACAATGGGTGTTATAATTTCATCATTCCCAACTAACAGGTGTGGGAGATTGAATGTAAAGATAAGGATATGAGTTGAATGAAATTAGTTAGGGATGATGCCCCCTTAAGAGGGAATGCAGGGATGAAGGATGCAAATGGGATCTCAAAAAAGAAAGGAATAAGATAGAATGGAAGAGAAGAATAACTTGTGGATAATATTATGCCACTTGAGCTAACACTTTCACACTTTGATTTTTGGTGATGATGAATTAATTTTCCCAAAGTAAGAAATTTTTTGGGAAGGATACATTTTAAAAATAAGCTACACAATTTGAATTGCCCCAAACAGGATGAAAATTACAAGCATGGAATGATAATTTTCCCCAAACATGGTAGAATTGATTTGCTTTGCCATATGTATCGTTAGGATATGTTCTACTTATTAAATAATTTACAAATGATCAAATGAAGTATCAAGAACTAATAATCTACACCTAAGATCTTGTTAGCATACAAATATTAGATAATAATGCTAAGATTAAACCAATATAATGCAAACCTTCATTGGAAACCTCATCTTTGCATATGATTTGGCTCGAATGTATCTTAAATCAGTCTTTATCAATGTTAATGTCCCAAAGTAGACCATCTCTAATTGAATATTTTGAGAATTTAAGTTGACAAGCATGACCTTTTATGAACAAGTTAGTGTGATAAAATGGCTTGGTTTTGCTCTGAATCTTGAGTATGTTCATTCCAAAGGAGAAGAGGTATATTTATAATAAATTTGAATCAATGAAGACCCTTCATCTTGACTCCAAGATGGATGGATGCAAATACATCCTCACAAAGGCACATGGATTGATCACATGAGCCCTTCATCTTGTCCAAGATGAAAGGTGGAGGATAGCTCTTAAAAAATAAAAGGGGATTAATATGAGCCCTCCATATTTTATGCAATATGAAGGGTGGATAATTCTTTTCAAAATATTCTTGTAAGAGTAAATGTGGACCCTTCATCTTATTACTAAAATGAAGAGTTGAGAATGTTTTCGTAAACTATTTCACAAGATTCATTGCGGGCCCTTCATCTTGTTTCCAAGATGAACTGTGGATAATAATCATTCATACTTATTCATTTAGTAATTGGTGGATCTCAAGAGAATATTCCATAGGATTTCAATATTTTTTCTTAAATGAAGATGCCTCTTGGAGGGAGAAAAAGAAGAATTGGTAATTGAAGGGAAACTATAATTCCATTTACATATAACTATAATTAGAAGAATGATTAATTCAATTAATCAAATATCAATTTAATTAATATAATGTGGGGAATTTGATTATAAGAATGATTTAGTGAAGGAGGAATTAATTGTATTAATTAATCAGCGAAGTAGAATTATTGAATTGATTAGAGTAGAAAAAATGACCAGAATGATAATTAAATAGATATAATACGGTGAATTATCCCACCTAGAAATGATCCAAAGTAAATTTGAACTTGTACGTTAGATGAATAGAGGATTTTAGACCAATTTATGTGCAATTACAAGAAGTTCTATTATATAATTTTGACATGAAAATGATAAAAAAGGTGTCTACAACTACCAATACCATTCCACTTATAATTTTAAAAATACAATTAATAATCCTTCAATAATTTTGTAATAAGTCATATTTAATAGTAAATGTTGATAAAAATGGATGTCAATTTTGAAAAATAACCTACCCTGTAGTTCCTTTTGACAAGCACAAGTGTTTACATTATTTCAAATACATACAGTTTAATATTAATTGTAGACTAAATTGAAATCTTAGGTATAAGACCTATTAAATTTAAGAACATAACTATAAAAAAATTAAATCTAATTAAAATTGACATATATATATATATAATCTTGATACATTAATTGTCGTATAAAATTATTTAGTGATAGAAATATATTTCGAAAAACTTAGAACCATAGCATCATTATCATCATCATCATCATTATTATTATTATTATTATTATTATTATTATTATTATTATTATTATTATTATTATTATTATTATTATTTCATCAACCATTTCAATAAGTAAATTACAAATAAATTGTACATAAATATAAACTGAATATAAATAATCTTGGACTAAAATAATGTTTAGTATTCTCTAATAATATTTATTTTCGTATTTATGATTTTAAACCTACTTTTTACATTTTATAAAAATAAATTATTAAAACTAAGAAAAAATGAAAATTATTATATTACTGAAGATATGTTACTAAAATGATTGGACAATTTAAAATTAAATATCAAACTAGTATATGATGTAAATAAAAACATTATCATCAAAATGATAGTGACATATGATATTTCTTTTAGATAAAAGTATTTTTAATAAAAAGATATAATGTAATTTATAAATATAATAGTTTATTTTTAAATTTTAATTTATGTTTATTATCAATTTTTGAGGTTAGATTAATTAATTAGAATAAAGATGATAAAATTCTCATTTACGAAGTAGTTGTGGTTTTAATTTTTTTGATTAATCTATTCTTGAATTTGACCCCCCATTCATATGGGTGCAATTTTATCTAGTTATCAATTCTCAAAATATATATATAATACTTTGTTTTGGTTCATATTCATAATTTCTCTTCATACTCATGTTCATTATATTAATGAGTATACTTAAAACATCCCAAAAAAGGTATATGCAAGTCCTTCCTACTCATTACATTCGTTAATAGTTTTTTATTAGATATATTTATGAAATAAAATAAATAAATCTCTATTTAAAAAAATAAATAAGAATAAAGATGAAAAAGAAACATAAGATATGAAACAATAAAAAGGAATTATATTGCAATAAAATAAAAATAAAAAATTTACATATTTATTTTTGAGCTATTTTTATTAATTATATTATCACTATATATTAATAAAATGCTATGTTATAAATTTATTTGTATAAAAAAGGGAGTAGATAAATTACATTCTACATCAGTTAAAGTCGAGAAACATCAAACCAGCTAGTTAAATAAGCTTTTCAACTTAAAAAAGTGAAAATATAGTTAATATGGATGATATAAAAACAACAAAAAATAAGAACATTAAGCAATTGGAGCAATGAACAGTGGCAATGGAGGTGGCAGATCATCTGATTTGTCCCCCTAAGCACTTCCAACAAGTAATTTGTCATATCAGAAATGAGATCTTAACCATCATTATACTTTTTTTTATCTTTATCATCATGAACCTCTTATATGAAGGGATAAATGGAAAGCACCAATCGAGGGAAATTCCCTTCTGGGCATGTTGACCACCTAGAACCACCAGTATAAGTATGACTCATAGGAAGCGTTAGAAAGTGATGTTGATGGGAGCCACTGTAAAGTCTGCTTTGGAGTGGGTTTTCCCCTATTTATGCATCATGATCCTTTGGGAGTGGAGGATGGTTGGGAGAGTCAAGAGGGACATGACTAACAACACACAAGGCACTCCCCCAATGATATAGTAAAGTCTAGAGGTGTTCCAACTTCAGACATACTTTCTTTGCTTGAACATAAATATGAAGCATTACATTAGATATAACATTAACCTTTTTAGAATAAGGAAAATATTATTCAAGAGAAGCATGAGAAAAAATAACATCACTCTTATTTTTCCATAATTGAAAAAGAATATGAGCTCAAAAAATATACAAAATTTGTGTGAATTTTGCAGGAATCACGATCGAGCTCCCAAAAAACATTATCTTCTAGGTAACCTTTATGGACAAAAGGGTGTGTAAAGGGTGTGAATCTAAATCTAAGTTGACTAGGCATGTTCAAAAACCCAAAAAACATGCCTAAGATATTTTAAGTGGTTTCAAATTGAGAAAACAAGATGAGCCATTATAATATGAACAACTAAGTGCCAATTGGAATCATATCATGTAGTAAATACTATAGGAAGTAGTTTGGGCTCAATAATGGAATCCCACACACATTCAAATCTTATTTTCCAAACTAGCTCTATGGATATGACCTTCCATTTGGTATTCAAAGTGTCAACTAGAATGTGTTGAGGGGAGATGTTGGAATGTGTTGAGGGGAAAGGAATTGATAACTTGAGGTTGGCACCAGAGGAATGGTGTCTCAATAGGCCATTTCCAATCAATCAATCATTTGGAGGGATATTGGACACCAATTTTATGAATATTCAATTCAGGTATTAAGCTTTTAATTTCTAAGATAGAGTCTTGGTCACTAGCCTGCAAATCAAAATGAACACAAAAAATCAGTCAAGGAACCTAGTCCCTAGTTGTCTTGCAAAATAGGTTAAAAATGACCTTAATGCCTTTTATAAACATCCTAAGGATATTAATACATGTAAAAATATAAAATGGCACTTCATAAAATTTTAAAATGGGATACTACCACAAGGAGTGTGAATTGAGAGAGAACCTAGACCTAAATCCATCTCCATCCAAACACATATGCCTTTTGAGAAGCTCCCATGCATTCCAAATACTCTTAGCAACAAACATACCAACAATGGCAATAGGGACCTGAGTGATAAGTAGAGTTTGAATATTTAAACCTTCTAAGGATCCTTTTTCCCATATGGGTGCCTTGTGTGATTTGGTTCCCAATTAGAGTTTTCCATGTTTCATCCCCTTGTAAGGTATGAACGATCCATTTGACACATTAAGTGTGCCTTTGGATTTTGATGTTTAAGAGACCAAGTCCTTTGAGGGCTCTTGGCTTGCATCAAATATCCCAAGTATCTCGGTGAAATCCTTGAGTGATTTCAAAGGTGGCCCACATGAAGTCTCCTAATATTCTTTCAAGTTAAGCATAAGAATATTTAAAAGGAATTAAACAAGAGGTGTATTAAACATGAGTAGCAACCAACACCTTAGAGAAAAATTATAACTTTTAGGCTAAAGAGATGGCCTTGGAAATATAGAAACCAAATTTTATTTTAACCCTTTGAACCACATGTCCCTAGAGATTCGAGAGAGTGGCTTGAAAATAAAATGGGATACCTTTAAATTTAAATTGTTCACTCAGCTGAATCCAGAGCCAATTATATTGGAGAAACCAAATAAGTAGGGGTGATAGACTGCCTATAGCATTGGTTTTTTTCCATTAGATGGAAAAACCAGAATCTAATAGGAAAATATCCAGACATTTCATGGCATAGGAAAAAAATTCCTCTCCTCTACTAAGGTGAGGAAGAAGTCATTGGCAAAATTCCATTAACCTTCTACTTTTGAAAATGGGGAAGATAGATGCCCTTAACCAAACCTATGGAAGTGTAATATGAAAGAATATAATTTATCCCCTTAGTAGCCAACATGTATAGGAAAGGGGAAAGAGGTCACCCTTGAAGAATACACCGAAAATGGTCAAATTGCTTATACTAGACACCATTGATGGTGATACAAGCACCTACATCCTAGAAAATCATTTTAACCATGTTGGCAAACTTAGAACCACAACCAAGAGCCTAAAGAATGGCCAAGATGAAAGGCCATTAAAATATATCATAGGATTTTTCAAATTCAATTTTGATAAATAAATCTTTCTAATTATATTTCTTGGCCTATTCCATTCCCTCCTAGACAACAATAATGTTTTTGAGGATATATCTATTATAAATAAAGTTATTTTTCTTGAGGCAAACTATGAGGTGTATAAAACATTGAACCCTAAGAGAAAGGACCTTAACAATAATATTGTATGAAAAATTGAGAAGGGTAATGGGCCTTAACAATAATCTTATATTACCTTGATTGATAAGTTTGTTGATGGATTGGTATGGATAGCTTCCAAATAGACTACGTTTAAATCAAGTCTCATTATATACCATAGCTCTTGGTATAACTCACAAGGAAATCCATTAATGACAATGGATTTTTCAATGTAATTTTTCATTATGGCCTCTTGGAGATCCTCAATATAGGATTCTATTGCATGATACTCTTTGCAATTTGGTGAGCTTTCAAGGCACAAACTGGACTCATTGGAGCAAAGCTTGCTCATGTTTCAGTGAGGAAGGTTGAGCAAAAAATGCATTATGTTAGAGAGAAATAAATGTGTTAAAAATATTAGGAAGATGCATAAGTGTTAAAAATATTAGGAAGATGCATAAGTCAGGATCCATCTTCCTTGATAACTTATATGTGTTCAATCACTTATTTGGAACAAAGGAGAGAAAATAACTATTTTGAAGTTATATGTCTAATTTTCAGCCACTATATTCACACCCAAATATGAGATCCACTATCTTGATAATATTCTTCAACTTTTATTTTTTGCCACCACATGGTAACTTACTTTTGCATATCTTCATTGAAGGGAGAAAGTTCAAACACTTGTGAAATTTGAATGCATTCATGAGTGAAAACTCATGGGCATTAGGACATAAAACAATTATTTATTTGTCATAAATGTGAATAAATACACATTCCAACTAATATGATTTTACAACTATTTAATCCATCCAAAAGATCCAAGAGGGAAAGGCACAATCTTCTAGATTCTAACAATATGTTTTTTGTTCCAAGAGAAAGACCTTGGAGGGGGAGAGAGTCACTCAATTTCAAACTTGATGGGGAGGTGATCTAAAAACAAAACATATGTAATGATAACTATAGGGTGACAAAAATTATTAGAAAAGGAAAAGAAGTTTTAATTTATTATCATGTCTCTTTCAAGATTTTTGGCATCCCATTAATGCCCTTATTGAAGATTGGACCACATGAACCATGGTGAGGTGGTAGGGAGGCAACGGTGGTGCTTAGGATCCAAAAGTGAAAGTTTATAAAACCACACCTCCCTTTTTTTGGTGTACCAATAAATTAGGAGTAACCCCTATTTGTATTTTCAATGTTCAATTATGTTGAAATATCCACATAAGATCCAGTTTTCATTAGGGAGAGATTCAACTATCCACTGCCAAAATTTCACCATTTCTATCACGTCATTGGAAACATCATTATTGGTTATGCCAAGGGAGTGTCCATTGAATTCAAATAGGGTCCAAAAAAATCAATGAGTGGGATCTAAACCCAAACTAATAATATGATTTGAAAGAGTGAGGGAAATTAAAGTGACAACTCCCCCTCATACCATCTCATGATCAAATAGTTGGCAGACCGTACATGGCCAAATCACTCTAACAGTGAATGTGAGAGAGAAACTAAATATTTTAATTTCTTAAAAATAAAGAATTTTATTTATTTTTTAAATGACATGTATCCCAAAAAATGTATTTATGGGTTTTGTTACTGAGGCCTAAAAAAATCCACGAGTACACAATCATTAATCAACCTCAATTTATATGGTGGTTGCCTCATCAATCTCAGCTAAAATAAAAAAATTGTTATCAAAGTAGGATTGATTGTTACCCTTCATGAAATCACCTAATTTAAAGGCATGTTGTTTATCTTGAATAGATTCACCATCTTATGGAGGTGGGGAAGGACTAATATCGTAGCAATAAAATTCATTATGATCAAACACCACTAATTGACCACATATGAATCAATTGCCTCTAAAGGGGGATATGATAGTTGGGAAGTTATCAATTGGATTTGAGAAACTAAAAACATAATTTCAACTTAATGGGTATGGATTAGTGGCAAAATTTATTGTTGGGTGGTGGAAATTGATTGCTTGGATACCAATGGAGAACCTCCTATGGGTTTTTACACAATGGCCTGGGCCTTTCCCATTGAGCGCACCTATTGATTGTTTTTCTTATTGGAAACCATAGTCCATCTATCAACTAATGTCTAAGAATTTTTTCACCTTGGGAGAGGTTTTATAGGGTGTGGTGTGCCTAGAGTTGGCCATTAGTGGGCTCTCATAGATTTTTTGGTTTGTGGCTTGACAACGGAAGTAGGTGTCAGGTAGATTGATTTAAAGAACACACATTGTGATCCTCCTATCACCAACTTAGATGTCAATAGTTTCCTTGAGATCTTCAAAAATATCTATTTCTATGCAATCACATTTTTGAGGTTGGGCCACATAGAAATTTTCCAATTCAAACCCCATGAAATGCCCTAAGGGTTTGTTTAACTGATACAAAAAAATCCACACGAGTGAGGGGAGGTCAGGGAACTCGACCCAAATAGCGATTTTGATCTTAGCATTCTCAAAGATGACAAAGTCTTTGTTTTAGTGGGAGAATGCAACCAAAGTGTTCTGAATGAACGAAGGCCCATGAGAAATAATAGCCTAACAATGGTTAGTGTTTTTGAAATTAAAAATAAAGAAACCCTTGGTCATATTTTGAATTCCCTCGACTTTAACACCATGAGGAGTCATCCAATTATTGTTAACCCAAGATTTTAGTGTGCTTTCGGTGAGGGCATGGCCAACTATGAGAGTAAATTGCTCTAAATAATTTTATGTTTTGTCAAATTTAGGCTAGTCTAAAATAACACCAGGAAAACTTTTGAGAGTAGAATCAATACCTTTGGGGAAAAATTATCACTTTGGTGCCATTATTCTTCACAACTCCTTCAAAATCTCCTGCAAAAAATTCTACAGGACCCAAGGAGGAAGGCATTTAAATGAAGGCTATGCTGCCCAAAGGACATTGATGGGTTGGGTACAACACAATTATTACATGATCTTATCAAAGGAAATGCCAAGTTCCTACCAGAAAGGAGTAATGGCATTGTGACACTAACACATGCTTGTAAACCCTAGCAAATCCCAAAACCCTCATCAATTTAACATTTAGAGCCATTTAAAATTATTGCATTAAATTTTTTATATTATTTAATTTTTTGATAGGCATTTATAATTGAATGTTTTTTATAATCGTTATTTTTCATCTCCTATATATATATATATAATTATAACATAAACAATGTCTCTCCATCTTGAATCATTGTCTTAATATTATTTGGTTTTATTGGAGTCATCATGGCATTAACCTTTCATTGCTATGTTTTTCTCTCTATTTATTTTCTTTGAGCTTCTGAATTGCACATTGCATCAATAGCTCCTAAGACAAGAAAGAAGCCTATCATAAAGAAAAAGCTTGTGGTTGAAAAATTATTGGCTATGGAAAATAAGACACCCTCCAATACCTCCATGAAGGTCCCCAAAGAATCTAGAGATAAGAAGGAAAAGAAAAAACATAAGAATAATGTGATCTACAATACCTAATTGTTTAAGGATCTAAATTAGGCTCACCTATACATCAATATTTAGAGCAAGGACATGGGAATAAGGAAAAAAAGTATCAATGACATCTTTGAGAAACTAATCAGTGCATATATAACAAGACTTGCATCATCACATCACAAGGGATTCAAATAGTTTTGCAGTCAGCTCTTCTTAGGAAGCTTGTAAAACATGCAAATTTTTAGGATACAAAATCCAATGTCAATTTTACCAGTGCTTGATTTTATTCTATCTACTAGAGCTTGATTTTGTTCTTTATGTTCTCATTGGGATTTATTATTTCTCTATATGATTGGAAATAATATGTGCCTATGACTATTATTTTGGAAATATTCTATATTATTCAATATTTATAATTGTAGCTTTTTGCACAAATATTTAATAATTACCATGGATGATTATTTTAAATGTGGAGGATGATTTTTTAAAATGCTCAATGAGATTTAGACAATCCCAAGGAAAACTACCTAATCCAAACTCCATATCACTTCGATTTAAATACCAAGAGATGAGCTTGACTTCAAAAACTAGTCAACTAAAGCTTTGACCAGTCAATCGAATATAGCCTTTGCTTGCATGGATTTTCCTTATTTTAGTCTGCATGTTCATGTCTATTTTTTGCGGATTCCTGTTTTTGGATTATCTTATCTATATTTGGTCTATATTTCTTCTGTGTGACTTGTTTCAACTTCCCATCACTTAATTCTTTGAGAATTCTGGCTTTACCTTGGTCTTGGATTTTCTTCAGACTTATTTCCTTTGTCTATCTCCTTCGGATTTTTCTTGACTTCATTATTGCCTTATTTATTTTGAAATTCTTTGTTTCCTACCCTTAGCCTTTATTCCCTTTGGCTCTTTTGTTTTTAAAATTCTCGTGGATAAAAATTCTGTGGGATTTGTCTCCTTGCTTTCCAAAGACAGCCCTTTGGGCTTCCTAACTTAGTTATTTCCTGAAGGGCAGGTGCCCTTCAAGCTTTTTGTAAAATACTTTAAACTTTCCATATGGACCTTCTCAAAGGGTAGGTGCCCTTTGGAATTTTTGTAAAAGCCTTTAAACTTGCTAGATGGACCTTCCCGAAGGGCAGGTGCCCTTTGGGTTTTTTGCAAATGTCCCTGCCTGTCGAATAACCCTTAAGAAAAAGGCACCTAGGTTTTTTGAAGGGCACCTAGGTTTTTTGGAAACATCCCTTCCGAAGGGTACATTTCCCTTCGGGTTTTTTGGAAGTGTCCTTCAAATATTTGGACTTGTCTTTTGAACTTTTTCGAAGGAATTCCTTCAGGGTTTTTGTCTGAGTCTATTTACTTGTTCTTCAATGTCTGTAACTTTGAAATCTTCACTAGCACCTACTTTGGATTCTTCATTGCTTGTTACTTATAAAAAGAGATAAGTCATTCACCCTGAGAACCTTGAAATGCACTATCCTGAGTAATTCAGGTTTCTAAACCCAAATTGCATCTACTGATAAAACTTTCATAAGCAAAGCACTTCTCAAAACCCAATTTGCATTGTCAAGAGTAATTTGGGTTTTCCAACCTGAATTACTTCTACTGATAAAACTTTCATAAGCAAAACACTTCCCAAAACCTAATTTGCACTATTTAGAGTAATTTGGGCTTTCCAACCCAGATTACTTCTGTTGAGGGGTTTCAACTGTTGATTACTCATAAAGTGAAATAAGTTGTGCCTCTTGTAAAACTCGAAGTCTTGCTTGAATGTTCACCCTCTCACACTTGGGAAAAATTTTGGTATGTAGGCCAAAAAAAATGGCCAACATTTCTGGGAACTCATAGGGAAGCATGCCTACTATGCTTGAGAACTCAGACTATATAGATGCTATTTGAACTCCCAAAACAATGATAAACCTGATTTTTGACTAAAAATCTCCTTTGATCATGGCTGAAGTAACCTTCCTCCTTCAAAATAATAATGGAAACACATGAAAGCAGGAAAACTAACTAAGAAACAAATGTGCAAATAAGCACTTATTGGAACAAAATTGAAAGAAACTATTGTGCTTGAATAACACTAAGAAGAAATCAAACAAATAAGGAACCTAGATAACCGTGACAAAGCATGATCCACTTGGATCAAATGGGAAATTCCTGAACTCACTCCTTCCAAGAGATGGTACAAGTTGCAAAGTAGGATGTTTATTAATCATAACCTTTGATGAGGCATTTTCCTTGTCCACCAACTATATTAGCATCTTCTCAAATGAGTCATCAACAACAAACCAGTCACCAACAAAGACAAACCCATCAAGTACCTCTTGATATTTTTCACATTGCTTGTCATCTACCACCTTGTCAAGTGATATCTCATCTATGCACTATTCTTGAGTGACCTCATCCTTCTTATCGACTACTGCAAGTTCATCCAGCTCTTTAAAGAGCTTTGAATAGGCAAACCAATCTATATTATGATCTTGGATAGTTGATTCTTGATCGGATTTTTCATAAACATGCCCTTCAATACACAACATATCCATACAAAGTTCTTTAATCTCTTGAATAGATTCAAGGTACAGCTGCCAATCATCTTTTTTTTCCTCATTTTGATCTTTATAATTAGATTGAAAGCTATCTAGATCCTTCTCAATAGGAGATACTTGTAACTCATTTATGACTTCAATTTGTACTAGTTCCTCTTGAAGTTCCTCTACATCAAGATCAGTCTTCTCACTCTCAACTATAATTGGATGCTCAACTACAACCTCAAGTGAAGTATCAATAGGAAATTCTTCCTTAAACACATCTGAAGCATCCTCTACACACTTTGCAAGAACTTGACCTATAGCTGTAACCTCTTTCTCAATCCTCTAAAGAATAGGCTCCTCCTAAAAAAGAGAGATGGTGGGAGGGTGATGAAATTTATTTGTTTGAGAGGGCAAATGAAGTATGGGACGTTAATCATGATCAAGTTTTGGAATTTTGAGGACAATGGAATTATCTAGGGAGTTTTGGAGAGGATGAAAAGATAAACTCTTAAATATCTCTACATTTTATTCCTTCCACTTGGCCATTACCTCATCAAAGTCTAAAATCTCCTTGTCCTCATAGATAACTTGTGCTTGAGAGATGAGTGGTGAATAAATGGGACTATAAGAAGGTTTAGGCTCTTGAATAAGCTCTTGAATACAACTAGGAAGCTCCCTTGGCACATACTAGGCATGATTATGAACTTCATGAGAATAAGGAACATAAGAACCCTTTGTAGAAAAGTGATTCAACTCAATTTTATGCATCTCCCAAGCCTCCATCTTCTTCAATACAATAATACACAGCCCATTTATCTCTTCTAGATCATTAGACACATTTTTAAATAGATCATTCACTTCCTCATACTGAGAGTTAGAACAAACCTTTCTTGCATATGCTAGTATTCTGAGCTCTATTTCATTCATTCTTTCTTGAAGGCAAGGATACTCATATGCAACATCATATCCATATGGGAAAGATGAAATCTGGTCCTGAGATTGATATGGATCACAAGGTAATAATCATGCTCTTGATAATAAGGATCATGAGAAGTTTGATAAGGTTCAACATAGCTTTGATAATACACCTGATAAGGTTGATTAGGCTCATAAAGAGTCTCATAGGTATCATAATAAGGATGGTATGATCCATCATTGGGTTGATAAGGAAACATAACATAGGAATTCCCTTCATACACAACCATCAAAATTCATTCATGATAATGTAATAAAAATAGACTTACATGGAAACAGTTCCTGAACTATTAGAAGCAATTGCTTGGGCTTGGAATCACCAAATAGTTTTCTTGAAGAACACTGTTGTAACTGCAATTTCATCAAGACCAGCTCTAATGGGTCCCACCATGCATGCCAAAAATTGTAAAAATCCAAGCCCATAACCTTACTATGCGTCCTCCCGGGTCGAAGGTGAAGCAAATTGAGTGAAAATTATTTTAACCATTTGAACAGACAATTCACAAGATGTTAGCTATTGAATGGCATAGTTGTTAGCTAAGTCAAATGCAAATGACAGGTGTAAAGACCAATTTGGAGAACTTTTTTTTTTTTTTAAACTTCATTACTCCTAAAGATCCACCTAAACCTGAACAAAATGTAGGTATTATTAGCTATCTAGATAGCACCCAATAGAGGTTATATTCATTCAAGTTTGACCCATACCTGGACTAACATGGGAATGGTCTAAGGTTGTGGGATGCCTATAACTAGACCAAACCTCTAAGATTTTTTTATGAGGCTAGCTCCTCAAATTTTATAATTTGGACCTTTGTCTCTAAAACCTTAAATTGATTGGGGTGAAAAGAGTCAATAAATTTACATAAAGTAAAACCTATTCTAATATGTGGTGATGCACCAAGAATTTGTCAAATCCACTCTTGAACTCGGATTTTTTATCACAATAATGGACTATGAAATAAGCTAATGCAATGCTTACTATAGTTTCTATGCAATATTATTTCATATAGAGGTTAGTTTGATACACTCAGACTAGGGAACAATAAAAATAAGGTCCGGTTAAAGACACTTAAATTCATCTATCCACTATATTCTTGAGAGATCAATGCTAAGACACATTATATGACCTACAAAGAAAGTTACTAGCATTTAGGTTGAGCTTGGACATGCAAGAAGAAGGTAACATTCACATTTGCATATTTAAACAAACACTAAATACAAATTAGAAAATGACTCTATTCACTACTCCAAGTGGTGTTGAATACAATTCTAGCAGAGTCTAGTCATACCAACCTGAGAAACAAGAATCAAACCTTGGATGCCTCAATATATAGAAAAATGGAAAGAGAGAGAGGAAGCTTTTTGACATTGAAAGGGGTCATAATTGAGTATAAATCAACTCTCCATAGCAGTTACAATTGTCTTGCTTAATTGGTCATGGCCACCTCGATAAATAGTTGCAACAGTCACTGATTCCTTCTAAAACTTTGCTCAAGCTCTTTGATCATTTGACCAATCAAGAACCCTACTTCTTTCTCTACATTAGGACGTCTTAGAGACTACAATGCATCTAGGAATTTTTGTATGTGGGCCAAAAATGGCTAACATTTTTGGTGAGTCACAGGGAAGCATGTGTGCTATGCTTGAGAACCCAAACCAATTTGCCTTATCTAGTCCATTAGGCATGGAGTACCCTACCTCTGCAACTGATCTGGTCTAAAACTGGATACAAGGTTGACCCTTTCTAGATAACCCCTCTTGAGTCAAAAGGACAAAAAGAACAACAACAAAGTGCCCAAGGAACTTATGGAAAGGAAACATATAACAAAAAGGAAACTAACCTAAAACAAAGCAAGGACAACTAGTCTACTAAATAAATGTGCACCAAAGGCACTTGGAGAAAAGCATGAAATTACCTATATTAAACTAACTAAATAGAAAATAACCTATACAAAACTATTGATTGGTTGCACAAAATAGCTTCCCTTCCTCACTAATCTAATATACTTTATAGGCTTGAGGGCATCCACCCAAATATGGAGGAGTGGATAATGAACATATTGACAATACACCTCTCTAAGAAAAAGAGCAAAATAAACTTACCCACCCAATCTGATTGATTGGACATACAAGCATCTTAGAGTGGATAGGCAAGATGATCTTATTCTTCTTGATGCTTAAATTTGTGCTCTAAATTAAGCACAACCTATGATGGCTCCTCCTTGTCATATTCCAACCAAGCTAGGTACCTGATAGGACAGCCTCTTGTCAACACAAACATTGAGAAACTAGATTTTATGTCACTCTTACACTTTGTTGTTCTATCATTATTCTCTTCAGGCACAATCAAGTCAGAGCCTTCTTGAAGCACATGCTCATATTGAAAGCTTTGTTCATCCTCCAGGTTTTACTCCAACACACAAAGTGGTGGTTCTTGAAGTTACATTTCTTGAGCACTCAAGATGTCTTCTTCATCAACCTCACTCAAGGTTTCATCTTGTTCCTCAACTGAAAATGAGGGTTGATTTGACCATCCAAGGTCCAAAAATACACCTTTGTCTTGCTCAAGGTCTGATTTCCCTTCCTCTAGCTCCAATTCATCAGAGCTACCTTCTTTTGATAAATCATCCTGAATTAAACCATCCTTTACTTCTTGGTCGTGATCCCTTTCTTGGTCTATGTAGAATGGACCTTCAGTAGTCTATTCAAGGTCTACTCTATTTTCAACTTGAGGATTGTCCTCAACGAGATCTAGGTCATTAGTGTCAAATCCATTCCAAGAAGGTTGGTCTAAACTTGATTCTTCCCCTTCTGAATGAAGTGGGCTGCCTATTATGATCTCCTCATCACATACACTTGCATTGTCTTGTTCAAGTTCACCTATGACTGCAAGTTCATCCTCTATTCTTTGTATAATAGGTTCCTTCTCTAAAAAGGAGATGGTGGGAGGGTGAAGAAGTTCACCTAGCTTGTAGCTTATAAAAGTATCCTTCCAACTATGGACTTTGAATGGTCTCTTTGGTGGTTCTTGAATTGATGCCTCCTTTTTCTATGTGCCTTTCTTGACTGATTCCCATGAGGGGAATGTGTAAGAAACAACCACCTTTTCTTGATTTTGACTCTCTTCCTCTTTCTTCATCTTCATCTCTAATTCCTTGATTTGTCTATCTATAATCTCTTTGAAAAGCTTCTCTTTAAGGTGTTCGATGGCCTCATGAAAATCAAGAACATAAGAGGGCTAGTATGAGATACAGGAGGATTATTGAGGAAGATAAGTGGGATCTTGGATATCAACAAAATGCTATTCTATAACAGTCTCCTTTTTTCTTTGAAGGCTTGCTTGGATTGAATTCCAAGAAGGGAAAGTCTGAGGAATTCATGGAGAACTTGGAACATAAGAGGGGTCACTTGGAGTAGTTATTTGGGGGAGGATGGGTGGCATATATGAGGGTTTAGCTGGTGTATATGAAGACACATGAGGTTGGTGGAATTGGACCTACTATCCTTCAAGGCCTCTTAGCTTATCCTCAATGCTTTGAATGTAACCACTTACATCCATCATCTCACTTGAGAGGTTTTTCCAATTTGCTGCCTCAATAGATGTCCATTCTTCCTTCATTAGTTGTAATGTATTTATCATGACATGAATGATGTGACTAGGGATATCCTGACCATATCCCCTCTGTGTATTAAGGTCTATCATGTACCTTTCATATCCTGAGAGCATTTACCTCTAGCTTGAAATGGATCTGTTTGGGGAAAAACTAGGGACACTTTGAGCCTGAGAAGGCTAATACAATTAATTTTGAGAACCAATTGAGGTGAAGCCATAAACATTACTAATCTAATATGAAGGATGTTGAGGCAGAGAATAAGCATTTTGATCAAAAGAGTGATGATACATATCAAATGATGGTGATTAGGCACCTGGGTTGCTTACAACCAGAAGCTTTGATTCAGAGTTGCCATTGATGTTAACTTGCTTGCTTCTAAATACTGGTTAGAGGAAAGACACACCAACAAATTTTCCACTCTTTTGGACCTTTGTCCCACTGGGCATGCCAGAACTATTAGCTATCCAGATAAAACCCAATAGAGGTAAGATTCATTCATGTTTGACCCATACCTGGACTAACATGGGAATGGTCTAAGGTTGTGGGATGCTTATAACTAGAATAGACCTCTAGGATTTTTTATGAGGATAGCTCCTCAGATTTTATAATTTGGACCTTTGTCTCTAAAACTTGAACTGGTTGGGGTGAAAAGAGTCAATAAATTTACATAAAGTAAAACCTATTCTAATATGTGGTGATGCACCAAGAATTTGTCAAATCCACTCTTAAACTCGAATTCTTTATCACACTAATGGACTATGCAAAAAGCTAATGCAATGCTTATTATAGTTTCTATGCAACAATATTTCATATAGAGGTCAGTTTGATACACTCAAACTAGAGAGAAATGAAAATAAGGTCTAGTTAAAGACACTTAAATTCGGCTATCCACTATATTCTTGAGAGATCAATGCTAAGACACATTATATGATCTACAAAGAAAGTTACTAGAATTTAGGTTGAACTTGGACATGCAAGAGGAAGATAACATTCACATTTGCATATTTAAACAAACACAAAACACTAAATACAGATTAGCAAATGACTATAAAATACTCTATTCACTACTCCAAGAGGTGTCAAATACAATTCTAGCAGAGTCTAGTCGTACCACCCTGAGGGATGGAAATCAAAGCTTGGAAGCCTCAATATATATATAAATGGAAAGAGAGAGAGGAAGCTTTTTGGTGCTGATAGGGGTCATAACTCCACTTTCCACAACAATTACAACTGTCTTGCTCAATTGGTCATGGCCACCTCAACAAATGGTTGCAACAGTCACTCATTCCTTCTAGAACTTGCTCAAGCTCTTTGATCATTTGACCAATCAAGAACTTTGATTCTTTCTCTATATCAAGACCTCTTAGAGACTACTGCATCCAATCAGTTTTGTATGTGGGCCAAAAATGGCCAACAGGTACACTAAATTTTGTGGGTCTTATTTGATTTTTTTAATTAATTGATTTTTAAGCTAGAGATATATTTAATATAAATTTATAGATGGAGAATCCCCAAGTAAAATGTGTGGGCACTGGATATGCCAATCTTAATAGATTGTACTTGTATATCTTTGAGCTTTAAAAAATTAAGTTTAGGTACATTTGTTTATAGTAATTTATGTCAACCCTTGGTTTAAATATAGATTGTGATTTATTTTTATGCTTAAACCCTTGGTTTTTTTTATAATACCTTAATATAATATGGATCTTCTTTCAAACCCTATTGAGTCACTTCATGTTTGTATACTATTTATTTATAATAAATTTATTAATTTTATATTTATGAACCAATTAGATTGATTTATGGTGGGCAGTGTCTATAGTGGGTGTTTTAGGGTAAATTTGTCCATTTAAATATATATATATATATATATATATATATATATATATATATATATATATATATATATATATATATATATATATATTTATTTATTTATTTATGAACCAATTAGATTGATTTATGGTGGGTTGTGTCTATAATGAGTGTATAGTAAATATAAAACATGACAACTATGCATCATATGTGGATCACTTTCACATTCTCGCTTATTTTTCCATTGTACAAATTAAGTCTAATGGAAGGAAGCAATATAAATTCAAGCAGGTCATACTTTCAGAGTTTAGTGGTATATAATGGTTATGTTTGATGGTAGATCTCTATTTTCTTCATGTTTCTCATTTCTTACACCATAGTATAGGGTTTTGAATTCAAATTAGGGAATGATGACTATCCTATATTTCAAAAGTGATGATTTTTTTTTGGCATAAATCGAGGCTCTATGCCACTTTGTTGGCCTAATCTGAACACCTTTATTAGAGATTTTAGAAGTTATTTATTGGTCAAATTAAAAATAACCATATCAACAAATAGGAAATTAAAATTTACAAGAAATCCAAAGATCAAATTTATTGGTCTCCTAGCTTTTTAAACATCCATGGCCACTATAAGTTTGGTCTAAACATATTTAACCATTTTCAATAAAGAGAAATAAAACAGCCATGAGATGCACTTTTAGAATATTAAATTTTTTATTGCACAACCATAGAATTTGTTTTTATGACTTGAAGAAAAAGTAAAAGATTCTCTATAAAAGGCTCACAAAATGCTATCTTACTCTACAACACAACCTTATGATTAATGTTAAAGGAGGGGAAAGATTTAGATTTATATTAATAATATTTATTGATTTTTGTTTATCTTTTATAGAAATTAAATCTTGGAGTTTGAAATTATATCTTGGTATATTTATGATCCGATCTTTTTTCATTTTGTTAACAATTTTTTTCACAAAAAATAAATCAAAACTTACCAAACATATACAAAACAATCATTATCGAAGGTAAATAGAGGGAGTAGAATGCCCTTTATTTTCTATCTCACAAGTTAGGGTTATTTAGGATGAAGTATAGGTGCATGTGCTCTAATTTCAAATTTTAACAATGATGTGCTTCCCCTAATTTCTATTTCTATGATTGAAGTTGAAATTTTAGGACTAGGCTACTATTTGGCCCTTATTATAAGCTTGTCGTGATGAATTTGATTGCTTTTACAATGATATTCTTAAAATGAAATCGTTAATGGAAATGTTACCTAGCAAGTCTTATAATTTCTAGATGATTTTTGTATTTTATAAGAAAAATGGTTCAAATCCTATACTAATTGCAAGAAGAACATTATAAGTCAACACAAAAATGATACACTAATTTGCATTTTGAAACTTTTGTCAAAGCCTTTTTATTTTAACACTAAATGTGATATAATATATACATTCACACAATATATTTTAGAAGTGATGAATTAGTTTTAGCAAAAGTGGATGCTTTATGCCACTCTATTGACCTAATGAGAGCAACTTTATTGGGAAATTTTAAAGTTATTTTAATGCCAAATTAAAATAAGCCATATTACTAAATAGGAAAGCAAACATTATAAGAAATCTAAAGATCAAATTTGATTGTCTCCTAAATTGCCAAACATCAAATGGCCAATATGAGTTTGGTCATAATGTGCATTCAGGGGACTTTAATAGGGAACTCACCATTATTTGAACTACAAGTCTTTAGTAAATGTCATCAACTGCCATTATTATTACTAATATAATCCATTAAAAAATTAATATTATACAAGGAAACATCTTTAACCAATTCCAACAAAGATATTCTGAAACATTGTAGCCATGATGCTCCCAATCCAAACCACCTTGAGTACCACAATTCCAAAATTGATGAGTATGTTCCACAACCATAGAGAAGTGGATTTACTTATCATTTTATGGAGGAATTGGAGCTTCACCGAACATGTCTCTTTCTGCCCATATTGATTAATTTTTCAACTTTGTGGTAGGGAAGCAAATTCTCTAGACGAGGAAATACATAGCCCATCTTCATCCAAATAGGGAATCATAATAAGCTTTTTTTTTCGCATTGAAATTGTTTATTGTTTCATTAGAAACAACTCCTTTGCATTTTGGACAAACAACAATAGGTTATCTCTCACATTTTTGATATTATATTGCTTCTCAATTGTCATAATTGCACTTACATGTTCACGCAGCTCAAGTAGCAAGGTAGTGTTCTCATGTTGTTACTCGTTCATATTTTTATGACAATGGATAATTCCATCATTTCTCTACTCCATAATGCAAACACAAGTTCCTAGCGCTGAAAGTGAGGGTGTGTAATGTTCTTGACCATTAGCTTTCTTGTCAACCCCGTCATTGGGGAGAGGTTTTGGAAGTTTACCTACCTAATGCAAAATGTTTTTTTAGAGGATATGGAAGTTGCACTTACTAAGAGGGCGAATATGCTTTATTCAATTGTATTTCTGCATTTATCATGTACATTATGAATTATGATGCTAAGATCTATATGGTGTTTATTTATAATTTATTTGTTGTTTGCAGAAAATGTTGCTACCAATTGGGTTACCCCTTGAATGAGAAGAAAATTAAGGCATTTGTTGGGTTCAAACTTGCTTAGATTTGATCTACTTCAATTATAGTTTTTGTTCTTCACATGTAAAATGCATGTATCCCCATGAGGAGAAAATGAAGATTTCAAGGAGAAGTGCATGTATTACCCGAAACAACTTTTTTATTTCCTTATAATATTTTTAGTAAAGTTCAACTAGATAAATGGAGAGTGGGAGAGTAAAATATTTACTTTCAATAGTTAAATTGATGTTTAGTTCTATATGATAAATATTTTTACTTCTATTCTCTTGAACACAAATGGACATGTTAATCCAATGTTTTTTTATGGCTTGTAATATTATTTCACATTTTAAAATCGTCACATCAATGTTTGAAAAAGTATGTACATTGGATAGGGGAATGTGAACAAATTCAAGCAACCAATTATTTTTTAAACAAACATTAACTTGGATACAATAGAGAACTCAAATTGTCACTCATTATCAATGTTACACAAGGAGGCGTCCCCTAAACTTTAGTGATGTCCCAAACGTTTCAAGACAACTACCTTGGAGGGGACGTCCTCAATTTTTTTATTTATTTTTAGTCCCCATTTTTTTATTTTTTCTAATGTTCTTACGTTAGAATAGATCCCCCTCTTGGCGCACCACCAACCCCTATTGTTTAGTCATTGATTTGAGCATCTAGCTATAGCAAAAATAATGTTTGTTAGTTTAGGCATCAAGGTCTCAACAAACACATTAACATAGAAATTTTTATTTCCTAATATTCTACTTCCACTCAAAAATGATGGTCTTGAAGTCATTCATGCAACTACTTATACCATTTTTTTAATTAGATAGGGTTAAAACTAGGATTTGAAAGGTCCCAAAACCTGTAACAAGGGAGAAAGAGAGAATAATAAAGCATGAATGAGACCCCTCTACTAGCAAAAAAAGGGGCAACCAACAACACACAACAAACAAACTGTTGTATCAACCTCCTAGCTAGTAGTTGTGAAACTTCAGCGCATCATCCGCCAAACACACTACCTTCCTCTAGAAACCCAGTGACTATTGAGTAATCTTCCACAAACCTTTTGTCAAGTATTTGATGCTTTTGATTGTCTTCTACAATTCTGCTTGAAGGCCCACTTGAGCAAAGAGTCATGAGCTTCAACTCAGAGTTCCCCTGAGCGGAGGGACATACAGGTGGGTTGAACCACTACTTTTGTGCCATTTTTCTTTATTTGAACCTTGGTCCACCCTTCCTTGTCTTCTACAACATCTATTTGGATTGTTAAGGGGTTTTTAATTGAAGCACATCATTGGGATTTATCTTTCGTTGATTCTGCCTTGGATAAGAAAAATTTTGGCTTCTCCTCAGACAAGGAGGTTGAAGCGAAGGGAACAACCGAGTTCGTTGCCTTCCTTGGGGAGATTAAATCCTTCGGCAATTCATCTTTAGAGTGAAGGGGAATTTTAAGGTCCTTGTTTGAAACATGGGGTTCTAGATCCTCTAAGGGAGACACATAATCATCACTATCAAAATCAGTGAACCCTTCGTCTTCAACGAACACCTGTAGGAGGTCGAGAAGGGAATGTTTCCACCAAGAAGAATCCCTTTTTTTAGAAAACTGTAATTTTTGGTCAAATGTCCTATATTAAAGTAGCTTCGACAACGAAACAACAAACCTTCGTACTCAAGGGGTTGAGACAAAGCGGTCTCCAACTTACAAAGTGATCTTTTCAAGAAGATTCTTGGAGGTGTCAATGTTCACAAGAATCCTGGCAAAAGTAGTGTTGGAGAATTGCTCAGTATTTGGGTGCATTCACAGATACTCACCCAATGATTTACCAATAGCCTTCAGCTTGAATTCAATCCAAAACTGAAGAGAGAGATAAGGCAGGTGAACCCAAATGGGTTTTACATTAAGTGGTTCGATGAGGGGGTTGAAGGCAGAGTATCATTGTTTGATTACCAAGGGGTGGTGGTTCAAACACCAAAAATGGTTTTGAATCTTTTCCTTGTCCTCAATATTATGAAAATCAATAATAAAGAAACATTTTGCACAAGGGTAAATATCAAGGTCCCCTGATAGGAGGGGTTTTAATGCTTTGAGATCCAAGAATGGAGTTCTTGAAGTTTTGACCAACGATTCGTGAATTTGCAGATGACACCTTTGGCTGAGAAGAATTTTTCAGATTTGATCACTTGCCTTGGTTCCTCATCAAAAATCACCATCGGGTCAAGTGATACAGGTTTGAGGGGGTTGGGATCTGGTCTTGGAGCAGTTGTGAGTGCTTACTTTGGCAAAGGATCTTGGCTTCGAACGTTGGTTTCCTCCCCAACTTCGGCCTCTATCTCTATCACGTCCTAGCCCTTGGAGTAGTCGATTCGATGTAAACTATTGTTTGCTTTTGCCATAGGGGTAAACCCCTTCTTCCATTCATTCAACACAATCATAGGCAGATGAGGATAAATTTGAATCTGTGATCCACAGGAGACAAAACCCGGTGAAAGCTTCGAAGTTTTTGGGACGACCTCAGCAGTCAGATGCCATCCCTTCACTTGTGCAGTACCTCAATTAGGCAAGGAATGGGAGATAGGGGAGAGGAGGAAGGCAAGGTGTTGTTGGAGAAGATGGGGTTCAACGTTTTTGAAATTGTGTTGCGCTGGAGCTCTAGAGCAGCCATAATTTTAGTACCACTATTACCATATAAGACAAGGTATTTGAGTGAATTTTTTTATCTCTAATACTATTTGTTCATTTGTTTTTAAACATAAAACAAAAAAATCTAGGGATTTTCATTTTCAACTCTAATATGCCATGTATAACTTTTGTTACAAATTTTCTTAGCAAGAAGAGATGGAGTTTCTAAACAAATGGGCTTTTAAAAAAAAATGAATATTTCGAATAAGAGTTAAAATGTGTGAAGTTTTAACATTTCAAATTTTAGATCTTGATTTATTGGTTTTTGTTTCTACTAAACATGCATTTGCATTTCACATAATTCCAAATAGCTTGGTGCATGTAGTGTTGAGAATTCCAACTATCACCTAGCAATATAGTTTCAATATGAAACATAGTAGTCGTATTCCTTAGATGTTGTTTGCAATGGGAGAATCTACCTATATTTATGACATTCACAACTCTTAGTGTTGGACAAAAGATATTTTGACCTTGAATGTTGAATCGAGTGCGAGTTGGAGTGCAAGCAAGTTTACTTGCACTGCAAAAAATTACACTTGGTAAGAAGTTTGACACGATGAGAATAAGAATATAGTATATTTAGACATGTTGGTTATAAGAAATGTAAATATTAAATGTTCCAAATATACTAGATAAAATAATTACTAAATATATTTATGTATCTTACAATTTACAAAAGTTTGGAAGTATGTAATTTTTGTAGTTATATTTAACCCAATTTTCATTTTACACCCATAAACTTGTAGCTATCAACGTTCCACAAGCACCTATGGATGTTGCTAGTTACATTTGTTTGTTATTTCGTGATATCATAGCTTAATGTATTTTCTCTTCTTACCCCTAACCTATAAGCCATCCAAGTAGTCTTACCATGATTAGGACCAGAACAAGATGCACGATAAATATGCACGGTAAATAAGTAATTATGGTAGACTCCTCAAGAAACTCAACATATTGTTTACAATATTTTTTATTATTATTGGTAGACGTTTTAGAACCGGAGCTATGAACTGGATATGAAGGTGTTAATAGGGCCCACAACCTGATATAATGGAGAAGAACATATATTATAGTGAAAGCTCTCTAGAAACACCTCTACCAACGGCAATCATAAAACAAAAGAGGAATCTATAAATATCCAACGAAATACAACCTCAAGTGGTTTAGACAGGGTCCCACAACCCTGTAGTACCTCTAGCAAGGCATATAAGACATCAGAGTGAAACAACAGTTGAACCACAACTAGGAAACAGTGCAGACACAACATAGAAAAGCTGGTCCATCTAACTAGAGACCAATCCAAAACAAGTATTTACCCTCATATAACAAACTTGAATGTGGGCCTCTCCAATGAGGACCAAAATGATGCTAACAATGCTGCTTATCGAAGCATGAACCCATGGACAAAGAGTTGGTCCTCCAACCTGAGGACCGAACCCACCACTAAACTGGGAAGCTAAATAACTCATATTACTAGTTTTAAACTTGTCCTCTCCCCTGAAAACCAAGGCAAAACAAAATAAGATATGAGCCCAATCGACATTGTTCAAATCACAGGAATAGAAACCGTCTTTTGTAGTCGATCTTTCCCGAACAAGGATGTCCTCCGTCAAGCTAAGAACTCAAGCTTCGGATCCCCCATACTCCCAACAAATAGAACCCAAAATTAGATCACCCCCAAACACAGAGGTTCACTGCATCCACCTTGCGCAAAGTCCCATCCGAAAACCATCATAATACGAATGCCACACGACCCTGTGTCGAGACAAATCTATTAAACTGCTCCACTTGAGGTTAATATTGTGTCTACAATATTAACTTAGTATTTTTTATGTTTTTTATATTCCCTTAATATCTTAGCTTAACATATTTTCTCTTCTTATCCATAACCTATGAGTAGTCTTTACCAGTATTAAGTCCAGAGCTAGATATACAATAAAAAAGTAATTATGACAAAGTATTCAAGAAACTCAACATATTTTGTCTACAATATTATCTTGGCATATTTTTATATTTGTTTGTATTCCCTTAATATCAAAGCTTAGGATATTTTCTCTTTTTACCCATAACGTATGAGCCATCCAAGCACTCTCACCATGATTAGGTCCACAATAAGATATACAGTGAAAAAGTAACTATATTTGAATCCCACTTCATATGTCAACATAGAAGATAATTTAACGAACCTACATTTAGAGACTGAATTTATTGAGTTTTTGTAATTCCCCCTCGCTAATTATATCAATCAAAATGAAGAACAAAACTATTCGAGAGGAAACATTCTATGAAAGAGTTAGTTTTTACTCATCCGAGTCTTAGTTACTTGGTTATTGTTACCAACTAATAAAATGTAGACTAAAATGAATTCCATGTTTATGGCCTTCAGTAGGTATCAAATTTGTAGTCAGCAGCAACAAAATGAGTCTTGAGTATATCCAAAGCTTTTCTGCGATGAGAGATTTTATTTTTCTCTTCCTTCAACATCTCAGCATAACTGCGCCACAGCAACATACATTTCTTGATTAATATCTTCACATTTAGTTGAACAAGACAGGAGTGGCCAATGCAAACAAGACAGTAGTGGCCAATACAAACAAGACAGTAGTGGCCAATGCAAGTTTCAATAGGAATACATCCAAAAGATATTATGTTTCTAGGCCTTACGTTTCTGTGTAACCATCAGGTTGAAATATAGGATCCCATCCAAAATTACTTGGACCCCTCGGCAGAACGATTTTGCCCTGCAAAATTTTTAACAAAACAATTATGAGTAGAAATAAAACCAGGAAAAACCCATGCTGACCTATTATTGTACATCACGCCAGTATTTTGTTAATATAATTAAAAAAAGCTATATTTAATTAAAATAAGTGGCATTCTCTTCTCTGTATGTGAATTTGTTATAAGATAAAACTACCCTGAAACAAGCAACTTCGGAATGCATAAGAATGGTAGAGCTTGGCAAAAGTGTGCCCAATCATAATCGTCCCCAATTACGAATAGGATGACTAACATGTTAAGGCCACAAAGATGGGAAACCAATTGAAAAATACGCAATAAGTGTAGCCAGAGTGTTTGCACATCCTTGAAAAAAACAAACAAGGTTCCCTCACCAACATTAGCTTTGCTGGTACTCAACTTCTACACAGCCTCCTTGATATGCCCAGAGATAAACAAATGACAAGAACGAGAAAAGAGAATAGAACGATACCAGGATTAGGGGCTTTCTAAAGTAGGCAGGCATGCTACAAGGTTTTTAAAGATGTATAAATGGGGGTCATATAATTAGTCATTCTTAACACAAGCAACACTTATGCTGTCAAAGAAGATGCTCCCTCTAAACAATAGGCACCAATGAAAAGTTGCAGATGAGAGCAAACAAAAGCTATTTGTGAATGGATTTAGAATAAATTATCATACTAACAATCAATAGGAGAATGGTATTGAAGAGTAGGTTGTTTCAAGAACATGTGTGCGCACTAACGTGTATGTGCGTGAGCGTGCGTGTGCGTCTATGTGTGCATGTGTGGATTGGTGCATGTGTGGGTGTTTGTGTGCACACGTGCGTGTGTGGTGCATGTGTGTCGGTGTGTGTGCACCCATGTGCATGTGCGTGTATATGCATAGGTGTGTGTGTGTGCGTATGCATGTGTGCACGCATTGTGTCTGTGCATGTGCATGCGTGCGTGAAAGAGAGTCCGAGTTATCAACTTTCAGTGTGACATTAGGGACGTGTTTGTTTTAAAGTTTAAAACGAATATACTTCAGGCATACTACACTTAAGACAGTATATCTGGAATTACATGAAATCATTCGTTTTTTACACGCATACAACAAAGGTGTGTGAGACTGAATTTATAGATGATTCAGGTTCATATAATCATGCCAACTATAATACAAATTCTATCTATAAAACTAAACTGGTCTCCAGTAACTAGTGTATATCATCTCTTAATTACACCCACTCATATTTCTTGAGTGATAATGCCCCATGTTTCATAACTGCCTCGTAAGGAATCTAATAAGTGTCCTCTTGTCTAATTGATGAAATATTATAAAGTAGACTTGAATCCCTGGGAAACAAGCTGTTGGAGTATGGGAACCTACTCCCAATTTGGAAGCATGCATTTGTAAACCTTAATTCTGTTCAATCCCAACAAAATGAATGTATTGAGTTTTGAAGAACTCAGAATTTCAACAATGTAGCTGGAAAAGCTTCCTCTCTCTGACACATTAGTTTCTGTTTTTTAGATCGGTTCTTAGTTGGGTTGAAGAGGAAGCTTATTGGTGAAGTCATTCAAGAGAGTGCTGAAACAAGAGGGTTACAAAGAGGAAGACTTGTCATACTAGCAGCTCTACCACTACTCAGGCACAGGCCATGGATTGGCAAGTCCCAAATTTTCACGGCTTGTTATTCTACCCATAACAACAGAGACATTTCTGAACAAAGGCATTAGGCTACCGCAGAAGCATCTCAACAGATCACCAAGGTTGAAGAACCAAAATAATGGTTGCTGCTACTGCTGGACCAGTGTGCTCAATGGAAATTTTTACAGGGTCATTATTTTTTAGTAAATTTGCTTCTGTTTTGTGCAAGACATTTTCTCTCGGCTATATACATTTAGTAGTTGTTTGTCTTAAGCATGTTCTTGCTCATAATCAGGTGACTGTTTATGTAAATGGTATCAAGAATGGGTCCATAGCTACAATTAGTTCTGCAGTTGTTAGTTTCTGTTTTTTAGATCGGTTCTTATTTGGGTTGAAGAGGTTTGTGTTTTCAAATTGGATGTATTGAAGATCCTTGATGTGCAGCTGCCCAACTTATAATTTTGATATAAAATAGGTTGACTGTTCTATTATGAATACAATACTGTTAACTTTATAAAAAAACATGACATACAACTGAGAGCTGAAAGCCTGTCGAACCAGGTTGTAAATCAGGTCAGTGTGTTCAGCCAAGACAAGAAGAGAACACATTTTTTATTTAGTTGACCATTATATGTGTCAGGCTTTTGGACATCAGGGCTTCCACGAGGCAAAATAACAACGCATTTAAACTATATGTATACCCACTTATCAGAACAGTTCCTAGCATAAAGTCAGTCATGTCCGGTGGCTGGTGAAAGGAAAAGGCCCTTCTATTTGGAATATGCAATTCCGACAGCGGTTTGTTTTCCTTTCTTCAATGGCCTGGATTACCACCTATCTCCAGGCTTCCATTCTGAGCTTCATCCAGCTGATTTGACGTAGAGGAGGTAATTGAAGCCAAGCTTGCACATTTTTCCATTTGGAGTGCCAATCAGCCTTCCAATATCACAATTGGATTGGGCAGGGATGCTTGCAATGGGAGTGAGGATGTAGGACGCGAGGAGGCAGGAAGAGAACCCCTGCTCAAACTGCACAAATGAGAGGCTCTTGCCCTGCTCACCTAGCGCCTCCTTCATGGTGGCACTGTGCGTCTTAGTAGTCCCTGTTGACATTTTTGCTGCCACATGGCAAAATTGTCATCCCTACACTTCGGAACTTTGTTATGGTGCCAAGTTGGTCTTGTGAATAAGTTTTGGGGTCCTTAAATGAGCATTTACAGCCACCCAAGTGGCCATCTACAGCCAGGTGAAGTTTAGTCATGCAGAGCTTTCCAAGGAGCTTGCTTGATTACAGCCAAACGTGCAAATACAGCCAAGATATTCAAGCTGTAAGTTTATTTGTTTTGTCTACCCAAGGAATTTTTCGGGTATAAGAGGTGGACTATTTCTTCGGACATTTTGTCCAAGAGAAAGAACTCTCAAAGGACTGACAAAAAGTCCGAAAAAATGACTAAATGGCAGTCGTTCAAGGCTTTTTTCTTCGAGTTTTTTGTCCGAAAGAAAAGAGGAAGAGCACAGTTGAGAAGACGAGACAAAAGTCCGAAGGAATAAGGACACTTACAAAAATCCGGGTGCCTTCCAAAAAGCCCGGGTGCCCTACAAAAACCCTGGGTGCCATACAAAAAGCCTGGGTGACTTACAAAAAGCTCAGGTGCCCTTCAATTCTTCCGAAAACCTAGTTCCGAAGGACACTTGCCCTTGCAGAGGGCACTTGGTCGGTGAAGTGGACCTTTCCAATTTTCTCGAAGGGCACAGAGGAGAGACAAAAGCCCTTGTGGAGGGCACTTGGTCGGTAACAGGGCCCTTCAAAATTTCCGAAGGGCAAAGAGGAGAGACAGAAGCCCTTGCGGAGGGCAGAGACATAAACAATGGACCCTTCAAAAGTTCCCGAATGGCATGAAAAGATAGCCAAAGGAGACAAATTCCTTTAGACTTTTTGTCCGAAGGAAAAAGTCCGAAGAAATTCGGGAGAAAGAAAAAACCTGGGGAAAATAGACAAGACAAAGGCAAGATATAAGAGCCTAAAAGGAATTAATTTGGGAAAATTAACAAGGAAACGAATTCCTTCAGACTTTTTGTCCAAAGGAATAAGTAAAGTCGACAAAAGCCGCAAGAAAGAAACAAAGGGACTAGCAAAATAATCCGAATCAAATACAAGTAATGGAAGGGATGGACTAAGTTGAAGCAAAATATCCGAGGAAAGTCTAAGGGAAAATCTGACTATGCAAAAGGGTTGAAAATAGATAACCCGATTGGAAGTTGAAGACAAAAATAAGAATCTCGCCAAAAATAGACAAGACACAAGCAGAACACAGGGAAAGCCGGAGAAAACACGAAGTGAACTGAGCATGATAAATAGCATGAACAGAGACGTAAGCACAAACAGGTCTAAGCCAGAACTAAACAAGAAGAAAGACAAATGCAGAAATAGATGCATGAGCAAATATTAAAGCAAAACTGAACATCGACATAAGCATGAACAACGAATAAAACAAATGCAGAATAAAGACAAAGGTAGGATAAACAAAGATCATGCACAACTAACGTGAAGTGACTCCAACGAAGTAGACGTGTTTAAGAAAGCAAGCATGTTTCAGTTTTGAAAATAGAGTCATCTTGCATGATGAACAGGCAAAGCGTTGAATGTTTCAAACAACAAGAAATTCCATGCACGCACTATCGCTTGTCTCGAAATCTCAAAACATTTCGGCGGTTCAAACGTAATTCTTAATTTGGCATTTGTGTTGATTTCATGCAAAGGAAAGCTTTTAAACGTCCCAGCAGCTCAAGAGAAGTTCTATAGTTGGAGATTGGCGTAGCATCATGCAGCTTGGACCCACCGTCCATTTTCAATGCCAAAGAGCTTTCATGCAAGGCATAAGACAAAAATAGATTTTATTTTAACGCTGAAATAACACAAGTTGGACTAAGTTGACCTCTTCTTCTATTTTTAGCGCCGATCTCTTGGCTGTTGTATACTTTTCTATATAAGTTGGCTTTTCAGCCTTGAATTGATCCCTCTTCGTAAGACCAGACTCTGCCATTGGTGAGTTGTGTAACCTCTTCAATCAATAGAAGGATTGTACTTTCAAATCTCAAGTGTTGACATAGTGTACATTCATTCAACAATTTGCATACGTGGTAAATTTCTCTCCCTTCCCAAATTCTGATTTGTACCTAGTTGATAGCTCATCATATTATGCAGGTCATGTTCAGTGTTTTATGTCTTTTGCTGAAGCTGTAAGTAGACGTTAGGTGGCTGCAAAGTGTCTTGTATCAGACCTCTCTCCGTCGTTTTCACTCACGTTTTGGTCATTGGATCGAACCTTCTCATGAAATATTTATGCATAGTGATAAATTGAAATCAAAGGTCTTATTTTTCTCTTGTTTGATTCAAGGTTCAAGGTTCCAAGTAGAGTGGATCAATATTTTGGTGTATCACCGTCATTAGGTAGGATTTCTCTTTCAAGTTTTTTTCTCCCTTTTCATGGTAGATTCGTAGCATAGAGTAAAGATCCATTGATACATCTTACAGGAACCAGCCTTCTCTATAGGTTCTTCTCACCATTGAGGCACCCACCCTCGTGAGAAGATCCAATTGCTTCAACCGGAGAGAGGATTGGCCATTTCAGCGCATCTTCAATTCAGGGTGCAACTCCAGGTTGACAATAGTCCCAATGCGGTTGTAATATGATCCAGACTAGCGAGTGTTTGAAGCAACATGTCCTCTAGATGCATGTTGGCTCTCATCTATGTGACCCCCTAACTCTGATTACAGACGTGGGATGGTCTCGCGTTCAGCACTAGCTACTAATACGCATATCCTCTGCAACAGGGAGAGATTCTCTAGGGATCTCGAGCTCAAATCTCCTCAAAGGGTGGGAGAGAGATTCTCCATATTAAGCACCAATTCCTTGCCATTGGTATAAATGGGCTGACCCAGCAGCTGATTCATGTATCCCCTCACAAACAAATTTTAAGCACAATGAACAATGGGGGACGGGTTCTGAAGAACAATCAGATTAAAAAGATTAACAATGGTAGAGGGCTTCTGAAGAGAAATCAGAGTTAACATTCATGTGGAAAACTATCGGGTGACACACTGATTCTGAAGAATGTGCACTTCAACATATTCCTCTACATTGATTGAATTCTCCTAGCTTCCAAAGATGCCATTGATTTGCATTTTAGGGACTAAGGATTGTTACTGGGATCCATATATGGAGTTAATATTGGTCTCTGCACTCTAAACTTCCTTCTTCTATAGGAGCAATTGACTTGGGCAAATTTGTCACCATTACCAGAATGAATGAACCTTTTAGCAGGAGACCTTGTATTTATACCAAATGTGTGTGTTCAGACCTTCTGTGTGAAATGGCCATGCAAGAAAAATGGGGAGGAAGATGGGCTCTAAAATACAGATTTAGAATGGCAGAAAATATAGAGAAATCTTACCAGACAATTAGAAAATTGGAAAGAAAGATTAATGAAGGGAGACTAAGTGGATACAAAAGTATCATACAATTATTCGGGTTTAACCAATATATCAAACAGTTCTCAGTATAACTCAGCCATTTCCTGGAGCATATGGTGTGTACAAGTGACATTGTGCTTCTGATTTTTTAGCAATATGAGGAAATTGTTAAAGTACTGTCTACTACAGTAATGTTGACTCTGTAATAAAGAAAATGTGTAATCCCCCTTGTTTTCAAAGGTGTGAAGGTATATAGAAAGAGGCCGCTTCTATATTTCTGTGAGCTCACATCCCTGAATGCCTTTCCTTCTCACCCCATACCTTGACTGAAGCATTTCCAGCCCCTCCTTGACTTTATCAAAATCTCATCATGGTTGTAATAAATGATTTAGGAGCGAGGGTTTCTGTGATCCATGAGATATTTGTGACTCTACACCTGTGACCCAAAGCCCTTCTTTCCTCTATTGGTGGATACCTCTGAGCAACATGCCATCAGGGTTTGCCTTCTAGCTTCACATGCTAAAGTGGAAAACAAAAGTTCAAGTCAATTGTGCTTAAACCCAAGTGCAGTCTATCATGGTTGACATCCACCAGTGCCATGGAAAGTAATCCCCAAAACTCGAGGCAGAAAACCATTGTTACATGGGGACGCGTCCCCTAGATTTTGGTGACGTCCCGAACGTTTCGGGGACTTGGGATCTTGGCGGGGACGCCCCCAATTTTTTTTTAAATTATGATGTTTTTACTTTAAAACAGAACCCCCCACCCCAGAAAAATTGTTATTTTCGCAAAAAAATGAACCCTAATCCTAAAGTACATTAAAAATTATTAAATGAAGTTTAGACCCTAAATTTCATTAAGTTAAAATATTTAAATATTAATTTTTATATTTTTATTTTAATAGGCATCTCCTTGCCATCCCCAAAATCTGGCAATTTTTTTACCGTTCTGGAAACCCTACATTCCCAAGACCTAGGTAACTGTGCAGAAAACTGTCATAAGAAGGGCAGTATGGATTGGATTCAAACTTGTCCCTTTGAAGAAGAGAGGTCAAGCTAATCTATCTCGCATGATTGTAGATTAATCAATACAGAACTCGTGCCCATATGTGCCAAACCCACAATTTTATCACATGGGATAAAAAATTAAACAATCGTGGATAATTAGTCATGCCCTGTGGGATAATTATGGACATTTCCTAACAATTTGATGGGTTGAACTTTTGAGTGGATGAGTGTAATGTCCCCTTTCTTGAATTAATGAAATCAAAGGGCCCATGGCCTATATTTATTTCTCGTAGACTAAAGAGAGGGTTTTAAAAGGGAAATAATCTAATAAAAATTTATTAAGATGTCCAAAAAGATAATTAAAGTTATAACTTTGGAAAATGACAATTTATCATTATTGAACGGGGTCAAAAGTAAAGATTGGATACATGGCCAAAAATAATTAATATTCATAAATTGAAAAAATGTGAAAATTAATTAAAATAAATATTAATTTCTTTTAGGGTTGGAATGGAAAAGTGAATAATAAAAGAATTGGGTGAAAAAGGAAATCATTATTCAAACCTCCGAACAAAAATCAACACCCTTTTTTCAGAGGAAAAGCTTGCATCTTCAACTCTACATTTGAGGACGAAAACCCTCATATTGACAGGTAGGAGGACGAAACCCCTCATACCCAGTTGAGGATTCCATCTAGGAATCACATTTGTGTTACTAATTTTAGAAAAGATTAGTTTTAAAGCCCTATTCAACAAGGACGTCACACTTCAGGGAACAAAAGAAAAAAAGTGCAGATCCATACGACATTTGTACCACAACGGTTTTCAATCGAACTGGGCAGCATCGCAACACATCAAGCTATTGTACTGTTCTGAGGTTTATTCAACAAGGGTTTCCATAAAAGATTATGCCTTTATGCATTTTCAAGTTATGTTAGGTTAGGGTTTAATCAAAAAATTAGAAATAATTAGTATGACTTTATTATGCTACTATACTTTTTCAGTATTCAAATAAGATTCAATTTGGTTTCCGATTATCAGTTTGTTTTGTGTTATTATCTATCATTGGGTGAAATTCCAGATTTGAATTGAATAACAAAATAAGGATTTCACAACAAATTCAGAATTGTTCATATTTATCCAAAAAGGGTTATTTCAGTGGTATCAGAGCTAATTTTCCTGCTAGCTTGTGGGAAAGATTTATTTTACAGCTTTGACTTCATGCAAGATAGTGATAGAGAAGTCAGGTATTACCAGAGAGAAGAAAAAGGGTCCAAAACATCCAAAGGAAAGGTTAGGGCAGCAAGTTCTAGAATCACTTGTAGGGAAAAAAGAGAAAACTATGGGTCATAGTGATCCATAAACCGTACAAATAAAACAGTTTTCTGAAAAATGGATTCTAAAAATCTCAATTCCTTAGTTAAATAGAATTGATACGAAAGTCTAGGATTGAGGGAAATTAATCAGATAACTTTTTAAACTCATTCCCATATATAATTTTTTTTGATTGTGTCATATTCAACTTCCCATTTATTTCTAGTATTCTATCTATCCATTTGCAACTGAATTAAAACAAAATACAAAATAAACCGAAATGAAAAGTGACACCAGAAGTGATAATGGAGTTCAGCTATAATTTGGGCTACGTTTCCAAGATTGCTTAACTGCAATCCGATCCCTTATAAAAATGATGCAAATATACACTTTTCAACTTACATTATAAGTGGATTTAAGGAACCTAAAATGTGATGTTGAAACGGACTTTTAAGACTCTGATTCATTCAGCAAACGTCTTTCCTCTGTCTGTAGCATTTGTTCAACTTTCTCCTTATATTCAGGGAATTCTTTGTTTGAGTGTATCTGTAAACTCTTAAACATGAGTGCCTCTACCTTCTAACAGACCTGCAACTCCAATAATCCCCCTGCAATTATACTATAACTGTATACATCAAGTAATTGTATACATCCCTCTATGGCCAGAGGCAGTAAAAGTTACACAGTCACGGATATCAATATACAGTTATACATACATGGTTTCCTTGCCTATCACGGTTTTTCTGTGTTTTTAACTGCCCTGTAAGTAAAATAATATATCCGCCCTTGACTCAAAGGCCTTTGCAAAAATAGGCGTTATATCTTCTTACAATAACTATTCATACATTTCCTCCATAGCCACAGGGTATACAAAAATAGAAGAAACATAATTATATAGGTTGCAACACATACCATGCAATGTCAAAACTAAAGCGTGTTTGTAAGGATATACATGCCATGCATCCATAGCCAACGGCTTTACCAAAATAGATGCATCCACCTTACATGTTTGGGACTGTATACGTGTTCCCATCTCGATCTACAACATTCTCCATGATCTAAACAAATAGACGCGTATTCATATGTAAGGTCCTTTAATGATCCATCCTCGGTTTCAAAGACCTTATAAAAATAGGCGGTCATCTATTTATGTCATATGGTCATAGTCTTTAAATAGGCAAAGATGTCCAGATTCTAGTTAGGGTTCACGTGCCTGTGAATCTTGTATTCATGCCCAAAAGACCTTATAAAATAATTGCTTAATTGAGAGGTTCAGCTTTTGTCTGTGAAAATGAAAAACCACTTTGCCCTATTTGAGACTGTCAAATTCTTCTCTAACATGAGACAGTAACACAAGAATTCAGTCTGTTGTGTCTCTATAGTACACAGTCAAGTCTTATCAAATCAATGCCATCGGCTTATAAAACAAAGCTCGGTTCTCTTTTTTATCGAACTCTTTTATCCCGAATTCAAATATTGCTCAGCTTTTTTAAAAATCTTGCATGTGTACATGGCTTGCCATTATATCTCCGTAATAAGCGAAGATATTCTTGCAACTACGTGCCATGTCTAATCGGCGAAGCCAAAAGTGGAACAATCTACAACAACAGACTTCGGTTTCGTTATACATAAGGCGAATAACCTTGTCTTCGAGAAACGTGAACCATAGACACAACTTCAACAGCCTTGCTTATACGGTGATCTCACATCTACCATTCACGGCCTATGTATTAGATAGTCTGCAATTGGATAATTAGATGATGACCTTAGCATAAATGTTGTAAGCCTTTGCGTCTCCAACACCATAATGGGATCATATAACCCCATGCAATTCAGTGAAAGATTCTAATAATTAGATCAAAATGCATATGACCTGTGTTTCCCCACGGGCACGTCCTCCATGGCTCTCTGTCCCATAGAGACTCTGTTGTGTAAACTCGGTATATTTACTCGAATCCTTTCATAGCGAGCTCTTCCAACCAAGTCTCCTGCTACTCGTTGTGACCTTCGTGCCAATAGCCATAAGCCATGGTAAGCTGCTTGTAAGCAATGGTTCCTGATCCCTTTTTTACGGCGTTTCCGTCATATATAAAGGAAATCGTTATCCCATATTTGTGGGGTTTGGAAACCGTAAAGGCTTTAAATAGCCTTATCAAACGTTTGATACTTGTGGCCTCCGCCACGTATTAAACGACCTTTTGTTTGTTGGAGACTTCAACCAACACCAACTACAAGTTCGTTATTCGACGATGAACTCGGAATGTGAGCTGTCTCATAACTCAGCTTAGACTTCGAGTTGGGTTGCCATGCCGAGTTGGACTCGGGTCGAGTTGCACTACGAGTTGGGTTGCCCAGTGAGTTGAGTTGGTAACTCGAGTTGGATTCGAGTTGGGTTTTAACTTAGAAATAGATAAGATGTGGTGGCAGGGGACGTGGTGCCCTAAGGACCCACCACGTGGGCCTCTCCAATTGCTCCTCAACCTGCCACGTGTCACAACCAGAAGCACATAAATAATTGTATGGTAAAAATAGTGTAATTATGGAATTAATAAAAACACCATTACCATACACGGTGGCAGAGTCACCCTCCGTCATAAAAGCAAGCTCCACGGGCTACGGTCTCCGTAGCCGGCCCTTTTTAAAATGCCGACGAAAATGATGACCATAATCCTCCGGTTCAAATCTCCTCATAAAGAGGCTTTTGTCCTCAAAAGTACCAAAAATCCAACTGAACCTGTTACACGGCTTTCTGCATCACACCAACAAATAGAACTCTGCAAAAAGTCACAGTCCAACTAAAATTGCAACCTGTATATAAAGAGTAAAAATAAACTTTGTATCCATTCTGCCAAATGCCCTGTTACCCAAAATAGTCATAATTTTTGGCAGCTTCTCTCAACCCCTGCACTGCATGAAGGTTAAGGTATTCTCCTTGTTGTCACACAAGGAAAATCATTGTGCTAAATACACCTATAGGATTTATAAACAAATTGCACACATGTATACTTACATTTTAAAAACGTTGCCCATCTATGGGTCTTTTGAAAGTACACTTACATGATGTGACTGAGAAACATACATGTGTGTACAGAAAGTTTGTAATACAAACATTGTGCATATTATTATGGGACTTAGACGTATATGCAAGTATAAAAACATGCAGAGAATTTGTTTATCCTAAGGTGACTAATGCACAATACACATTACCTGAAGGTAATCAAGGGAACTAAAAACAACAAAATTAATTGATGTCCCTCGAATCTTTCTCTATCCCTGTCAAACTCCAATGCTATCTTGGAGAGTTTCCATAACAAGAGCTTCTTTACAAACTCACAAATCTGCAAGTAATTGTAAGCAAATATCATTTAAAAGTGAAAAGAAACCAAGTATTTTAACCTTGTCTCGAGGTTTCCTTCACCATCTAATTGTTCCCTGGTTCATATCTCCACAACTCATCCAATTGAGTTAGTTCCCAAAATCTTATCACAATGGAAAACTTGAAAAAGGAGATAGCAAAATCTTTCAAACACAAGGGTTATAAATTTCCTTCCTAGATCCATTTAGGAATTCCCTGAATACAATGTTTGAAGTAAAAGATAAGCATACTAAATAATATCATAGTCATGCTTATCCTAAACTATCCAATTAAACCATATAATCCATAAGGGTTGTTCCCTCTTGATGACTTCAATCAACTGAATAGTAGTGGTTTCATCTTTTCAACTCTATTTTACTAAGAGTTAGACAATCCACTAAACATTCAAAAGGCTTTCAAAAACAATTCTACACAGAGGTATATTTTATATCCAGAGTACCCCACACAAAGGTTATCCTAACTACAACCAAAATTGTGCAAATAGTTATTTTGAAAATAACTCATACCTCTTTGCAAGACCGTGAAATGCCCCTGTTGAGCATTGACTAGTTCATGTTGGTGTCTTAAACAGCTCCCTGTTTGCTTCCTGCAACTCTAAACAAAGTTGTGAACATACCAATCTATAAACTAGTTTAAAAACTCAAAACTCAGAGTGCAAAAACTTGTTCAATACTGAACATCATCTTTTTGCCATTGCCATATCTTACCATGGAACTGGGCTTTTCACTTGTTCATATTATCAAATCTATAGACATCCATAATATAATTAATAATCCAAAATAATAACATTGCACAACTGGCTAGCTAAACTAAAATATTGTGTCAGTACCAATATGAAATCAGATTATAACCATACTTCAATTTGCGCTGTGTAAAACTAATAATCGAACTGCAACTGATTCCTCTTGGAGATGCATTATTGAAAATGCCTTGCATTTTATCTGAATGTTTTCCAAGGAAAAAAGGTGGTTCCCTTCACAAAACCATCTCACACCTCAGGGGTCAAAGTGTTGTGTTCTTCATCTGCGTTGATCCTACAAGGCTAGTGGTTCCAAAATCTTGGCTGTCAGAAGCTTGTCTTCTTCTAGCAAATTAGAACACCTTCCAATTTCCCTTCACACTAGCCTTTCCGCATAGTCAACTCAAACAGAAGAATCATAAAGCAAGACTGATAAAAACTCCAAACAGAAGTATATCACAACTGAAGCAAGGTCCTACAATCACTTGCTTTGATACCAAATTTGATCTGTAAACCATACAAACAAAACAATTTTTTGAAAAACGGATTCGAAATATCTCAATTCCTTAGTTAAATAGAATTGGTACGGAAATCTAGGATTAAGTGAAATTAATCAGATAAATTTTGAAACTCATTCCCGTATATAATTTTTTTTACTCTGTCATATTCAACTTCGCGTTTATTTCTAGTATTCTATCCATCCATTTGCAACTGAATTAAAACAAAACACATAATAAACTGAAATGAAAAGTGACACCAGAAATGATAACGGAGTTCACCCATAATTTATGCTAAGTCTCCGAGATTGCTTAACTGCAATCCGATCCCTTATAAAAAAGATGCAAATATACACTTTTCAACTTACATCATAAGTGGATTTAAGGAACCTAAAATGTGATGCTAAAACGGACTTTTAAGACTCTAATTCATTCAACAAATGTCTTTCCTGTCTGTAGCATCTTTTCATCCTTCTCCGTATATTCAAGCAATTCTCCATTCAAGTGTATCTGTAAACTCTTAAACAGGAGTGCATCTACCTTCTGACAGAGCTGCAACTCCGATAATCTCCCTGCAATTATACTGTAACTATATGCATCCGGTAACTGTATACATCCCTCTATGCCTAGAGGCAGTAAAAGTTGCACAGTGACAGATATCAATACACAGTTATAAAAACATGGTTTCCTTGCCTATCATGGTTTTGGTGTTTTTAATTGCCCTGTAAGTAAAATAATATATCCACCCTTGACTCAAAGGCCTTTGCAAAAATAGGCATTATATCTTATAATAACTATTCATACATTTCCTCCATAGCCACAGGGTATACAAAAATAGAAAAAACATAATTATATAGGTTACAACACATACCATGCAATGTCATAACTAAAGTGTGTCTGTAAGGATATACATGCCATGCATCCATTGCCAACGGCTATACCAAAATAGATGCATCCACCTTCCACGTTCGAGACTGTATACGTGTTCCCATCTCGATCTACAACATTCTCCATGATCCAAACAAATAGACACATATTCATCTATAAGGTACTTTAATGATCCATCCTCGGTTTCAAAGACTTTATAAAAATAGACGGTCATCTATTTATGTCATATGCCCGTAGTCTTTAAATAGGCAAAGATGCCCAGATTTTAGGCAGGGTTCACATCCCTATGAATCTTGTATTCATGCCCAAAAGACCTTATAAAATAATTGCTTAATTGAGAGGTTCAGCTTTTGTCTGTGAAAATGAAAAACCACCTTGCCCTATTTGAGACTGTCAAATTCTTCCCTAACACGAGACAGTAACACAAGAATTTGGTCTACTGCATATCTGTAGTACACAGTCAAGTCTTATCAAATCAATGCCATTGGCTTATAAAACAAAGATCGGTTCTCCTTTTTATCAAACTCTTTTCTCCCGAATTCAAATACTGCTCGGCTTTTTTAAAAATCTTGCATGTGTACATGGCTCGCCATTATATCTCTGTAATAAGCGAAGATAGTCTTACAACTACGTGCCATGTCTAATTGACGAAGCCAAAAGTGGAAGAATCTACAACAACAAATTTCGGTTTTGTTATGCATAAGGAGAATAACCTTCTCCTCTTAGGGAAACGTTAACCATATACATAGCTTCAACAGCCTTGCTTATACGGCGATCTCACATCTACCATTCGCATCCTGTGTATCAAAAGCCTGCAATTGGATAGTTAGATGATGACCTTCGCCTAAATGTTGTAAGCCTTTGCGTCTCCAACGGCATAATGGGATCGTATAACCCCATGCAATTCAGCGAAAGATTATAAAAATTAGATCAAAACGCATATGCCCTGCGTTTCCCCACGGGCACATCCTCCATGGCTCTCTATCCCATAGAGACTCTGCTATGTAAACTCAGTATGTCTACTTGAATCCTTTCATAGCGAGCTCTTCCCACCAAGTCTCCTGCTACTCGCTATGACCTTTGTGCCAATAGCTATCAGCCATGGTAAGCTCCCTGTAAGCAACGGTTCCCGATCCCTTCTTTACGGTATTTCTGTCATATATAAAAGAAATCGTTATCCCACAATCGTGGGGTTTGGAAACCGTAAAGGCTTTAAATAGCCTTATCAATCGTTTGATACTCGTGGCGTCGGCCACATATTAAATGACCTTTTGTTTGTTGGAGACTTGAACCAACACCGACTATGAGTTGGTTTTCGACAATGAACTCGGAATGTAAGTTGTCTCATAACTCGGCTTAGACTTTGAGTTGGGTTGCCATGCCGAGTTGGACTTGGGTCGGGTTGCACTGCAAGTTGGGTTGCCTAGCGAGTTGAGTTGGTAACTAGAGTTGGATTCGAGTTGGGTTGCAACTTGGAAATAGATAAGATGTGGTGGCAGGCCACGTGGTAGCCTGAGGACCCACCACGTGGGCCTCTCCAATTGCTCCTCATCATGCCACGTGTCACAACTAGAAGCACAAAAATAATTGTATGGTAAAAATAGTGTAATTATGAAATTAATAAAAACACTGTTACCATACATGGCGGCAGAGTCCCCCTCCGTCATAAAAGCAGGGTCCATCGGCTACGATCTCCATAGCCGGCCCTTTTTAAAATGCCGACAAAAACGATGACCATAATCCTCCGGATCACATAGTAACAAGAATGAAGATGAAACCCATATTGATAGGCTTGTACAAGACCAAGAACGGTTAGTTGACATGATGGCCCAGCTAATCCATATGCAAAATAATAAAATACAAAGGTCTTGCAACGGTGGAGGCAGTTCTTCAAGGGCAAATAATAATCCACCCATTCAAAGGATAGCCATTGGTTCTATGGCCAAGCCCTTCCAACCCAACTTCATCCGTAGGAAAGAGGTGGTTGAGGAGGAAGAAGTCCAACCCTCCATTGGGGTGATATGCAGCCAGTTATGAGGAGTACAGGGTCGTACCGAATGAAATTTAGGAGGCTATCTCTCTCACTAATTTCATAAATTTAAAGGAAAATAGGGGCTGTCAAAGAGCTGAAACAAGGCCACCAACAAAACAGAGGACCTCCAACAGGCAATAGGGAAGATTACACTTCCAACATATGATAGCTCCGATAAGTGTACAACACTCTCCTAGATACAGAAATTGGACACATTCTTATCATTGAGGCCAATGGTGGAAGAGGAAGCCATCAAATTTGCCACCCTTCATCTGGAAGGTGTAGCACACGAGTGATGGTACCATGGATTGATCACACAGGAGCAAAATCACATCCACTCATACATTGAATTCAGTACCAGGTTAATAGAGAGACTTGATAGAGTTCATCCGAAGATCCATTTTCGAGAGTTAGCTCAACTTAAACAAACCAATTCAGTGGATGATTTTGTCGCTGATTTTCATAAGCTTTCAGTTATGGTCCCTAATGTGACTGAAATGAGCTTGTGGTGTTATTCATAGAGGGTTTAGCTGAACCACTTAGAGGCTTGGTGAAGGCTTTCAGCGCTACCCCTCTACAAGAAGCCATTAAAAAGGCTTTGAATCTTGAAACTGTAGCTCCTAGAGGAAGATTCCAGCCAACTGAACAACATAGACAAACACCCTATGGGCAGCAAAAAACAGTCCCTTACAAGCAGCCAAGGACAAATATTTATGGACACAGCGAAAAGCCACGTCTTTTGGATAGCAAAAGAAGCCATTACAACAGGGTTCCCAACAAGAATTTCCTAAAACCATCAAGGAAATTAAAACTATAAATGAACTCCGAAAAAAGAAACATTGCTTTACATGTAAGGATCCTTGGGAACCAGGGCATAGGTGTCTTCCAAGAGGTCAAGTACAATACATTGAGGTGATTTCCGATGATGAAGCAGAACAAGAGGAAGTAATAGAAGAGGAAGAACCAATAGTGGAGGCTACAGTGGAGGAGAAAACTTCTGATAGTACCTTTGCTACACTTTTAGGTGCACCCAAATATCATCCATTCAGGGTCCGTGGAGTGTTAAAAGGTCATAAGGTGACAGTTTTAATTGATAGTGGGGCAACCCACAACTTCATTGATGAGAGTTTAGTAAAACAGAGATGGCCACCAACAGAGGACTTTCAAGGATTTAATGTTTTTGTAGCAGATGGATTTACTATACCATGCACCAAGAGAGTCAAAGGCTTGGACATTACTTTTGGTAAGCACAAAGTTACTCATGATTTCTATGCAGTTGGCATAGGAGAGACATCTGGTTTTAGGTATACAATAGCTCCATTCCCTTGGATCATTCACACAAAACTACAAAACCATAGAGCTGAAATTTCAATCAGAAGGCAAAGAGGTTGTACTTCATAGTATGGCCAATGGGGCTCCAACATCAATTACAGCTAAAAGCATGGAGAGAGCTTTCCATAAGGGGAATATAGAGTGGGCAGCCCATTGCTTTATGAGTAATACATCCACATCCAATGATAAGAGGTCTTACCATGTGGATATTCAATCCATTTTCTATAGCCATAGTATAGTCTTCAGTGATTTACCTTCAGCTCTGTCACCTGATAAAGGTTTTCAACATATTATAGAGCTGGAAACAGGTTCTAAACCTATTATGATTACTCCTTACCATCATCCTAGAGCTTTCAAAGAGGAAATTGAAAAGACAAGCAAGGGGTTATTGGAGATGGGTCATATTCGACCTAGTTCTAGTCCCTTTGCATCTTTTGTGGTCTTGGTAAAGAAGGATAGAACAATGGGGATGTGTATTGATTACCGTGCTTTGAAAAAAAAACTATCAAAAACAAGGACCTAATACCCAGAATCGATGAGTTGATGGATGAATTGCATGGAACAATATATTTTTCTAAAATTGACTTGAGATCCGGTTCTCACCAAATCAATGTAAGAGATGAAGATGTACACAAAACAGCTTTTCGATGTCATTTTCGACATTTTGAATTTTTGATTATGCCTTTCGATTTAACCAATGCTCCAGCTACCTTTCAATCATGCATGAATCATGTTTTTAGTGAGCAACTGAGGAAGTCTGTTTTAGTGTTCTTTGATGACATTTTGGTGTACAGTAAGACTTGGGAAGTATTAGCATATTATTGTATTACCTTAGGCTATTTGTTAAGGTATATTACTTATGCTTATGGTTATAGTGGTTTTAACCACTTAAGTTGGTAGGTTTCACGGGCCTAGCTATTTTACACTACCCATTGTTTTTGGTTCCACCGACCTCCTTGTTTTTCGGGTGTTCCTTTTGTGCCTATATAATAGATTTCCTATGTATTGTTTCGTATGCTGGTTAATATCATTTTATTCCCTTTGTTGGTTTTAACATGGTCTCAAAGCTTGCGGTTTAGGAAGCTTGGGACAAACCCTGTGGAGCAAGAGAGGACGAACTTGTCAAATAGGAGCGTGAAGCTCCCAGTGGAGTGTCGTGAGGGAGAAAATCATTTTTTTTCCCTATGACCAATCAGAAAGCCAGACAAGCAAAGAAAAGGTGGAGAAGGTCTGTGAATAAAATGACAAAGAGAAAGGAGGCCGCACGAAAGGCTCTCAAGCCTCAATTTATTTTTTCTCTGCTCTCCAACGCAAGCCATATGTCATACAACGCTTGGAGGGGGGCCAAAATTTCATTTGGTGTCTATTTCAATTGTTTCTCGGCTCTATAATTTTCTCTTGGCCGGGAAAGGTGAGTGGAATCTAACGGAATCAAACTCTGTTGAGAATTGGCTCTGGAATCAGTGTCTGAAGATTTGCAGGTTGGCCGTTTACACAAGATTTTTTTGATTCGCTGAATTTTTTATGCATCATTTTATGCTAAGTTTTATTCCACCAATCATAAATTCGCTGCATTTATTTTAAATCAAATTAGAAAAATCAATTTATTTTTTTCAAACTTTAGAAATTAATTTTTACCTAAAATTTATCTTGGAGGAACACATTTAATTGTGTTGGGAGATAATCGTAAAGCCAAATCAGTTGAAAATTTCACCGTTTTCTGGGTTGTGTCTAGATGTTGACAAAGAAGTAGTTTTTGAAATCGGAGTTGTAGATCTCCCTATTTAATTGTTTTTGTCCGTTTTTGGATGTTTTTAAAGACGAAAAGTTTAAAATCTCCCAAACGGTGTTGAGTTTTTGCTGAAAACTAGAGGTATTAACCAGTTTGTGATTTGAATTAGTGGGTAGGAGGCATTGTGTAAAGTCGTTATAGTTTTTCCGGTATTAGCATTTTTGAAAAAACTAGGTCAAAATGACTAGTTTACAACACTTTTTATTGCAAGATTCCCAAAAATTGACAGACAAAAATTTTAGTTTGTGGAGTCACAAGGTTTTGACGATATGTAAATATCGAAATCTTGATCAAATAGTGCTAGGTAAAGAGCAAAGCCTTGCCACTGATACCGATGACTATGATAAACGTCATCATGAGGCTCTTATGTCGTTAAAACTGTCAGTAGCAGATAATTTAATCTCAGAAGTCAAAAATGCGACCAATGTATCAGCTTTGTGGAGTAATCTTACTTCTAAATATCAGGCTACTAAAGCTGATAGGGTATTGTATTTGAAGAATTTGTTGTTTTCCACTAAGATGCAGGAAGGTGGCTTTGTTTTTGAATTTTTGTTGCAGATCAAGGACATCAATGATCCATTGAAGGTTGTGCAGAAAACTGTTGATGAACAAGATTTGATTGCTCTGGTTATGCAAAATCTTCCACCTTCATTTGAGTCATTTGTGGAGTCTTTGCCCATGATTGTTGAGACGCAAACTTTGGACTTTGAAAAGTTGTCTACATTGCTATTACAGAAAGAGAGACGGCAAAAACAAGCAGTGTTGTCTACATCTACTTCTACAGAGAGTGCATTCTTCATCAAGGGAAAGCGTAAGTAGTTTGGTAAAACTACTAGTTCTTCGAAAGAAACTTCACAAGTGGTTCTAATAAGAGATCTAAGTGAAAATGTTTTTACTGTAAGCAACCTGGTAATCTTAAGAAAGATTGCAGAAAAACACAACACGAAATGGTTAACCCCAGAAAGAAAGCTCATCATGCGAATGTAGCTAAAGGTGAAGGCGAGGAAACATCAAGGGAAAGGGTAAGTAGTTTGGTAAAACTACTAGTTCTCCAACAAAAACTTCACAAGTGGTTCTAATAAGAGATCTAAGTGGAAATGTTTTTACTGTAAGCAACCTGGTCATCTTTAAAAAGATTGCAGGAAAACACAACAGGGTATGACTAACCCCGAAAAGAAAGCTCATCATGCGAATGTAGTTGAAGGTGAAGGCGAGGAAGAATCCCTTGATTTTGCTTTCATGGCTTCTAGTGGTAATCCTATGGTGGATCGAGCTTGGTACTTTGATTCAGGGGCATCTCGCCATTATACATGTCATAAGGACTAGTATGTGGATTTTGTTGAAAATGACAGTAGTAATGAATCTGTATCTTTGGGAGATGGTAGAACTCATTTTATGAAAAGATATGGTAGTGTTCAGATTAATTTCAATGGTGCAGTTCGGTATTTATTTAAGAATGTTAGGTATGTGCTTGATATGAACAAAAATATGCTTTCAATTAGTAAGATCACTTCAAAATCTGATTTTGTTGTAAAATTCCAAAGACAACAATGTTTAGTCACTACTAGAGATAACAAGATTATTGTTGTTGGGATTGATGAGAAAGGCTTGTATAAGCTTGCACATCCACATAGGGCAAAGGAAAGTGCACACTCAGTGGTTGATAGCACATGTTCACTATGGCATGAAAGGTATGGGCATTTGAATTTCCAGTATTTGAATACATTGAGCAAGACTAAGATGGTTAAAGGGATTCTTTCTATTCAGGATAGTCATCATGTAATGGATGTTAGTTGGGGAAGCAAGTTAGACATTCATTTAATGTTCGTAAAGTTTCAAGAGCTAAGGGAGTATTAGATCTAGTACATGCAAATTTGCATGGTCCAATGCAGACACCTACCCCTTCTAGAGCCCATTATTTTATATTATTGGTCGATGATTTCTTTAGGAAAAAGTGGGTATACTTTCTAGCGAAAAAATCTGATTGTTTTTCTAACTTCTTTACTTGGAAAGCTATTGTTGAAAAACAAACGGGATGGTCAGTGAAATCTTTTAGAACAAATAATGGGGGTGAGTTCATCTCAAAACAGTTCAAGGAGTTTTGTGCTACTGAAGGCATACACAGACAGTACTCTACCCCTTACACTCCGCAGCAAAACGGAGTTGGGGAAAGGCGAAATAAGACGGTGGTGGACATGGCTCGTTGTATGGTCCAAAGCGAAAATGTCCCTTATAGATATTGGGTAGAGTAGTGAATACGGTGGTGTACGTCCTCAACAGAAGTCCTACAAAAGCATTGGAGAATATGACTCCAACGAACTCTAGATGTAAGTGCTTTTAGCTTTTACAGTTATTCCTAGTAAAAAAAGGAAGTAGCTTGGATGCGAAAAGCAAAGCATACATGTTTATTGGGTATAGTGAGCAGTCGAAGACCTACAAATTAGTTGATGTTTCTACTAACAAAGTTGTAAATAGAGATGTCATAGTAAATGAACATATGCCATATTTCATAGCAATTGATATAGTTTCGGTTATTGAGTCATTTTTTTCTTCTAATGATTCTATTATAAGTTGTGATGTGAAAGTTGAGCAGGATTCTAGTTCATCAGTGAAATCACATTCCATGGAGGGAATTGTTATAGGTCATTGTGAGGTTCCAACAAAACAACCAAAGAAGCCAAAGTGGTATTCCGCCACAATGGAAGTACTAGAGGGAGACTTGCCACAAGGTGTGGAAGGAAGAAGATTAAGATCAGGGAAACAGTTTGGTAATAGAGGTTAGCATGATAATTTTGCTCTAACAACTATTGTTTCATAGGCATTTGAGCCTAGTTCTTTTTTAGAGGTCAAAGGGAAGCATAAGTGGGAATCATGCATGCAATTGGAATATGATTCCTTGATGAAAACCTAGACTTGGGAGCTCATGGAGCTACCACTAGGAAAGAAATCCATTGGTTATAAATGGATTTACAAAGTAAAATGCAAAGCGGATGGTTCCTTGGACAAATACAAAGCCATACTTGTTGCAAAAGGTTATGCACAAGAGGAAGGGGTTGATTATGAAGAGACTTTTGCTCCTACTACAAAGATAGTAAGTTTTCGTTTGATTGTTGCTATTGTTGCTCAGTTTGGATGGCAGGGGCACCAAATGGATGTCAAGAGTGCTTTCTTGAATGGAGATCTGAAGGAGGAAGTCTAAATGGTCCAGCCATAGGGTTTTCAGGTTCCTGGTAAGGAATATTTTGTTTGCAGGTTGATCAAGTCCTTGTATGGGGGCTTAAGCAGGCTCCTCGAGCCTGGTATATGAAAATAGATTCATATCTTAGGAAGTCTAGTTTCAAAAGGTGTAATTCTGAACCAACTCTCTATGTAAATGTGTCCGGTGATGATATATTGATTCTCATTGTATATGTTGATGATATAGCCATCACTGGGAGTAGTGTTAGTCTCATTCAACAAATGAAGGCTGATATTTGTTGTACTTTTGACATGACAGACTTAGGACTACTACAATATTGTTTAAGTGTTGAGTTTTGGCAAGGTGATTGTATTGTATTCATGTCACAGAATATGTATGTCAAATCATTGTTGGAAAGGTTTAGAGTGATGGATTGTAATCCAACTCACACACTTATGGAAGTTGGAGCTAAAATTTCAACTGACATTGCTTAACCTTCGGTCAATGAAACAGTGTATCGACAACTAGTGGGTAGTCTCATTTACCTCACTACCACTAGACCGAATATTTGTTTTGCAGTGAGTTTTCCATCTCACTTCCTGTCTAAACCATAGGAAGTACATTAGTTAGCTACAAAACGGGTTTTAAGTTATGTCAAAGGTACTCTTGACTTTGGCATACTATATAAGAAGTCTGTAGATTTTGAGCTTTCATGATATTCTGATTCTAATTGGGCAAGATCAATATATTCAAAAAAATCTACAACAGGCTATGTATTCACTTTTGATTCAGGAGTTTTCTCATCACCGAGCAAACTACAAACTACAGTGGCATTATCTTCAACAGAAGCAGAATATAAAGTTGTGGTTAGTGCAGGTTGTGAAACTATGTGGATAAAAAAAATATTGGAGGATCTTCAGTTTGAGTCATCAAAGCTTACTCCGATTTTCTGTGACAAGCATCGTATGTTGGTTAATATTATTTTATTTTCTTTGTTGGTTTTAACAGGAAGAGCACCTGAAATACTTGGATACAGTGTGGAGAATATTAGAATAGTCTCTTTTTGCGAGAGTCTAAGCATGAATTTGGTATTACTGAGATTTTATACTTAGAACATATCAATGCCCAAGGAGTACAGGTTGATCAAGGAAAGATTCAAGCAATAATTGATTGGCCACCACCCACTACCTTGAGCTACTTGGGGGGTTTCTTGGGACTTTGCAGTTATTACATGAGATTTGTGAAAGGGTTTTCACAACTTCTTGTCCCATTGACTGAATTAACAAAAAAATGATCTTTCAAATGGTACAAATCAGTTCAATATACATTTGAAAAGCTCAAGGAGGTAATGAGTACTTTCCCAGTTTTTGTTCCAGATTTCTCTATTCCTTTTATATTAAAATGTGATGCATCAGAGAAAAGAATAGGGGTTGTTTTAATGCAAAAGGGACATCTTATTGCCTTTGAAAGTTAGAAATTGAAAGATACAGAGTGCACATTTTCTTTCTACGACAAGGAAATATTGGCTATCATGCATGCCTTAGCAAAATTCCAATAATACTTGGTTTGTGGTAGATTTGTGGTCAAGACTGAACACAACAATTTGAGATTTTTTCTCAACCAAAAAGACTCAAATGACAGGCAACAAAAGTGGGTGAGTAAGCTTCAAGCTTATAATTTTGATATAGAATATGTAAAAAGTAAGAATAATGTGGTGGCAGATGCTTTATCTAGAAAGCCTTTTTTATGTTCTATGTCTGTGATCTCTACCAATTGGAAAATATTAATAATAGCAAAGTATGCCAAAAATGATTTCACTAATGAGATCCTTGAGAGCAAAGTACAAGATGACAGGTATAAGGTGATTGATGACCTCATCCTCTAGGATCCCTTCTAGTTCCTAAATCAAAGATGAAAAGCAAAGTCTTGAAGGTTGTCCATGATACACCCTTGGCTGGTCACCCAGAATATTTCAAGACGTACAAGCAAATAAGGGATAGGTTCTTTTGGAAAGGACTCAAGGGAGAAGTCCTCCAATACATCAGAGAATGCATCACCTGCAAACAGAATAAAGTAGAGCATGTTTTTCCGGTAGGACTATTGCAACCCTTGTCGATTTCAAATCAAAAGTGAGTATTTCCATGGATTTTATCACAGGTCTTCCCAAGGTTCAAGGTAAGAGTTGTATCTATGTGGTGGTTGATAGACTCGCCAAATATGCTCATTTATTTGCCATCCCTACTAATTTTGAGGCTCCTCGGGTTGTTGATTTATTTTTTAGAGAAGTTTTCAGGGTACATGGTTTGCCTAAGAACATTGTGAGTGACAAGGACCGTTGGTTTCTTAGTTTGTTTTGGCAGGAACTCTTTCATTTGGCAAGGATAGAATTGACACTAAGCACCAACTACCACCCACAAATAGATGGACAAACTAAAATTGTTAATAAATGGCTTGAAGGTTACTTGAGAAATTATGTGATGGGGCAACAATTAACTTGGGTTAAATGGCTTTACATGGGAGAGCATTGCTACAAAACCACTTACCAATGTCCATTGGTATGTCACCTTTCAAAGCTCTATATGGGTATGATGTTCTTTCCTTTGTCGATTTGGTTATTGCTTATAGTAGAGTGTCAAGGGCACGGGACTTGATTTCTCAAAGCCAAAACATATTGGGTATGCTTAAAGAAAACCTCTAGCATGCCCAAAACCAGTAGAAATTATATGAAGATCAGCATCGTACAGAGAGAGGTTTTGAGGTGGGGGACAGGGTTTTCTTAAGGTTGCAGCCACACATAGTCTTCTATCAAAAAAAGTGGAGCTCAGAATCTCAATCCCTATTTTTATGGGCCATACAGGGTCATCAAAAGGATTGGGCAGGTTGCCTACAAACTTGAATTGCCAGAGCATATCTTAATACATATTGTTCTCCACATGTCATGGGGTAACATGTCATTCCTTCCATTGAGTTGCCTCCCTTAGATGATGAAGGCAAACTCATCTTGGTTCCTAAAGCTATAATGGATGTCAGAGCATAGAAATTAAAGAACAAAACTATCACAGAGTATCTGGTGCATTGGAAAGATCAGCCAACAGAGGACGTTACTTAGAAAGGTGCAGAAATTCTTGAGCATCCGAGTTTACAATTGCTTGTGAGCAAGCGATTTTGGGAAGGGTGGACTCTACTGTCCCCTTTCTCAAATTAATGAAATCAAAGGACACATAGCCTATCTTTATTTCCCATTAGCTAAAGGGAGAGTTTTAAAAAGAAAATAATTAGATAATAATTTATTAAGTTGTCCAAAAATATTTTTTAAGTTATAACTTTGGAAAATGACAATTTATTATTATTTAATGGGGTCAAAAGTAAATATTGGATACATGGTTAAAAAATAATTAATATTCATAAGATGAAAAAAGGTGAATATTTAATTAAAATAAATATTAATTTATTTTAGGGTTGGATTGGAAAAGTGAATAACAAAAGAATTGGGTGAAAAAAGAAATCATTATTCAAACCCCTGAACAAAAACCAACACCCTTTTTTCAAAGGAAAAGCTTGCAACTTTAGCTCTACATCCGAAGACGAAAACACTAGGATTTGTAGGCAAGAGGACAAAACCCCTCATACCCAGTTAAGGATTCCACCTTGGAATCACGTTTGTGTTGCTAGTTTCAGGAAAGATCAATTTTAGATCTATTCAACAGGGGCATCACAGTTCAGGAATCAAGCAAAAAAAGTGCAGATTCATACAACATTCGTAATGCAACCATTTTTTGTCGAACTAAGCAATATCACAACACATCGGACTGTCATACTATTATGAGATTTATTTGGCAAGGGTTTCAATAAAAGATATTGCCTTTATGCATTTTTTGGTTATGTAATGATAGGGTTTGATAAAAAAATTCAGAAATAATTAGTATATGACTTTATTATGTTGTACTTTTTCAATATTCAATAAAGATTCAATTTGGTTTCTGGTTATTAGTTTGTTTTGTGTTATTATTTATCATTGAGTGAAATTCCAAATTTGAATTGAATAACAAAATAAGGGTTTCACAACAAATTCAAAATTGTTCATATTTATCCAAAAAGGGTTATTTCAATGAAATAGGAGATGGATAAATAAAATAATCTAACTAGTGAAGGGAGAGTTGAAAGATACATAGCAAATGTCCTCTAGTTAACATGTTATACATTGACATGGATCTGAAGATTGTAAATACCAAAATTACATTTGAATGAATTTGTGTAAAGATAATAAAACATTGGAAAATATGTCTGGAACTTTGTTTGTTTGTGTATTGTTCTCAAATGGGACAAATAAGCAAAATAGGGGTTTTCCAACAAACCCTTATGTAAAACCGAAACAATCTGAAATCTGAACCCAAAAACCAACAGACTCTAGCTAGAAAGAATGACCAAATTCCAAGCAACACACTAATATAATCTCAAAAAAGCTAAATATGAAATTGAAATAAAATACCTCTTTTGGCAAGGTGGAAATGGTGATAAGGCTATAATTTACCCCTACAATAATTTTGATTTTCAAATGCTAGTACAGCGACATTTTCTCCTTCAAATCTATCTTGAAACACTTGCAAAAACTCCCAAATAATTATGCAAAAACCATGCAAAAATTAGAACCTCCAAGGAACACATATAGGGCTTCAATTTGTCAAACTAACCCCTCCAAGGGAAGTCGCCACACTTGGGAAAAAATAAAGAATTGAATTTGAATATTAAACCCTCAAATTTGCCCTTTTACAAGCCTTCCTAGTCTTCCAATCCGAGTCGCCCAAATTGGAAAAATAATATAATAATTTTCTAAATATTTTTAGGACATGGAGTGGCCCTCAAACCCTACAAGTCAACCCACAAACAATTCGTCTAGCTGGAATAAATTGTTAAAAATACCTTTAAACCCTAAAAGAGAGTTTCGAAGCCAAATAGCCCTCTAGGGAGGGGTCGCCAATCCTCCAACCAATTCGCCACCCGAGGGATGGCTTCCAAAACTAGCAAACAACTCTCCAAGCAAGTCGCTCACCTCCTTTATGTTGAGCACAGGATAATACTGAGGGGGGGTGAGTCAATATTATATATTCTTTTCTTTTCGAACACTTAATCACTTATTTCAATTAAGATATTCAAAGCAATCAAATCACAACACAAGATAACACAATGCAAAGTGACACCAGATAACGTGGAAACCCTTTCGGGAGAAAACCACAGAGAAATCTTTCTCAATATAAATATTCATAGGCACCAACCTATTGGAGCACCAACTCCAAATACGATTTTGTAGGCACCAACCTACAAGAGCACCAACCCCTTTTGACGAGCACCAATTCAGCAAGAGACACCAATCTCTTCAAAATGAAGGCACCAACCTTCTCACAAGAATTACTCTTCTATCTCTGATTTGTTGTAACACAACGGATCACTAAACACCTTTTATCTCTTTTCAATTCGATCTAAACTTTAGTGTTTTTGCTGCTATGCTCCACCTTATACTTGTTGGTTTTTCTTTTCAATATTCTCACAAAATTCTGCAGTCAAATATTTTTGCTCCTTTTATTTCTTCCCCTTTCGAACATGCAAATTCGCCACTCGCTATGCACTTATTTATAACCCACGGAAAGCCACAAATTAAGGTCATGACTATTCAAACGAAAAGGTCCATTCGAACAGTCACAACTCCTCCCAAAGGTGGGACGACTTCCTAGAAATCAGTTCGGCCAAGGTTGGGGACCATTTTACCCTTAAAAACTGCGTTGAAACCTTTGCCATCATTATCTCTTTAAGCTCGTTAGACATAATTAATTTATCTTTGATTCCACGCAAAGATATGACCGTTATTTGCATGATAAATTTCCCCGATCAAACTAAATATTCTTTATTTAATTTAATTATTTTATCAAAATACTTTGCCATCAATCAGAGTCACGATTATCCTTTGACATCAATGACAATATTTTCAACAATCTCCTCCTTTGTCATTGATGGCAACCACGCACTGAATCTACCTCCCCTTGTGTTGTTTCTTCTGTCAGAGATCTTTTCTGTAGCTCCCATTTTTTATTACTTCCTCTATCCGTATTTCTCCCCCTTTGACATCAATGGCAAAGGGACTACCCAGGAGCTAGATAATGCGATGCTTAGCTCCCCCTTAATCAATACTTCCCTTCACTGGAAAGAAGCAAAAGAGATTACTCCCAACTTCACGTAGGTATTCAAATGTATCCTTTGGAAGTGGCTTGGTAAAAATGTCCACTATCTGCTCGTGGTGGCAATATATTCCAATTTTACCTGTTGTTTTGCAACTTGCTCTCTCAAAAAATGGTATCTGATTAGAATGTGCTTTGTTTTGGAATGCATCACTGGATTCTTTGAGATGTTGATAGCACTGGTATTGTCACAGTATATTGAAATTGGATGATCATAATCTACCTTGATGTCTTTAAGGGTCTAAAGAATCTGAGTGCAACACAATACTGCCGCTATGTACTCTGCCTCTGCTGTGGATAAGAAAATTGAATTCTACTTTTTACTTGGCCAAGATACTAGGCTATCTCCAAGGAAAAATGCTCCTCCGCTTGTGTTTTTTCTGTCATCTAGGCATCCTGCCCAGTCTGAGTCTATATATGCTACCAAGTGAAATACTTCTTTGCCTTTAGATATCTGAATATCCGCTTCACCAACTGCACATGTGTTTCTTTAGGAGTTCCCTGATAGCGTGCTACCATGCCCACTGCTTGCATGATATCTTGCCTAGATGTCGTTATGTAAAAAACACTGCCAATCATTGATCTGTAGAGGGACTGATCTATATTTGGTGATTCATCATCCTTACTCAACTTGTTTCTTGTAGTCATAGGCATGCCAATCGGTGCACAATTTTTCATTCCAAATTTCAACATTTCTTTAGCATACTTGGTCTAGGAGATGAATATTCCTTTACTGGACTGAGATATTTGCAATCCAAGAAAGAATGATAGTTCACCAAGCATGGACATCTCAAATTCCTTCTGCATGTCTTTGGCAAATCCTTTGGATAGCTTCTCACTATCTCCTCCAAAGATTATATGATTAACATAAACTACAACAATGCTCATCTTCAGTTTTGATGTACAAATTGTTATCGGCAAAACCTCTCTTGAATCCTTGGTCTTGTAAATACTTGTCAAGTCTTGTAGATACTTGTCAAGTCTTGAATACCAAGCTCTGGGGGCTTGCTTCAATCTATACAAGGCTTTCTTCATTTGCATACATATTTGCTATCTTCTGATAGAAGGAATCCTTCTAGCTGCTTGATGTACACTTCCTCTTCTAATTTACCATTCAAAAAAACAGATTTTACATCCATTTGATATACCTTGAAGTTCTTGAAAACAACATAGGCAAGAAACATTCTGATTGCCTTTAATCTTGCCATGGGAGCAAAGGTTTCTTCAAAGTCAATACCTTCGATTTGAGCATCTCCTTTGCATACCAATCAAGCCTTGTTTCGCGTCACTTGACTATCCTCAGTTTGTTCCTGTATACCCGTTTGGTGCCGATCACATTTTGATCTTTTGGTATGGGTGCCAGCGCCCACGTCGCATTCTTTTCAATTTGATTTAGCTCTTCTTCCATTGCTTTTACCCAATGTTCATCATGGCTCGCTTCAGAAAAATTCTTAGGCTATATTTTAGATAACAAAGAAAAATTTACTTGTTTAGAATTTCTTACAATCCTTCTGGTCTATACTCCAGCATCTATGTTACTAATGATTTGGCTTTCGGCATGGTTCTTTTGAATGAGTGAGATGGTGCCTTGGTGTCTTGTCATTCATCTTCATCCATCTTCTCTACTTCAACATCTTCTTCTTCAATGATATCTAGTTCGTTTAATGGATCACTTGCCTTTTGAGTTCCAGTTTCATTGACTCTGACACTGGCACTTTCTACAAAAGTTTGTGTTCTCTTGTAGTAGCATTTGTAGGCCTTGCTTTTGGTGGAATATCCCAAAAAATTCCTTCGTCGGCTCTTGAGTCAAATTTCCCCAAATCATCTTCGGTCCTCTCAATAAAGCACTTCCAAATACTTTGAAATATTTGACGGAAGTTGTTCTTCCCATCCATACCTCATTGGGGTCTTGTCATTGTTGACTCTTATTTGCCCTCTATTTAGGATATATACAGTTGTGTGGACTGTGTCTCTCCAATATTTGTCTAATAACTTGGATTCGTTCAGCATTGTCCTGGCCATTTCTTGGACAGTCCTATTCTTTCATTCTATTACCACATTCTGTTGTGGGGTTCTTGCAACTAAGTACTATCTTTTTATTCCATGGTCTTCACAATACTCAATGAATTAATTTGACATGAACTCACCTCCTCTATCTGACCTTAAGCATTTGATCCTTAAATCGGTTTCATTTTCAATTAATGCTTTAAATGCTTTGAATTTGTTAAAGGCCTCAGAGTTTTCTTTCAGAAACGCAACCCATGTCATTCTAGTGTAATCATCAATTAGCAGCATAAAATACCTCTCACCTTGTTTACTTTGCGTTCTGGTGGGTCCACATAGATCTGTATGAATGAGTTCTAATTTCTTCATGGTGGAATATTTCTTCATTCTGAATCTTGACCTAGTCTGCTTCCCATGTTGGCATTGCTTACAAAGCATGCTTAATGGCTTTGTTATCTTTGGAATGTCCCTTACAGCTTGCTTCTTGCTCATATTCACAAAGTTATCAAAACTTATATGGCCCATTCTTCTATGCCATAGACAACTTTCTTCAACTTGACTTAGACAACACTTCTCTCCTTTGACTTTTGTAAGCATGTATAGATTGTTTGTTGTCTCGTGAGCCTCTGCAATTAGCTCTTCCATGTCTCTTTTTCTGATCTCGCAACCTTCAGCAAAGAACTTGAGTGTGTGTCCTTGATCACACATTTAGCTCACACTTAGAAGATTATGCTTTAACCCTTCCACATATAACACATTCTCTGTTTTGGTTCTTCCATTATTGAGACTAAGCGTACCTTTTCCTGTTATTCTGGTTGTAGTGTTGCCTCCGAACTTCACCATGCCTTCATTGACCTTTTTTAACGAAATAAATTTGATTTTATCTCCAGTCATGTGTCTCAAACATCCACTATCAATGAACCATTGTTGTCCATCTCTAGCATGGAATGTGTTTTGAACAATCATGGATTCTTCTTGTTGCTTCTTCCAGGTCTTTGTTAGTTCCCTTTTTTTTATCACTAGAACCTTGAACTTCTGATCTTGTCTAACAGATTCGAAAACACTTCTACAATAGCATGTTATATGTCCATAGTTGTTGCACTTATAACAGATTATAGTTTCTTCATCAAAATTTGATATGGGAGCAAATGAATTGTAGCTTTTGTTCGAAGCTCCATAATTTCTTTTGTTTCTGCTCCTGACTTCAATATCCTTGGCTCTCTTTCAACAATCTAATTTCTTATGACCAAAATGACTGCAATAATAACAATATCCATCAAAATAATTACCAAACCTGGTTTTGTTTGCATATCTTAGATCAAGTGATCTCTTGAAGTTTTGTTCTCCTTTGCTTTCTTTGTCGATAGAGCTGGTTTTTGTATTCTGACCTTCCTTCTTGGTCTCCTTTTTCACAGGTTCCTTAATTGTTTCAGCATAGCTATTAGCTTTCTCTTTTTCCTTTTCATACCCAATGCCTGACTTGTTAGATGGTGATCTTTGACTCTTCAAAATCTTATTCAAAACTTGGGTGCTTTTCTCAGATTTCAAGTCACTTGTTAATTTAGTGTTCGCCTTTTCTAGATCCCTTTTTAAAGAAGCAATCTCAGATTCTTACCTTTCACAGTCTTCTCCTTTCTTCTTTAGTTGATCTGTTAGACCTTCTTTAATTTTCTTTGCCTCTTCGATTTGGACTTTTAGATCAGCAATTATCTTCTTTGATTCCTCGAGACCTTGGGATATTCTGGCTTCTGAGTCCTAACTCTCTTTTTCATATTTCTGAATCAAAAGCTTTTGTTTCGTGTTCTTTTTCTTAAGATCTTTTATCTCTCCTATGGCACAGATAAGCTCTTCTTCGAGATTTACCTCGCCTTCGTCTTCTTCTTCCTCCGAGTTTTTTTTGTTAGTGGAAGCATTGTCTTCTATGGTCATGAACAATGTTTCATCATCGTCTTTGTAAAAATCCCTGGCTCTGCTTTCCTCGGATGAGCTATAGTTCCTCCTGGAGTATAAGTTTTTCTTTTGTTTCTCAAATCTCGTCTTTATTTTGCTTGAATCCCTTCTTGAATTTTGGTTTGCTCTCCTCATCATCACTATTGTCTTTATTCGGGCATGTAGCTGCAAAGTGACCAATCTTACCGCAATTAAAACATTTGAATGGTAACTTACCTTTATATTTGCCCAAACCTTTCTTCAGCTTTCGAAGGAATAAAGCCTCCTTTTCATCTTCTTCGCTGCTTGAGCTCTCGCTTGGCTCAAATTCCTTGACTTTCTTTTTTTGATGGTTTTTTGGATTCAGTCCTCATTTCATATGATGTGAGGATTCCATGCAGCTCGTCCATCTTTAATTTATCCAAATCTTTTATATCTTCAACAACAGAGACTTTCGCATCAAACCTCAGTGATAAGGACCTCAACACCTTTTGGATGATTGCAGACTCTTCATTGGTTTCTCTGAGTCCTCGAACAATATTGACTACTTCATCAACCTGGAGCAAGTCTGCAATGTTCTCTTCTTCCTTCATCTTTAAACTCTCAAATTGTCTCTTATGAGTTTGGAGTTTTGCTTGTCTTACCTTACTATCACCCTCATAGATAGTTTTAAGTTTTTCCCAGATCTCTCTTGCAGAATCACGTTGCATGACTTTTACGAATTTCGATACTGAAAGGCCGCATAAGATGGCATTCATTGCTTTAACATTGTTCTCGCTAGCCTTCTTTCCAGTAGCGTCTGTTGGTGGCGTTTGTGACGTTTGGTACCCGGTTACTACTACTTGCCAAATATCGAACCCAAGAGCCATTAGATATGTCTTCATTCTTATGCTCTAGAAGGCATAATTTGTGCCATCAAACAATGGTGCCTTGTTAGTGAAAAATCCATACTGAACCTGTGATTCAGCCATGTGTGCTTGTATGATCTACCTTCTAGCGGTTAAGCTACATCTAAAGGACCCTGCTCTGATACCAATTGTTGAGCACAAGATAATAATGAGAGGGGGTGAATCAATATTATATATTCTTTTCTTTTCTAACACTTAAATCACTTATTCCAATTAAGATATTCAAAGCAATCAAATCACAACACAAGATAACACAATGCAAACTGACACCAGATATACATGGAAACCCTTTCAAGAGACAACCACGGAGAAATCTTTCTCAATATAAATATTTGTAGGCACCAACCCCCTGGAGCACCAACCCCAAATACAATTTTGTAGGCACCAACCTACAGGAGCACCAACCCCTTTTGCCGAGCATCAACTCAACAAGAGACACCAATCTCTTCAAAACAAAAGCACCAACCTTCTCACAAGAATTACTCTTCTATCTTTGATTTGTTGCTAACACAACGGATGATAGAACACTGCTTTATCTCCTTTCGATTCGATCTACACTTGAGTGTTTTCGGTACTATGCTCCACCTTATACTTGTTGGTTTTTTCTTTCAATATTCTCACAAAATTCTGCTATCAAATATTTCTGCTCTTCTTTTATTTCTTCCCCTTTCAAACATGCAAATTTGTCACTAGCTATGCACTTATTTATAACCCACAAAAATCCACAAATTAAGGTCGTGACTCTTCAAACGAAAAGGTCCATTCGAACGATCACAACTCCTCCCAAAGGTGGGATGACTTCCTAGAAATTAGGGCGGCCAAGGTTGGGAACCATTTCAGCCTTAAAAATTGCCTTGAAACCTTCACCATAATTATCTCTTTAACCCTGTTAGACAGTTAATTTATCTTCGATTCCATGCAAAGATATGACCGTTATATGCACGATAAATTGCCCCAATCAATTAAATATTATTTATTTAATTTAATTCTTTTATCAAAATACTTTGCCATCAATTGGATTCACGATTACCTTTGACATCAATGACAATATTTCCAACACTTTACCTGCAAAAATACAATCACCAAGCTTCCAAAGGTGCTCGCCAATCTTCTGTACAAGGTGTTCCAAAACACCTCTATAAGACCAATTGCATGCAACCATGCAATTCTGAAGCACAATTACAGCCCCTAAACAGAGCAGCCATTACTGAAAGAATGGAGGTTTTCGTCCCAAACCCTTGGCACACTTGAAGGTTTTCATCCTCAAGTCACGGTGAACAAGCTTAACATACTTAGTCAACAATTCAATATCCAAAATGCATAACCCTTCCAAATGAACCTCTCATCGGCTTTTATACCGAACCTCCAAGTGTAGCGCTCAAAATTAGGGGGGAGAGTTTCCCTTTTTCTTTTAAAAAAAATAGATATAAAAGCTTCCTTATAAAATTCACTTTAGGCCTTACGTGCCCATGACCCTCAAAGGTCCTAAAGTTAGATAATAAAGTGTGTTTCCATTAAATGCTCTTGAAGCTCTCAAATGTTCCTTTTTTTTGCCTCTAATTTTCCTTAGCCCTTGGGAACAAAAAGGCTAAGGGTCTCCTCCCAAGAGTAGTTCAAAAAGGGGGACATTACAATTTGTGATCTTCCTTGGGATGCATGGATGGAACTCATCCTCTACTGGTGTGTTATTGTTTTGGGCATGCATCCAAAATTTTGAAGCCCTCCTATATCGTAATTCCATGTGATGCTAGCATTGTAGTCAGCTTTTTGGTTTAGAGATCTTTGGGCATGGGTAAGACATCCCCATCAGAACTTGATAAGGAGTTCAGAGATATTTTGAATAATGCTCAAGAGTGGTATCCCACATTTAGAGGAATTATTTGTCCAAAAGCAATATTTGAGATCGGTGGCATACTTCTTTGCTACATCCAGGATGAATTTAGGATCACCTTCTACTTTGATATTGTCAATTTGGTGCTTCCAAGCGATTTCCACCCCTTGCAAAAGAGCCATGATTCAGCAAAATTATTTGTGTCCCATAAACTCTAAATATTATTTGAGAACTTACCCCTTTAATTTCACAACATTCCTTCAGCGCCTGCCTTCCCAGGGTTCCCAATACAAGAACTGTCAGAATGAAATTTGGTAAATGGAGGTATTGGGCACTACCAGCAAGCTTGAGGAGTGAGAGTGAACCTTGGATAAATTTAGTTGGGTTGCAACTTCCAATTATTATGCATTGCCCATTCTCACATATCAAATGCTTAAATGTTGGATGTGAACCATGCTCTGAACATTGTGGTTATATGTATTCTTATTCGTCCAACTCTGGAACCCATAAGGCTTTGTTCTCAATGACTCCTTGGTTCTTTCCAGCCATATTGCCTAGCACAAGAAAGAGGTGATCCAAATGGCTATGTGGGATAACTTTTTCACAAAATACCAAAAAACTAGTAGGTCACCTTGCCAAGGGTGTATACCATTTATTGTTGATCGAAATTCAAGGCTATTTAATGCCTTGGAAAGCTAGGGACGTGTACAACATGATGCAAGGGTGCAAAACCCAATTTTGTAAATTTTAATCCCCAAAAAAACACTTTGAAAGGCCCAAAACACAAAATACAAAATATAAGAAAATTCTGAAATTTTCAGAAAGCTAAAATTGTGTTTTGAGGAGTTTTATGTCATGATAGATCCTCTAAACTTCCTAGGGGACCAATTGTTAAACACATTTCAGATTCTAGGGCAAATTTTGGATCACCTCCTACTTCGGTATTGTCAATTTGGTGCTTCCAACCATCAGAAAAGAGCCCAAGCTTTAGCAAAATTAATCATGTCCCATAAACTCTAAATATTCTAAGAACTTACCCCTTTAATCTCACAGCATTCCTTCGTCCCTTCCCTTTCCAAGGTTCCCAATACTAGAACTGCCAAAATTAAATATGGTAAATGAAGGTATTGGGCACTTCCAGCAAGCTTGAGGAGTGAGAAAGAACCTTAGATAAATATAGATATAATGTCCCCAAATTGGGACTATTGACATTTTTGCCCCGACATTGCAAAATTGTCACCCCTACACTTTGGAACTTTGCTATGGTGCCAAGTTGGTCTTGTGAATCAGTTTTGGGGTCCTCAAATGAGCATTTACAGCCACCCAAGTGGCCATCTACAGCCAGGTGAAGTTTAGTCATGCAGAGGTTTCCAAGGAGCTTGCTTGATTACAGCCAAACGTGCAAATACAGCCAAGATATTCAAGCTATAAGTTCATTTGTTTTGTCTTCCCAAGGAATTTTCGGGTATAAGAGGTGGACTATTTCTTCGGACATTTTGTCCGAGAGAAAGAGCTCTCAAAGGACTAACAATAAGTCCGAAAAAATGACTAAGTGGCAGCCGTTCAAGGCTTTTTTCTTTGGGTTTTTTGTCCAAAAGAAAAGAGGAAGAGCACAGTGGAGAAGACATGACAAAAGTCCGAAGGAATAAGGACGGTTCCAAAAAGCCCGGGTTTCCTACAAAAAGGTCGGGTGACTTACAAAAAGCCTGGGTGCCCTACAAAAAGCCCAGGTGCCCTACAAAAAGCCTGGGTGCCCTTCAATTCTTCCAAAAACCCAGTCCCGAAGGACACCTGCCCTTGCAAAGGGCACTTGGTCGGTGAAGTGGACCTTTTCAAAAGTTCCGAAGGCCACAGAGGAGAGATAGAAGCCCTTGCGAAGGGCACTTGGTTGGTGAAGTGGACCTTTTCAAAAGTTCCGAAGGGCACAGAGGAGAGACAAAAGCCCTTGCAGAGGGCAGAGACATAAAAATGGACCCTTCAAAAGTTCCCGAAGGCCATGAAAAGATAGCCAAAGGAGACGAATTCCTTTGAACTTTTTGTCCGAAGGAATTCCTTTAGACAAAAAGTCTGAAGAAATTCGGGAGAAAGAAAAAACCCGGGGGAAATAGACAAGACAAAGGCAGGACATAAGAGCCTAAAAGGAATTAATTCGGGAAAACAAAACAAGGAAACGAATTCCTTCAGACTTTTGTCCGAACGAATTCCTTCGGACAAAAAGACCGAATGAATAATTAAAGTCGACAAAAGCCACAGGGAATGAACAGGAATGGTTAAAAAAAAAGCTCCGAAAGAAAGGAACAAACAAAATTCCTTCGAACTTTTGTCCGAAGGAAATGGACAGAAAGTAAAGCCCGAAACAATTACAAAGGACCAAACAAAAGAAGGAAACAATTCCTTCGGAAATGAAAGAGAGACAATTCCCGCGGACAATTTCTCCGCAAAAAAATGACAAAAACAAAGGCCCGAAGGAAATGAATGGCAAATAAACCTGTGGAAATGAACAAGGACAAAAATAAAAGCCAAAAGAAACTCCATAGAACTGGCCGAAGGAATACATGCATGAGAGCAAGAGACCGATGGATGTCCAAGGAGTTGACGTAAGATTTCATGCATGCTTCTCAATCTTCAAGAGCTTTTCATACAAAAGGGAGTAAGTTGGAGTTGACTAAACCTCATACTTAGGTTGACTAGTTGATAAGCCATGCTCTTCTCCTTAGTTTTCATGCAATCTGAGCCTTTCAGGCACTTCCAGCTCAGCGTCAAGCGGAATTCTCAATCCAAGATAGGCATGGCTTTCCATGCAAGAGTTTGACTTGTCAAACTTGGGTCCACCTCATCCCTTCTATGCCAACATAGAATTTCATGCATGCACTTTTGTTTAACTTGTTGAAATATTTCAACATTCCAGCAATTCAAGTAGAGTTCTAAATTCAATTTTGGTGTTGCATTATACAAGACCCATGCACGTTGATCAATCTTAAAGAATTTAATCTTTATTCTAAATAAGGATTATGAAATGGGTGCTCCGTCATTTTCCACGTCAAAGAGCTTTTCATGTAAGGCATAAGACAAAAATAGATTTTATTTGAAGGCTGAAATAACACAAGTTGGACTGAATTGACCTCTTCTATTTTCAGTGCCAATCTCGACTGTTGTATACATTTCTATATAAGTTGACTTTTCAGCCTTGAATTGTATCCCTCTCTTGGTAAGACCAGACTCTGCCATTGGTGAGTTGTGTAACCTCTTCAATCAATAGAAGGATTGTACTTTCAAATTTCAAAAGCTGGCATAGTGTACATTCATTCAGCAATTTGCATACGTGGTAGATTTCTCTTCCTTCCCAAATTTTGATTCGTACCTAGTTGCTAGCTCATCATATTATGCAGGTCATTTTCAATGTTCTATATGTCTTTTGTTGAAGCCGTAAGTGGATGTTAGGTCGCTGCAAAGCGTCTTGTATCAGACCTCTCTCCATCGTTTTCCCTTATGTTTTGGTCATTGGATCGAACCTTCTCATGAAATATTTATGCATAGTGATCAATTGAAATCAAAGGTCTTCTTTTACCCTTATTTGATTAAGTGTTCAACGTTCCAAGTAAAGTGGATCAACATTTTGGTGTATCACCGTCATTAGGTAGAATTTCCCTTTCAAGTTTCTTTCTCTTTTTACCATGGTAGATTCGCAGCACACAGTAGAGATTCATTGATACATCTTACAGGAACCAGCCGTCTCTGGAGGTTCTTTTCACCATTGAGGCACCCACCCTCGTGAGAAGATCCCATTGTTTCAATCAGAGAGAGGATTGACCATTTCAACACGTCTTCGATTTAGGGTGCAACTCCAAGTTGACAACAGTTTTTTGCACGCCCAGTGGGACCACGAAAAAATTTCTTTGCATAGAGTTTTCGCAGCAGCAGAGGATATTCATCTACATCCAGTTGCAGAGTTCATAGCATCATTCAGGCAATCCGTTCATGCCAAAGGTTACCACAAGATCAACAAGTAAAGGTATTCCTTTTGAATTTGTAACTTATAAAAGAGCAAGGTCTAAGAGGGCAAATCCATATCCTCAAAGAGAATATTTACCTCCCCCTCATCCTATCGTTCTAAACACTGCAATCCCCGCCATCCAAATGGCCGTTAGAAATCAAGTGTTTGCTCCATTCAATAGAGGAAGTCCATTGAATTTAGCATAGTTAGACGACATTCTTATATCTGCCCTCAAAAGTATTTCATTCTTCTTAGGAGAAAATCAAACAACCCCTATTGAGCATATCCAGAATGTGGCTAATCTTTATTCAATTCATAATATTGTTGAGGATAATGTTGCTATCAGATTGTTTGTTGCTTCATTCAAAGGAAAAGCATTATAGTGGTATAGAACCCTCCCACTTAGATCCGTTTTCATGTGGGATGAATTGGGTGCAGCCTTAGTCAATCAGTTTGAAGAAAAATCTGATCACTTATCTTTAGTTAAGCAATTAATTGCCATACAGAGAGCTCCTCATGAGTTCATGTTCGATATTAATCTCAAATTCCAAAAGACATGGACCAGGATACTGGTTCTGATTAGGCCATCCCCTAAATATGCATTTTTGTATTTTTTGAAAGCTCTTAATTCTGACATTAGTGTGATGATACAGTCAATGGATGGTACTACTTTGCCAGATGCTTATGAAGTTGCAATAAGGGCAAAAAATAGTTTGATACAAGTAGGTAAGCTTTCTCCAAGACCTCCAATGCCCATATTTTCATAAATAAGTTCTGTACCAGCCCCTCAAGTTCCTCAAATTCCATCTTTGGCTCCAATTCCAGCACCTCAAGTTCCTATTGCAGCCCCTACTAGTCAATCTAGTGAGATAGGAGAGTTGAAAAGTTTGCTACAATCTTTTGAAAATGAAATAGTACGGCTCAAAAGGCAGGAATTTCAATCAAATAGGCCCTATCAACAACAAAATCAGAACAACTATCAGCGCTTCAAAAATCAAGTCTCTTTATCAAGGTTTCAAAGAAAATAGACCACCCTATCAAGCACAAGGAGCCATAACTCCAGCTAAGCCATATGTTGCTCTTGATCCGAATGCTCCTTCCACTTCAAAAGCCATTGTTCTAACCCCACCTCAAAATAATTTGGTGCAAGATTCAAGTTGGCAGCTCTCAAATCTCAATGATGTTCAAAACCAGGCCTTGGTATCACCGAACATCGCCATGCCACAAATAACACAAGAAGAGTTCTCTTTTCAAGGAGGTCAATATCAAGATACAAGTTTGACATCACAAGGAGTGACTCAAGGGCAGCATAATGCTATTAATGTAAATTGGCAGGTAGATGATCATGTCGCTTTTACTCAGGATGTTAAAATTAACGATTCAAATGGTCAAATTACAGCTATAACCTATCAGAGAACTAAAAGAAGAGTTGTTGAAGAAGCCCAAGCGGTAGCAAATACTTCAAGTGCTCCTAGTATTGTTGTTCAAAGTACAAAAGAGCAGTTTGATGCTCGCATAGCCCAAAAAAATCAGAATATAGAGGTTAGTAAAGTGCATCAAATACCTCTAATTCGTGAGCAACAAATACCACAGAAAGCACAATCAAAGGTTAGTGCATCTCAGTTCAGTTTGTAGATCAAATGAAGTCGTCTAACATCAGCATTAGCATGTGGGATTCTCTTTCAATTTCAGAGCAAAAAACATAAACTCATTCAAGAACTTTCAGCTCTTGAATTGTCTCCAAAATCGGTTGAGAAAGGTGTTGTCTTGACAAATTCAAATCAGCCAACTAAGCAACAGGTGCAGCAAGAAAATAAAATATCAAAAGTGGACAAAACTGAGGTAAAAACGAAGAAAACTCCCCCATTTTATCTTTCTTTGATAGTGGATGATACTTTGATTCATAATTGTATGGTGGATAGTGGAGCTAGCAATACAGTGATGCCCAAACAGATTGCAGACAAGCTCGGCCTTGTTTATGAACCAAATACTAAAGGGGTATTGCAGTTGGATGGTTCACCAACAAAAACGGTAGGCATTATCAAATATTTGAAATTGACATTACATGCATGTCCTAACGTTACTATTCAGCAGAATTTGTAGTGGTGGACCTGCCTTCTTATTTCACTGTCTTTCAAGGGATTTCACCTCAAAGATTGGGGGATATTTATCAGCTGATTGGACCTATTTGTTGTTCAAACCCAAATATGGCACAAAGGTAACAATTCATTCAGAGCCTATTGCACGTTTTCATACGGAGCCTTATACGCCAAGTGTGGTCAATGCAAATTGTATCATTTCAGATGAAATATTACAAACTAGTGATATAGAAAAGGACTCGCCTTTGGATGGAGTTCCAGATTTGTTTCTTGATGAGTGGGCTTCCACCTTGCATAAGCATGATCCCTACAAGCTGATTGAAAAGAAAGGTCTTGGTGTGTATTGTCTTCACGAGAATGATGCACCAATTCTAACCATGGTCAAAGAAGACGAATCTAATAAAGGCTTGTGACAATTATACTTTGATGGATCAAGAAATAAGCATGGGGCCGGCGCTGGAATAATGTTAATTTCTCCTACAAAACAAAGGTATTTCTCTATTAAATTTCAGTTTGGTTGTTCAAACAACGTTGGTGAATATGAAGCACTAGTTCACGATTTGCAGTGGGCTAAGAAGATTAAAGCAAATTGTTTGCAAGTGTTTGGAAATAGTGAATTTGTAGTCCACCAAGTAAGAGGTTTGAATATATGCAAGAATCTGTTGCTTAAATCTTACAAACACAGAGTTTGGGATTTACTTGAATATTTTCAGGCTTTTAATATTCAAAGAATACCAAAAGATAAGAATAAACATGCTCATAAGTTGGTTGTTGTTGGGGCACAATTAGATATTCCAGCTGATATAAAAAAGTGACATTTTTTAGTCACATATAAAGGTAGTTGTAAGGCCTTCTATTCCGGATAACCAAGAAAATTGACAGGTGTTTGAAAATGACAATCAAATTGTGAGATTTTTGCAGGAAGAGACTGAATTTTCTTTCAGAAATCAGTCGAAACACTTACAGCATTATGGTGATCAGATTGTACAACTGAAAACTAATAAGCTACTCAAGGGATTGGTCACTCTTGAAAATATTTTCAGTGAAGATGATGAGCTAAGGAAAGAAAAACCATCCTTGTCAACAAAGGAAAAGCACTATGCCAATGTAGAGATTGTAGCTGATAAAATTTTGAAATTGGGCAAGATATACACTCCACAAAAAAAAGCTTTCATTGATTTATGCACAAGTTTTGATGATTTATTCGCATGGCAGTATAGTGATCTCAAAGGTTTTGATTCAAGTTTGGCTCAACATACTATTGAGTTAGAAGACGAAACTAAATCAGTAAGACAAAGACAAAGGCCAATCAATCCAAAGCTTGAGTCTTTGATGAAAGCTGAGCTTCACAAGCTCATAGAATCAACGATTATATTTTCAATCAAGCACTCAACTTAGGTGGTGAACCTCATTCCAATACGAAAAAAGAATGATGAGATTCGATTGTGTGTTGATTTCCATGATTTAAACAAGGCTTCGCTTAAAGACCACTATCTATTGCCATCAATGGAATAAATTTTATAGCTTGTTGCAAGTTCAGAGAGGTTTTCCTTGTTGAATGGATATAGTGGTTAAAATCAGATTATGGTCAAAGAAGAGGACCAATTCAAGACAGCCTTCACGACTAAATGGGGGACATTTGCATACAAAAAGATGCCATTCGATTTGTCTAAAGCTGGAGCAACCTTTCAGAGAGCCATGGATATGGCCTTCCAAGGCCTTTTTAATAGGTTTGTGCTTGTTTATTTGAAAGATATAACAGTATTTTCAAAAGATGCAGAAGATCACATGGTTCATCTCAAGCAATTTTTTGAAAGGTGTAGGCAATTTGGGATATCTCTAAATCCCAAAAAGTGTGTATTTTCATTTCAAGAAGGTAAGCTTCTTGGACATGTTTCAAAGCACGGTTTAAACATAGATTCTGAAAAAATTCAATCCCTTCTTGCACTTTCATTGTCTAAGAGCAAAAAGGCTTTGCAAAGTTTCTTTGGAAAAATCAATTTTATAAGGAAATACATTTTAGATTTCGCTACTGTAGTTAAACCACTTACAGCCATGTTAAAGAAAAATCAGAACTTCAGCTGGTCCAAGGAGGGAGTAACAGGGTTTGAAGATGTTAAGAAAGCCATAGCAAATGCTTTTAGGCTTTTAAATCCAGATTTTACGAAAAATTTCAGTCTGTAAGCGTATGCTAATGTGGACACCATTTCAGGCATTCTTATGCAGCAGAATCATGAAGATTTGGAGCAACCAATAGCTTTCTATAGCCAAGGCTTGCAGGAGTATGAGACAAGGTATTCTTTTGTTGAAAAACATGTCCTTTTAGCTATAAGATCTCTGAAGAAATTTAGGCACTTGTCTAATAATACAATACATCTAATAGTTGCTCATCCAAGCATCAAAGAATTTCTTCTGAACAAAGACATAAATGAGAAGAGCGTTGGTTGGATAACCAAAGTAATAGAATATGACGTAGAAATTAAGGTTACAAAGCTGGTTAGAGGCAAAGGACTTTGTGAACATCTAGCTCAAGGCTTGCAAGAAACTAATGAAGTTGTTTTAGTGTCAAATGATGAAGAGATTGATGTTGTTCACATCTCACCTTCCAGCTGGTTTCATGATTTGGTAAGCTATCTGCGAAATGGTTTTTTACCCTTCTCACCTAAGTGCTTCAAAAAGAAGGTATTTCAGATTGCAATCAATTCCATTCTTGCTCGTTGACGGTATTTTGTTCAAAAAGGATATTAATGGAATGTTACTAAGGTGTGTGGAACCAAGCCAAACTCAAAGATTACTTGAAGAATTCCATGATGGACTTGGTGGAGGACACTTTTTCGCAAGAACTACAACACTTAAAATCATGAGAGGTGGGTACTATTGGCCTACTATATTTGGCGATTGCCATACATGGGTTAGGAAGTGCAAACAATGTGCTATGTTTGTAGGAAAAATTAAACTTGCAGCCAATTGCAGTGGATTAGCCTTTTGTCCAGTGGGGATTGGACTTTATTGGTCTCATTAATCCTCCTTTGAGTTCAGGGCATAAGTGGATTCTAACAGCTACGGATTACTTCACACGGTGGACGGAAGCAATTGCATTGAAAGAAGCAAATGAAACTAGCGTTCTTGATTTCTATGAAGGTTTGTTTACTAGGTTTGGAGTTCCTTCGACCATTATTTCTGACAATGCAATGGCTTTTGTGGGATCTAGGATCAGCGAATGGTTTGTCCAACATGGAGTTTATCTCAACACTTCATCGAATTATTATCCACAAGGAAATGGCCTTGCTGAATCTACAAACAAGAACCTCTTGTTGACCATTTTGGCCCTGCAGGCCAAAATCGGTCTCCTTCCTTCCCTACCATTCTGAACCCTCAGTCTAGTCATGTATCCACCTTCTGCAAAATCTCTTTTTTCTTTGCAATAAGCCCTGTTCTATAAAGCATTGAAGGATCTAAATACCTGCAGGTTTCGGTTCAGTATGGGGCTTTTCGCTTTGTGCAAATGCCTTAGACAAACTTTTGGCAAGGGGGTGGGCCAACAAGAATACGAGTCTCTTACAGAGCTCCAAAGGGCAAATACCCTTGCGAAGGGTAGGGAACCCTTGTGGAGGAATCAAAAGACAAGGCAAAAAGTGTGAGTTTTCCTTCGAAAAAGGCAAAGACAAAAAGTTGAATTTCTTCGGGCAAAATGCCCGAAGGAATTCCTTCGGATATTTTGTTCGAAGAAATTCACAAAGCAAGGGGCCAAACAAGGAATTTTTTCGGAAGAAAATCCCGCAGCAAAATGAACAAGGCAAATTCTTTCGGACAAAAAGTCCGAAGGAATTCCTTCGGACTTTTTGTCCGAAAGAATTCGCCCGAAACAAGGGCCAAACATTGAAGAGAACATTTCCTTCGGACATTTTGTCCAAAGGATTTGAGGACCAAGGCCGCTCGAAGTACCCTGAAGGACAGGTGCCCTTGCGGGGGACTCTCGGCGACTGTGAAAGGGACCTTTCTCAAAGCCCGAAGGGACACCTCTTCAGGAGGGTTAAAAGGAAAAGGCCGAAGGAAGAAAAAGGCCGAAGGAAGGAAAGCCGAAGGAATTGCCCAAGGGGTGATGGGCTCGAAGACGTCAAAATCCAGCATAGTGAACTAGCCGTTCAGGTTCAAACGTCTAGTGACGTCCCCGTAGACGTCAAATTCAGGGCAATAGAATAGCCGTTGGCTTTCAAATGGCGACGGGCGCGCGAACGTCAACTTTACGGCAATGAATTAGCCATTGATCTTTAAATGCTCGAGCGTGAACCCGTATGAATTAAAAGGCCTTAGGGCCAAAAGGAAGAGCCCGCTGAGAAAAGAGCCTAAGGAGCCAGCCAAAGATTGATAGAAGATAGCCCTGGGGGGCTCAGATTGCCAGAAAGAGCCAAGAGATGACAAAAGACAAAACCAAAAAAAGACAGCTGAAAAAAGACAAGAATCAAGAGTGAACTCAGCGACCCACCAAGAAAGGAGCCCAAAGAGCCAAGCGCAGAAACAGACAAAACAGTCCAAGTGGCAAAAGGTGTCGGCACAAGGAGTTATTCCAGCAGTTGAAACAATCTCTGCCAAGTGGTCATCAAGGAGCACAAACAATGAACAGCACGACCTATTTTTCGTCACTTTGCATTAATGGTCAAACAACCGCGTAAATGTCTTAAAGAAGGGGTCTTGTTTGTAGACAAATGGCGCGGCCCATGTTTTCACACATGAAGTTTAATATATTTTAAATGCCTAAAGTCAAAACTGGAGCCGACACAGCATTCTCTTTCAAGCGGCTTCCTCTTCCCAATGCTCTCAACGCAGCATGGGTCATTTATTTTCCAGAAAGCACCAAAGTCTTTTCCAAAAGGCTATATATTTGTAACTTCTCATTTGAGAAAAGGATCTCTCATTTTTGCATGGCGCAGCCCTGCCAAATTTTCACCTTGAATCAATAGAAAGCATTTTTTACCTCTATTTGGTTGGATATATCTCTGAGTGTGCCTGAGTATTAACTTTGTGTTCAGTCATTGTTCCATAATGCTTTCACAGGCTTGATACCAACATACCTGGTATAGACAAAGCGCCATTCCTGCAGGTAACAAGGAGAGTTGTATCTGGAGTGCAGAGACAGAAGAAGGTTACCAAGCAGTGTGTTTTCCTACAGTCCCTGTGGTAAGTTCATTTTTTTGTGTGTATCTTCATTAAACTTCCATGTTAAGCTCTCTGTAGTCTGGTCATTTTATCAGATAAAGTGTATGTATGTGCTCTTATGGTTTGAAGTGTGAGCAAATGAGTGGATCAAACTTTTTTGGTGCATCACCGTATTAATCTAGGCTCTGATTTCAGTAATCCTTCTCTCTTTTCAATCCCCCCTTTATATATATATATATATTAGCAATAATATTGGAATAACTCAAAGATGCATCAAAGGGAGCTAGCCCTTATCTAGAGATTCTCCCCTCAGTTTTCCCAGACCCACAGGGAAGAGAGGAGTCTCCATTGTGCCGCGTGGAAGAGAGAAGCCCAGCCTTCTCTCAAGGGTGCAATCCATAGCGTCAACACCTCTTAAAGATCATACAAAGGACTATTGAAGACAATCAGAGGTCATGGCATCTCAAGTTGAAGTCAGCTCTATGGACTGATAGGATTACCTACAAGAGGTCAATAGCCAACTCTCCCTACAAGCTAGTCTATGGTAAGGAAGCAAGGTTACCTATTTCTCTCGAGTTTCCAGCTTTGGAACTAATGCATCAACTTGAGTTGTTGGAGAATGAGCCTATGGAGATCACGTATGCAGAGCTTATGGAGTTGGAAGAGACAAGAAATCAAGCCATGCTAGCCATGAAAAGCCATCTAGCACAGGTGAAAAGAACATTTGACAAAGAAGCTTCCTCATGAAACTTCAATGAAGAAGATTTGGTCCTCAAGTGGGATGAGGATCGAGCCAAACCAAGAAGGCACACAAAGTTTGATTCCCTTCAGAGTGGCCCATACACGATCTCCAGCTGCAAATCCCACAACGCCTTCCAACTTGCCAAGATGGATGGCCAAGAGCTTCCAATCCCAGTCAATGGGATACATCTGAAACATTGCTATTGAAGAGCAAAGCTCTATGTACATAGCTGTTTTTGCTTTCCTCCAAGTGTTGTTCAAGCACAATAGTTTGCTTCAGTTTTGTTCAATAAGTGCTTATTTGCACATTTGCTTCTTAGTTTTTCTGCTTCCGTGTTTTCCCTTCATTTTTGAGGAAGAAATATTACTTCAGCGAAGGCCAGGGGAGATTTTCAATCAGAAATCAAGTTCATTCAGGAATTCGAATAGCATATATGGCCTCAGTTCTCTAGCATAGCAGGCATGCTTCCCAGCAAAATCGCCAAAAAAGTTCACATTTTTGCCCCCACAGGGCAAAATTGTCACCCCTACACCTTGGAACTTTGCTATGGTGCCAAGTTGGTCTTGTGAATCAGTTTTGGGGTCCTCAAATGAGTATTTACAGCCACCCAAGTGGCCATCTACAGCCAGGTGAAGTTTAGTCATGCAGAGGTTTCCAAAGAGCTTGTTTGATTACAGCCAAACGTGCAAATACAGCCAAGATAGTCATGTTGTAAGTTCATTTGTTTTGTCTTCCCAAGGAATTTTCAGGTATAAGAGGTGGACTATTTCTTCAGACATTTTGTCCAAGAGAAAGAGCTCTCATAGGATTGACAAAAAGTCCGAAAAAATGACTAAGTGGCAGTTGTGCGTTTTTCTTTGGGTTTTTTGTCCAAAAGAAAAGAGGAAGAGCACAGTTGAGAAGACAAGACAAAAGTCCGAAGAAATAAGGACGGTTCCAAAAGGCCCAGGTTTCCTACAAAAAACCCGGGTGACTTACAAAAAGCCCGGGTGCCCTTCAATTCTTCCAAAAACCCAGTCCCGAAGGACACCTGCCCTTGCGAAGGGCACTTGGTCAGTGAAGTGGACCTTTTCAAAAGTTTCGAAGGGCACGGAGGAGAGATAAAAGCCCTTGCGGAGGGCACTTGGTCGGTGAAGTGAACCTTTTCAAAAGTTCCGAAGAGCACAGAGGAGAGACAGAAGACCTTGCGGAGGGCAGATACATAAACAATGGACCCTTCAAAAGTTCCCGAAGGGCATGAAGAGATAGTCAAAGGAGACGAATTCCTTCAGACAAAAAGTCCGAAGAAATTCAGGAGAAAGAAAAAACCCGTGGAAAATAGACAAGACAAAGGCAAGACATAAGAGCCTAAAAGGAATTAATTCGGGAAAACAAAACAAGGAAACGAATTCCTTCAGACAAAAAGTCCGAAGGAATAAGTAAAGTCAACAAAAGCCACAAGAAATGAACAGGAATGGTTCAAGGAAAAGCTCCGAAAGAAAGAAACAGAGAAAATAAAAGTCCGAAGGAAATGGACAAAAAGTAAAGACCGAAACAATTACAAAGGACCAAACAAAAGAAGGAAACAATTCCTTCGGACAATTTGTCCGAAGGAAATGAAAGAGAGATAATTCCTGCGGACAATTTCTCCACAAAAAATTACAAAAACAAAGGCCTGAAGGAAGTGAACAGCAAATAAGCCTGTGGAAATGAACAGGGACAAAAAGAAAAGCCAAAAGAAATTCCACAGAACTGGCCGAAGGAATACATGCATGAGAGCAAGAGACCGATGGCTGTCCAATGAGTTGACGTAAGATTTCATGCATGCTTCTCAATCTTCAAGAGCTTTTCATACAAAAGGGAGTAAGTTGGAGTTGACTAAACCTCGTACTTAGGTTGACTGGTTGATAAGCCATGCTCTTCTCCTTAGTTTTCATGCAATCCAAGCCTTTCAGGGACTTCCAGCTCAGCTTCAAGCGGAATTCTCAGTCCAAGATGTGGCGTGGCTTTCCATGCAAGAGTTTGACTTGTCAAACTTGGGTCCACCTCATCCCTTCTACACCAACATAGAATTTCATGCATGCATTTTTGTTTAGCTTGTTGAAATCTTTCAACATTCCAGCAGTTCAAGTAGAGTTCTAAATTTAGTTTTGGCATTGCATTATACAAGACCCATGCACATTGATCAATCTAGAAGAATTTAATCTTTATTCTAAATAAGGATTATGAAATGGGCGCTCCATTTTCCACGTCAAAGAGCTTTTCATGTAAGGCATAAGACAAAAATAGATTTTATTTGAAGGCTGAAATAACACAAGTTGGACTGAGTTAACCTCTTCTTCTATTTTCAGCACCAATCTCTTGGTTGTATATTTTTCTATATAAGTTGGCTTTTCAGCGTTGAATTGTATCCCTCTCTTGGTAAGACCAGAGTCTGCCATTGGTAAGTTGTGTAACCTCTTCGATTAATAGAAGTATTGTACTTTCAGATTTCAAATGCTGACATAGTGTACATTCATTCAACAATTTGCATACGTGGTAGATTTCTCTCCCTTTCCAAATTCTGATTCGTACCTAGTTGCTAGCTCATCATATTATGCAGGGCATGTTCAGTGTTCTATATGTCTTTTGTTGAAACTATAAGTGGATGTTAGGTGGCTGCAAAGTGTCTTGTATCAGATCTCTCTCCATTTTTCCTCATGTTTTGGTCATTGGATCGAACCTTCTCATGAAATATTTATGCATAGTGATCAATTGAAATCAAAGGTCTTCTTTTTGCCTTGTTTGATTCAGTGTTCAAGGTTCCAATTAGAGTTGATCAACATTTTGGTGTATCACCGTCATTAGGTAGGATTTCCCTTTCATGTTTCTTTCTCCATTTTCCATGGTAGATTTGCAACATAGAGTAGAGATCTATTGATACAACTTACAGGAACCAGTCTTCTTTGGAGGTTCTTCTCACCATTAAGGCACCCACCCTCGTGAGAAGATCCCATTGTTTCAACCGGAGAGAGGATTGGCTATTTCAGCACGCCTTTGATTCAGGGTGCAACTCCAAGTTGACAACAAGAACAATGATGCAAAAAAGGTGTTTCCAACAAATTCCAAACTAAACCTAAATTCTGAAATTTAAAACCAGCCAACCCTAGGGTTGCATATGCACCACCAAACTGAAAATCTCACACTTCCAAACACTCAACAATAATCAGAAAAATACCTTATGAGATTTAGCCACTATGGTTCACACCAAGTGAAGACAAGGATCTAGATTGATGTCTTTTTTCACTTCAAATCATCAACGCCACCAAGCTGATTTCAATGTCCTCTTCTTATCACCAAATCCAACTCAGAAAACCCTCCACATGAAGACAATTTGCAAATAAAACTCCAACATACAAATCATATAAAGATTGGTCAATGTTAGTGTTGACAATTTTGCCCCCACAAGGCAAATTGTCACCCCTACTATTTGGAACTTTGCTATGGTGCCAAGTATGTCTTGTGAATTAGTTTTGGGGTCTTTAAATGTGCATTTACAGCCACCCAAGTGGCCATCTACAGCCAGGTGAACTTGAGTCATTCAGAGGTTTCCAAGGAGCTTTCTTGATTACAACGAACGCAATGTACAAATACAGCCATGCAAATGATGACGAAAAGGTCTCCTACGGCCATGTAAATTCTGATGGACTCCTACAACGATCATATAGAGCATACAGTTCGTTCAAAAGGAGGACGTCATCTGCAGTAGTTTTATGAGCGTTTTTTCTCCTTAAAACGTCATCTACAGCAGTTTGAAAGGGTTTTTCTCCTCTTCTAAGCATCACGTACAGCCAAAAGCCAAGACATACAAGTTGTAAGTTCATTTATTTTGTCTAAGCAAAGATTTTTTCAAGGTTGTAAGAGGAAGAGTATTTCTTCGAACTTTTTGTCCAAAAGAAAGAGCTCTCAGAGGACAATTGCAACAGCCCTGAAGGGTACGTACCCTTCGAGAAGGTTCACTTAGAAGAGCCGAGGGAGATTCACTTGGTAGAAAAGGATCAAGGCAAAAATCCCGAAGGGCAGGTGCCCTTCGGAAAGACTTCAAAAGGTGCCTTTCAAAAAGCCCGAGTGCCCTTAAAAAAGCCCGAGGAAATATAGACAAGGAAAAAAGAAAAATTGAAGGATATCCTTCGGACAAAAAGTCCGAAGGAATTACTTTGAACCTTTTGTCCAAAGGATTAATTCGGGAAAAATGCAAACAGAAAAGTCCGAGAGAAATAGAAGCCAGAGGCAGACATTTTTTTCGTAGGAAATGAGACAAGATAAAAGTCTAAAAGAATTCGAATGAACAAAACCAAGGAGATGACAGCAGAATGAGCCAACAGAAATCTAAAAGAATAAAGTTCAGGGAAATTGCATACACAAAAGTCCGCAAAAAAAATATGAGTCAACAAGAGATAGTCCGAAGGAAAAACAAAGATAAAAGCATAAAGTCAACAAAAACCCCAAAAATAAAGGCTAAGGAGATAGCCAAGAAATCCGAGAAAATATAGACAATAAATCCAAAATAGAATCCTGCCAAAAATAGACACAACACGAACAGGCAGACCAAAACAAGAGATGGAGTCAACGTGGAAATCCATGCAAGCAAAGGCTATTTCAGTTGACTGGTCAAAGCTTCAGTTGACTAGTTGTGAAGTCAAGCTCATCTCTGCGTCAAACTCGTGCTTTCAAACATTCAAACAGCTCAAGAGGAAGTCCATATTTGGAGGTGGGCGTAGCATTTTGCATGATAAGAGTTTGATTTGTCAAAATTAGCGTACTGTCCATAACGTTCCATGCATGATGCCTAAATAAAGAATAGCCTACGCTTAGCCACCGTCCATTTCAACACCAAAGCGCTGGTTTCTAATTTTAGACACATTTCAGCTGAACATGCACAAGAAAAGACAAACATATGATTCCACCATCCAATTCTAACACATAGGAGCTTTCATGAAAAGAGGAAGAAGACAAAATAGACTTTTGTAAAGGCTAAGTTAGACAGATTAAGCTCTTCTATTTTCCAACGCCAATCTCTTGAATTTTTGTAATTTTCTATATTAATGGTTTTTTAGCCTTAGATAAAGGATCCCTCTTTTGGCAAGCAATCTTCTGCCAAAGTTTGTGTTGTAACTTTTTTTTAGAATCAATAAGAGGACTGTGTTTTTTCAATTTTCAGCAGCCAGTATAGTGTACTATTGTTATAGATTTGCCTAAGTGATAGATTTTCTTTCTTCTTTGTTAAATCTAGATTCGTACCTAGTTACTAGTAGGTCATTTATGCAAGTCACGTTCTGTGTTTGAATGTCTTTTGTTGAGTTTACAGTGAATATTAATGGTTGTTTAGTGCCTTTCGTCAGACATATTTTTATTTTTCCCCTCAAGCTTAGATCATTAGATAGAACTTTTTCGTGAAATACTTATGTGTATTGACCAATTGGAGTTGAAGTTCTGCCTCTTCTTTATGTGAAGTCTGAATCAATGTTCTCAGAAGCTCGATTTGAAGTGGATCAAGCAAATTAGGTGTATCACCATTTTAGCTAGGATTTTCTTTCAAGTTCTTTCTCCCTTTTTCTCCAAGTAGTTTGTAGCGTAGAAGTTGAGATCCTCATTGATACATCTTATAGGAACTAGCGTTCTTTGGAGGTTCTTTTCACCATTGAGGCACCCACCCTCATGAAAAGATCCCATTGTTTCAACTAGAGCGAGGATTAGTCATTTCAGCACGTTTTCGATCAGGGTGCAACTCCGGGTTGACAACAGTTAGCCTAAAACATGATGAAATCTCTCCAAACCAAGTCGCCACAATTTAGGAATAATTTGCATCAAATAATTCAAAAAATCATATTTGTATTCATACCAAGCCAATGGGGATTAGGCTATAAAATCCACTAAATTTAGCAATAAATAATGCTCTATCATTTAGGGCCAAATCAGGCACCCTAAACCCTTGCACACCTCCTCCAAGTGAATCGCCCAACTCAAAAAATTAAAAGCAAAATTTTCGAATCAAACCTTTTCCCCAACCTTCCAATAAAACCCCCAAACCTTTATGTTTACTTGCCAAATAAATCAAATATTAAATAACAATTGTACCTTGCAAAAATGGAGTCTAAAAACCCTTTGAAAATGCCCAAAACCTCCGCAAACTGATTCACCCTACCTCAAAAAATTATAGAAAATAAATCAGATTGTTTCCACCTACCAACGATCCTCCAAATGACCTTCAAAGGCTCCTAAGGCAAGTCGCCACACCATGGAATGGTCTTCAATGCCACATACAAACTCCTGAAGCAAGTCATCACTCTCCAAGACCTGTAAATTCACCAAAACCAGCTTTCGATAGAGTTTGCATTATTCCTCAATATAAGTGGTGTCCAAAAACACTTTCGTAGATCCACTTGCATGTAAACATACAATTTTGAAGTTCAACTACAGTCCTTGAATAGAGCTACCCAAGTTGTAGGAATGGATGTTTTCGTCCCCAAACTCTTGACACTTATTGAAGGTTTTCGTCCTCAAGATGTGGTAATCAAGCTTGACATACTTGATCAAAGTTTCAAATTCAATATTCAACATAACCTCTTCGAAAGATTCCGCAATTGCTTTTATATTCAACCCCCAAGGGTGGTGCCCAAGTTGGAGGGATGTACCTTTTTAAAACATAAGCACTAAATCTTTTTAAAACTCCCTTTTTGAGGGTTTAGGCTCCCATGACCCCAACTTAAGTGAACATAAATTAAAAGTATTTTTTTGTGAACTAAAAATTAGAACAATTAAGTACTTTTACCCTTTTGCTCACAGATTAACCCCCCCTCAATGTTCCCTTTTCTTTCCTTCCCATAGCCTTGTGGGAACAACCAAGCTAAGGATCTAAAAGCAAGCTATGCCGAAAAGGGGGACATTACAATAGATGGGTTGCAGCTTCAAATTATTATGTGTCGCCCATTCTCACACATATCAAATGCTTAAATGTTGGATGTGAACCATGCTCTGAACAATGTGGTTATATTTATTCTTACTCATCTGATTCTGGAACCCATATTGCCTAGCACACAAAAGAGGGCGTGATCCAAATGGCAGCGAGGAATAAATTTTAGACAAATTAGTAAAAAACTAGTAGGTCACCTTGCTAAGGGCATAGTTCCTTTATTGTTGATCAAAATTCAAGACCATTTAATGCCTCGAAAAGCTAGCAACATACAACATGATGAAAAGGTGCAGACCCTGGTTTTGCAAAGCTTAACCCTGCAAAAACCAATCTGAAAGGCCCAAAACACAAAATACAAAAAATTAGAAAGTTTTAAAGCATTTTAATAATTTAAAATTTTGTTTTGATGAATTTCATGTCACAATAGATCCTCTCAACTTCCTATGGGAACATTTATTATATGGCATTTCAGATTCCAAGGCAAATTGTTTTACTCTCCATTTTTAGACTTTTCATTTCCTACTAAAAATAGCTATAAATGAATTGTCATCCGAATGTAAAAATCAGTGTTTTAGCTCCACATCTCTTCTCAAAGATTGCTACCCTTTTGTAAATTACTCTCATTTACAATAAATCTTTCAACGTTGGGGGATTATCTTTGTTTGTTGAGTTCATTTCTTTTGCCTCAATTTATTTCTTTAATAACACATTAAGTTTATGCAATTTAGTATATTGTCCATCAGATTACCAATCAAATCTGGATTGGGCCTTTATTTATGGAGTCTTGGGAGGCTTAGAGGTCTTCTTAAGGGGGGACCACCTTTGAAGGAGTTGGGTTATAGAGGCCGGTGGAGATCATACTTGACTAAAACATTCTTTAAACACTCTCCAAATTGTTGATGGTAATATACATGTGGGAAGAAGGTGCTCCAATGTTTCTTCAGTTGCCTCATAGTTCGTGATTGTGAGGGACCCATTCATCCGTTCCATTTGAGATTGTCCAGGGTTAAAATTTTATTATGCAAACAAATCCACATGAATGCCCAAACCTTTGGCAATACCTTCAAGGACCAAAGTTGGGCCCAACATATTGGAGTTTGCAATTGCGTCGGAAGCAAACTATGATATCCTATACAAGTTTGGTCACCATCATTTTGATTACGTTGTAATGTCCCCCTTTTTAGCATAACTTGCTTTAGACCCTTAGCTTGGTTTTGTTCCCACAAGACTAAGGGAAAGAAATAAAAATGAACTATGTGGGAGCTATTCAAAGATCAAAAAAGTGAAAAGTACTTAAGTACTTTAATTTTCAATCAAGTTATGCAAAAAGTGTTATCAAATTTTCATTTAAGTTGGGACCTTTTGAGGGTCATGGGCACTTAAGTCCTAAAATTGTTTTTATAAGGAAGCTTCTAATATATCTTTTTCAAAAACGAAAAGGTAAAGTCTTTCTCTCTATTTGGGCGCCACATTTGGAGGAGGAATATAAAAGGAAAAGGGGGGCTCATTTGAAAAGGTTATGCATTTTTGATAATGGAAGTCTTGTGCAAGTATGTCAAGCTTGAACAAATGACTTGAAGATGAAAACCTTCAAGTGCAACAAAGAGTTTGGGGATGAAAATCTTCATTATTCTATCATGGCAGCTCTATTCAAGGGCTGTAATTGTGCCTCAATCTTGCATAGTTGTATGCAAGTGGATCTACAAAGGTTTCTTTGGACACCACCTTCAACAAAGAATAATTAAAACCCTTCAAAGAGCTGTAAATATACAAATTGTAGGTCAAAGAGGAGGGCGATCTCGGTGGAGGAGCTTGATTGCGTTTGGAAGCCATCCCAAGGGTGTCAACTTGCTTTGGGAGGATGTCAACCCCTCTCAAGAGGGCAAATTTGTCTTTAGAACCCTTTTCTAGGGTCAAGGTAATTTTTGTAATTTATTACAGTTGTTTGCAAATTGTTTTGGTTCAATTTGCATATGTGGAAAGTCAATCTATGCCCTAAAAATATTCAGAAATTGATTATATATTTTTGGCAACTTGGGTGACTTGATTTGAGAGATCTGGGAGGTGAATTGAGGGGCAAATTCCAAGAAATAATATTCAAATATATTCCCCTATTTTTCTAAAGTGTGACAACCCACTTGTGGAGGTTTTTGTGATGTTTGGTGATTGAAAAACACAACTGGACCTTATATAAAAATCAAATTATCGGCAAGGGTATTTTCAACCAGTTCAGCAAACATTATTTTTCGAATATTTTTCAGCTATTTGTGGAGTTACTTTGATGTGTTTTGCTTGAGTATTCTATAAATTTTTCAGCTAGGGCTAGTTGGTTTGTGGAGCAGATTTTCAGTTATTTGACAATTTTATTGAAAGGTTTGTTGGAAAACCCTCTTTTGCATTATTATCCCAATTTGAGGACATTGCAGTGATATCAGAGCCATATCTTGGCTATATGTGGGATTCAAGGTTTATATCAAACAGTAACATGATAAGGGAAGGATGGAAGGTATTACACAGGGCCTGATCATGGGAATCAGCGCTTCAGAATGGAGGATCAGCGTTTGGTTCGTTGGGATTTAATGAAAGATTATGATGAATACTTAACACTTGCACCACAGAATAAAAAGGAAAGGAACTTCAAGTATTGGCTAGGCTTGAGATATAGCAAAGGGCACCATGAGCACATAGCTACACAGGATGACTTGGGAAAGATAGTTTTTCCAACTTTTGATGGTGATCAAGGTAATCCGATAAGAGCTTGGGTTGACAAAGTAAGTGAATACCTTGATTTGAGACCTAGATATAGACAGAAAGCATTAATTTTTGTCATCCAACATTTGAATGGGGCTGCCCATGAATGGTGGCATCATGGATGGGAGGCACAAGGACATAGCAATATTGGGACACATTAAGAATTGTTGGAAAATATAGTTGACAAGATTGGTAAAAAGATGGAGCCACCTACACCAAAATCAATAAGGGCCCATAGCAAGGAATCCCAATTGGATTAAAAGCAGCCCTTAAAACAAATAACAGAGCCTAATTTCCAATTATACAAGGGGCAGCCACTCCCCAAGTTTGTTAATGACCAAAATCAGTTAAACATAGGCCCTTTGTGATGGGTGAGCAGCTGGAAATTAACTCAGAAAATTCAAGGAAATCAATGGCATGTAAGGCTGAATTCAAAGGGCAGCCACCAAATGAAGAACCCTTGAGGTTTGGGCATCAAAAATTAGTCTATTGTGGACACATGGTGATGGACAATCAGCTGAGATTTAAGTCATAAAATTTAGAGGAATTAAAGGCATGTGAAATAGGAATAGAAGGGCAGCCACCAAAGGAAAAACAATCAGAGATTTGGGAGCAAAAAAATGAACATATGAAGATGAACAAACTAAAATTGAACAGCAATTACATAAGAAAAAAGAGGACAGCCAGCAGGTGACAAAGAGATGATTGCTACCCTATCTAGTGCTACTAGATGCCATGCTTTCTGTGTGAAAGGAACTGTTACAGGCAAAAGGGCAATTGTGTCTATGAATAATGGGGACACTCACAATTTTATAGATCCTAAAATAGTTACAAAATATAGGCTGCCCACCAAGGAAAATGGTGGACTTAAGGTAACCGTGGGGGATGGCTCCATATCAAGCATTCCTAGCACCTTGGAATTAAAACCAACCATGGGCAATTATACCTTTGAAGGAGAGTTCAATGTAATAAACCATGGGGAGATAGATATTGTGCTTGGAGTCCAATGGTTTCAATCTATTGGTGAGTACACACATAATTTACAAAAATCAAAACTGAAATTTATGGCAGCCAACAAGGAAATTGTTCTCCATGGTTTAAGCAAGGGGCAACCATATTGGTGACCTCAAACCAAAAAACTATGAAGCAACCAATGGGGTTGCAAACAATTGACATTAATGGGGAAGTTACAGAAAAATCAAAACTTCGGAGTTGGAAGCAAAAAGAAGTTGTTCGACAACTTCATGAGCCTACAAAGGGTCTAAAGGGAAGCTTGAACAAGGATATCTAAATAGAAATTTATACCAAGAAAGGAAGTTTTTGTATTACCCTCTTTCATCGTCATTTTCCTTGTCTAATTTCAGATTGCAAGAAGAAGCTTGGAGGTCTTGCTAAGAAAGCACATGTCCCAACAAAAAGGCACATAGCAAAGAGGTCCATTGAAGGAGTGATGCCAAGAAGGAAAAAAAGAAAGATTCACCTTGCAAATAAAGGAAAGAGAATCATATATCTTGATGGACAAACAATTGAGTTATCAATTTGGTAAGCATTCAATATTTTCTCTTCGTGATTGGTTCTCTCATTACCTTGGTTGCAAAGCTTGTGCTATCATTGAGGTGATGGTAAGGGACACTCAAGGAGAAGAAGAAGTCTTCCAAGTAAGTTCAAGGAAAGGACATGACAAATACCCCTCATGGCTATGAAATCCAGGTGAGCTCTATCAACATAATGTTACCATCATATATAGGGCCAACATGAGGAAAAGAGTAGACAAGAAAAACCATGAAACATGGATTAAGGTGGTGGTTGTTTTTTATATTTTCAGTTTGTATTCCTTGAAGTTATTAGTCACTTTGGTAAAAATGGGCACTAAGAAAGTGGGATTGTTGCTTTCCAACACTATGGGAATGGTCCAAACATATAGTAGTGGTTTTTCCACTACGAGGAGAGATTGGGAGACCAATATGATCCTTGGTATTCAGTGGTTGCACTGACTTGAGGCCCCTTCTACAAATAGTAGGTTGGAAGGATGTTTCATGAGCATGGAGAAGATTGAAAAGAAGGCTGCCACTAGACATCAAATACAACCCTTTCATTCCAAAGTGGAACCCTCTACAAGACAATTGGTAAGTGTTACAAATACTGATTTTTGTCATGCTTTTATTGAGACGGATGAAATGAGAATGGTTTGCCAAGGGCAACCCAAAATGTGCTTTGGGCAGCACCCTATCCTTCTTGCAAGAGTGGAAGTAGTGGTGTTATAAGGAAAATAGGGCATGCCTTCAATTGTGAAGGAATGGAAGTTACTAGCAGCTGTTCACAAGAATTGAAGAACAAGAAAAGAAGAACCTTCTACTTACAAAAGAAGGATAAACATAGCTGGGTCCACCTATGGATTATTTTGAACAACAAGAACCATTTATTTTGCATATGGCAGCCAACGGAAAGAGCTGGAAAAAAGGATAAGAAATTTGATAATTTTGGTTTCAAGTTTTCTGAGCTAACAAAACATGTACAGCCACATAAAAGAAGGAAAATTTGGCACCTTCAAGGCACACTACAGCCCATGTTGGGGGAACTTTGTACCAAGGTACATTCTGAAAATTGTCATGTAAGGAAATCTGACTTTGAAAGACAGGTACAGCAGTATATAGATGGCCAAAAGTCTGATTTTTTTGGAAAATTCCAGCCAAGGGCATGTTCTAGAAATATCCATAAGGGAGTATGCTTTTGGCTTAATCTAGAATGGGAGGTACAACTCTATATTGGGAGTTGGTGGAGGCGTTTGTTTGATCAATTTGATATCTTTCCTATGCATAAAGAAAGTGATAGAAGACACACTCAAGAAAGGGTGTATTTATGTACCATTGGCACTCAAGGTATGTTGTATGATAAAATCATAGTGATTTATTGCCGAATTTTGGGAACATTTGATGGAGGTACATTGATCACCTTAAGAGACTACATCAAAAGCAAGCAAACATTGCATGTCTTAGTTCTTTTGGATTATAAGGAATTCATGGGAGATGATCTTGACACCTTGAACCGATGGGGGCAGCTAACAAGATACATTTTTAGCAAGTTGGGAGTTCAAATTGAAGATTCTTGTCAGTGGAAAGCCATTCCAGTGGAAAGATGTATTATGAAGAGTGTGGAGACAACCCCATGGCTTTTGCAATTGCTTAAGGGCAAGCCATTTTGGGTGGGGAGAATTGTAATGTCCCCCTTTTTAGCATAACTTGCTTTAGACCCTTAGCTTGGTTTTGTTCCCACAAGACTAAGGGAAAGAAAGAGAAGGGAACTATGTGGGGGCTATTCAAAGATCAAAAAAGTGAAAAGTACCAAGTATTCTAATTTTCAATTGAATTATGCAAAAAATGCTTTTTATCTAATTTTCACTTAAGTTGGGACTTTTTGAGAGTCATGGGCACTTAAGTGCTAAAAGTGCTTTTATAAGGAAGCTTGTAATATATATATATATATATTTTTTAAGGAAAAGGTAAACTCTCCCTTTCTATTTGGACGCCACATTTGGAGGAGGAATATAAAAGGAAATGGAGGACTCGTTTGAAAAGATTATGCAATTTTGATATTGAAATTCTTGTGCAAGTATGTCAAGCTTGAACAAGTGATTTGACGACGAAAACCTTCAAGTGCACCAAGGAGTTTGGGACCGAACTTCCATTCTTCTAGCAGGGCAGCTCTATTCAAGGGCTGTAATTGCGCCTCAATTTTGCATAGTTGTAAGTGGATCTACAAATGTGTCTTTCGACACCGCCTTCAAAACAAAAATTATTACAACCCTTCAGAGAGCTGGAAATACACAAATTACAGGTCAAAGAGGAGGGTGATCTCGGTGGAGGAGCTTGATTGAGTTTGAAGGCCATCCCAAGGGTGACGAATTGCTTTGGGAGGGTGGCAACTTGCTTTGGGAGGGTGTCAACCCCTCTCAAGAAGGCAAATTTGTCTTTGGAACCCTCTTCTAGGGTCAAGATAATTTTGGTAATTTATTACAGTTGGTGAATTGTTTTGGGTCAATTTGCATGTGTGGAAGGTCAATCTATGCCCTAAAAATATTTAGGAATTTATTATAAATTTTTGGCAACTTGGATGAGTTGATTGGAGAGATCTGGGAGGTGAATTGAGGGGCAAATTCTAAGAAATGATATTCATATTTATTCTCCTAATTTTCTAAAGTGTGGCGACCCACTTGTGGAAGTTTTTGTGGTGTTTGGTAATTGAAAAAAGCAATTGTACCTTCATATAGAAATCATATTATTGGTAGGGATATTTTCAGCCACTTCACCAATTTATTTTGGTTCGAAAAAGGTACATTGTTTTTTGAATATTTTTCAGCTATTTGTGGAGTTATTTTCATGTGTTTTGCTTGGGTATTCTATAAATTTTTCAGCTAGGGCTAGCTAATTTGTGGGGCAGATTTTTAGTTATTTAACAATTTTATTCAAGACTCTGTTGGAAAACCCTCTTTTGCATTATTGTCCCAATTTGGGGACATTACGCAGGTCCCCAAAAACAATGATCAAAACCACTTACATTATGTCAAATGTTTTTCAATAAAATCTCAACAAAACAATTTGTAGATGTTGAACAAATGTAACCAAGACAAATCACCCAGTTCCAATTTCGTTGAATATGTAAATTATTTTGATGGCGGGTACCATATTTTGAAGTCGTGTTCTATTCCTCATCCAGAAAGGCTTGTTGAAGTGGGGACAATATTGGTTCCTTGGATTGACATGAGATCCCATTCCAAACATCCTCCCATCAGTGAACATTTAATCTATCCTTGAGGTGTCAATACAATCCAGTCTATAACAGAGACAAGCCTAATTACATGGGTCACCTTAAAATTGAACCTTTCTTATGAAACCATTGTTTCTAATGTGTTTGTCTATCTTGGAATACCAAGCTCTTGGTGTTTGCTTTCAGCGATATAGAGCTTTCTTCAGATTACACATGAAATGTTCTTTACCAGATTCTATAATTATTGTAGGCTGTTTCGTGAACACTTCCTATTCAATCTCACCATTTAGGACTGCATTCTTCAGATCCATTTAGAAGACTTTGCATCCACATTGAATTGTTAATGAGTATTAGGTCAATGATAATCAATTTTACAACAAGAGCAAATGTTTCATCATAATCTATCCTCCCTTTTTGTGTAAAGCCTTAAGCTATGAGATTAAGCTTGCCTTTGTGTCTTTCAACTGACCCATCTAATTTGAGCTTGAATTTGTAGAACCATTTGCAGGCAAGGGGTTGTTGCCACTTGGAATTTCGGGTTTCATTGAATCTAATTCCTTGTGCCTCCTTGTGATATTGAGGTTCATATGTGTTCACTATGTTACTCATGAGTGTTACATTGGCTTGCAGATTTATTTTGTCTTTAATTTGATGTTTCGTTTCACAGTGCATCCTTTATAGTTTTCATTTTTCACTTAAGAAATAATTTAGGAAGGGTATGTTGTTCATCATGATGTGCTACTAGCACCTACTTGTGTATTTTCGAAGCTAATTTCTAAGAGATTCTTGGTGCTAGCATTTTCCTTCATCTTTATGTCAAGTTTTTTCATCCTTTGTAATAGGCTATGTGATTGTTCTTTGTCCTTAATTTTCATCAAAGACCACATCTTCGCTGATTATTACCTTCCTAGTTTTGCAATCTACGAGCTTGTATGCTTTAGATTCAGTGCCATAACCTATCTCGATACATTCTATACTTTTTGCATCTAGTTTCTTGCATTTGACATCTAGCACATGGGCTAATGCAATGCAACCAAAACATGCAAATGATCTACCCAACCCTTTCTACCACTCCATTCTTCCTACGGTGTTATTTTAGAATCAGCCTTAGTGGGGACTTCTGTTAGCAGATATATAGTTGTATTTACAACTTCAGCCCACAGATAATTAGGGGTATAAAGGGTTGTCAATGGCTTTTTATTTCATCGTCTTTACAGAATTTTAGGGGAATTCACCCCCATTTTCAGATCCCAGCATTTTTATTTGCCTACCAGTCCGTTCTTCTCCCATGAGCATAAAGGCCTTGAATGCATCAAACATGTCATATTTGCTTTCAAAGAAATACACCCAGGTGTTTTTTAAGAAGTCATCAATGAAAGTGAGAAAAAACCAGCAGACTTATGGAGTGTGTTGCACAACCCTGCAAATATCAATATGCATCAACTTGAGAAGAGTAGAAGCTCTTGAGGTTGCCTCTTTCACAAAGCTTCCTCTTTGTTGCTTATCCATCACGCAGCCTGAACATGTCTTGATGTTTCCCTTGAATGAAGGTAGACTTTGCATCATATTTTGCTTTATGAGAAAAAGATTCTGCACACCAAGATACCTAATCCTTCGGCACCATAAATGACTAGTGGACTCTTCTCCCATAAATAGTGGATGCTGCTCTACTAAAGATGCCAAGAGGCAATAGAGGTCACTTTCCTGTATCCCTTCGTCCACAATATTGGCATTCTCCTCACTAATTTTACAATAGTTACCATCAAACTCTACTTTTAAGTTATGTTTGATAATTTACTAATTTGGCTTGCAGATAATAGGTTCTTCTTAAAACTAGGCACAAATTGCACCTCATCAATAGTCTTGATTTGATTGTTTGGAACTTTGATGGGGAATGGTTCCAACATCTACTGTCATCTTTTGTCATCTCTGAGTATGACAATTTGATTTAAGTTCCTTTTTCAAACAATTTTATGAACCATCCTTTTCTAAGTAATGTGCCTTGAGACATCAAAGTAACATCACTCTAAAGGAATATTTCATTAGTGATGTTGTTCCCAACATTTCCTAGAATTGCATTTGGGGACAACTTATTATTTGAACATCCATGTATTTGTTGGCATTAATCAATAAAGGGATTTTTTAAATATTGTTATGTCTTTATTAACTCGTCCTCAAGGTTTCAAGTTTAATTTTGTCGATAATATGTTCCAAGTGTTGGAAGGGGTTAATGAGTTCAAATTGTTGCTTTTTTATTATTTTTTCAATTATCCGCTTACGCTTCTTACCATTTAAATCTACATCAAATAAAATATTTCCAAATGACTCCTTTGTGATTTTCCAAAGGTTTGGAATGCTAAGTGCAAAAGAAAATAACATATTCAGTTTACCCTTCTCCATCTTTGCATGCCTAGTTCTATGTGTAAGCCAACGTCACATATACATGTTCTTTTCATACATATATATACGATGTCCACTTTACGTATGCTACCCGCTTCATCAAATAATTAGAGGAATGAGAGGATAAATTTCTAAGAAGATTATCAAAAGACCAATCGACTTAATTATTAAGCTTTCTGCCTTTAGACCTTGCATTCATTCTCACCCCCCTTTCAGTCCAATCCTCTGTTTCCAAGTGTCCATTGAAAGAAGGATCAAGGGCTAAAACATTCTTTGGTAGGCTTACAAAAGAACTTAAAAAACTCGATGCCTTAAGGTTTAGCTTTTCTATCCTCTACCCATGGGCCTGACATCTAAATTTACATACTTCTTGTCCAATCAATCATTCCACACCCCATGTTTATCATAGGAAGGGAGAAAGTGTAAACATTGTATATCTTTAAATATTTAACCCTAAATTCTCCCATCCTCAGTTCGTAGGCCCCATGCATAGCTTTGCATACCTTCATTCGCTTATGCATCCTTATTCTTTATAACTTCCATCTTCTTGTAATATTGTTTAATATTTGATTTCATTTCCTATCATTATCAATTGCAAATCAAAGGAGGGGAGAAATATAAAAGCAATGAGCTTAAGGCATCCATATTGAGTACTCAGCTGACACTCGTTGAACACAGAAGGAGAGTGACGTTAAGATGTCCAGGAGCTTTTGAATTTTTGAAGTCTATCTTCCATCACGGTCTATTACCCTAACAATTCGCCACTTGTCATCCAAGGGAAGGGTTCGATGTAAAAGCCTTAAATGCTTTAAAAGGCACTCCAACCCTTAGTCTTTATGCAATTTGCCTTCTTCCAAATATCCATTTCTTCAAAAAAAACTCATCTACAAATCTGTTATAAATGCACATCAGACATGGGATCAGCAAAATCCATGTTTCTTTGTCTGCCTCCCCTCTTAATGTTTATTGTTCTGGCCTCCACTCAACTCTTTAAAGAAGGATCACCATGCTATTAATACTCTATGCATGTCCAAAAGATGGCAACACTAACAGCGTAATAGCTAAACTCTCAACACACTTAGTCGTTGAACTTAAGACTTCAATCTTTTGTCTCCCATTTACACAAACCCTAACCAAAAAGATAATGTCACATGGATGGAGGCGGATATTGTTAAAGTATAAAAGAATGTAATGTCCCCAAATTCGGACAAATGACCAAAACAAGGGTTTTCCACAAATCCAAATAATTAATATAGAAAATGCACAATATTCAGCCCAAAAAGAAATCTGAAAATCAATGCCATAATTCTGGAAATGAATGTCAAAAAAATTTGTTTGCTGCCCTAAACCTAGCGCCTAGGGTTTTTATCATAGACTGACTTTGATCCAGCCAAAATGCACGAAACCACTTTCAAATTTTTGCATATAATTCTCCCAATCAAATTTCACAAAAGAAATGAAATTGAGAATTCAAAATAAATTGATTCTTCCAGAATTTGCTGAATATGAAGAAATTCAATATCTCTCTCAAAACGGAAGATCTCCAACTAAATAATAGATCAAATCAAAGCTAAAAATGTAAGCTTTCAAATGAAATACAAATTAGAATTTTAAATTGGGAAGGAAATCACCCAAAATCAAGTCCAAACCCTGAAAGTATGTAGTCAATGCCCTAGATGAAAATATGGAAATGCTCACAAAGTTCAGAATTTAATGTACCACAATGGGTGTCAAAATGACCTCAAATCAATGTGATAAACATTAAAAAAATATAATAGTAATTTTAGAATTATTATTATCAAATTAGGGCATAGTTTGGCCACTCAAAAAACCTTACAATCCTTCCAAACCCAATCGCTCAACTTGGAGTAAATCAACAATAAATTAGTATTAATATCCAAACCCTAGGAGAGGGTTTCTTTGTAGAGCAGCCCTCAAAAAGGGGTCTTCAAACCTCCATGCAATTCGCCACCCAAAAGATGACCTCCAAACACATCAAGCAACCCTTAGAAACAAGTCGCCTAGCATCCACAATCTGAAATTCCCAATTGAAGCACAATTTTGCAACCCTTGATGTAGAGCTACTCACATAGAAGATATGAAGATTTTCGTCCTCATACCTTATTCACACTTTGAAGGTTTCTATCTTCAAAATGCTTTGGCCAAGCTTGACATACTTGACATAGATTCAATATTCAAAACATTGCATATCAAAAATGGATCCCTTGCTTGCAACAAATACCCTCCCAAATGGGGCAAACCATGTGAGGGAGTCATATGCATGAATTAAAAATTGTTGCTAACCTTTAATTCCTCTTTTCCACTTTGCGATCCCACCCAAAGGGTGGCGTTTCCAATTTGGAACAACTCAAAGGCCAACAAAGTCCCAATTCATTCTCCAATTATTAAATTAATTTGCCTTAATAAATAATAGTAATTAAATTTACTTTTGAGGCAAATAATCTAATAATTAATTAAATTGCTCTCTTTGAAAGAGTGATAAAAATCATTTTTTGAGCAATTAATTAATTGAAAATACTTTCCAATTATTTACCTTAATTTTTGGAGTGGTAAAACCACTTTTTAGGTAATTTAAATAATTAATCATGATAGTTCCATTATCCTAATATTCAATTAAAATTTCCTTAAGATAACAAATGATTAAAATCACTATTCGGGTAACTCTAATTAATTATTAAAATAAATTTTCCCATTTACCATCCCTTAGCCTACAAGAAGAATTCGGCTAAAGGTTTTCGATCTATTTTTCTTTCTTTTGAAAAAGGGGACAATACAGTCCTCCCTCCCCAAAATTGTTTGTCCTCAAGTAATTGCAAACTCAGTTGCCCTGTATCTTCCCACTTAGCCAACTTTTGTATGCTTGTATTCTGATCTATCTTTGGCATGGAACAAATCCAATCGACCCTTACCAAAGTGGCACCCTTGTCTTCAATCCAAAACTCGGGTAAGTTGGTCTCTTCAGTAGAAAGAAAGGTTGTACCTTTCAAAACTAAGTATGAATGAGGCTCTATGTGGATCGGGAATTAATCCCAACTAAAATCAAAAGTCTCACCTCTCACACCTACACATGGAGCAAACAAATTAGAGAAAAAAGTTGTGTTTAAAAACACTTTTGCGAACACACCTTTATCATGTTTTATAGACAACATAGCTAGCTTTCTTCTATTGCTTGCAATCATCTCATGAACTCCATTCAAATGATAGAATCCCCAATCATTGTGTTGTAGCAATCCCATTTGGCTATTCTCATGCAATGAAGGTTTTGGAACACCAAACCCTTGAGTTCTCATATATCCTCTCATGACTTGGCAAGGTGTCACACTCAATATATGATGTGAATCAGATTGTGGGTGCGCTGAAAACAAGTCATGACAGTGTGATGTCCCCATTTTCACATCATGATTAAGCAGATATTGAAAACCTTTAGTCTACTTCCCCATAAACTAAAGGAATCCTTTTGGAGAATTATATTTTTAGTTAATTATTAATTGCCAAAAATATTAATTTTTATCATTTGTTCTTATAAGACAATTATTATTTAATTAATAGGATATTTGTTAAAAGTGGTTTGTACCACTAAAGTGCTTAAATGAATTAATTATTAATTTATTTGCTTTAAATTAATTTTAATTACTATTTTATTAAGGCAACTAATTAATATTATATTCGAAAAAAAGAATGTCAAAATGGGAACTAAAGCAAAAAAATGAAAAAATATTCTAAAAAAGGCAAACAAAGGCTTATGATGTATTTTATTTTTCAAGGTGGTTCGCCCCTTTTTGGAAGATACAAATACAAGATGAAGCCTACATTGGAAGACATGTTGAATTTGATAATTGTTTTTCATGCTTGAAGAAACTATTAGGATGCATGTCCGATAGGTGTTCGCAGTTTTTGGTGGTGATCATTCTAAAAAAGGTATCTTTTGACGCCACCTTTGCTAAGGATATCTTGTTACTTGCCCTAGAAATGGGGCGATTTGCTTGAAGAGTTTTTGTGAGGGTTTTGAGGCTCATTTCTTGCATATTAATTCTGATTAATATTTGCCCTATATTTGCAAGTGGAGCAAACTACCTTGGAGGTTTGGTTGAGGGTTTGGAAGCCCCTTTTGGCTCTATTTATGCAAATTAAATATTCTGAATTTATTTGTTAATTTTTTGTATGTTGACGTGGGGTTTTGGAAGAGTTTCGTGGAAAGTTTGAAGCCCTAAATCGATAGAAAATTAAACAATAATTTTCAGATTATTATTTAATTATTTGTAATAGGTTTTTAAGTCTTTTTCAATTGTGAAATGCAAGATCTCGCTCTCATAATTTTTTGTTAATTTTCCTGCACTTGACGACTTGGACATTGACTTGGAGGGCACTTTTTGGTCATTTTTATGCCCTAGGAGATTCATTGGATTTTTCTATGATTTTTGGGCACTTGTGGCGAATTTTTGGCAAGGGTTTGACACAAAAAAATATCCAGAAAAACAGCTGTATTTTTGGGGAAAAATCATATTTTTACAACCATCATAAACTGGTATTTGAGTATATCAATAAATTGGCAAAAAGATACTTCTTTTATATATTTAATTTTCTGATTATTTTTGCAAGTATTCAGTTAAATTTGAGAGAAGATATTGGCTAGAAAGTTTCTACAATACCTTTGCATTGAGGCGCCTAGGATTTCTAGGGCATTGATAAAGGTTTTGGGAGCATTTATTACAAACTAGGATTTGCTGATTTTATTTTCAAAATTTTGAGATTTAAAGGGGGAACCCCTTTATGTGAAATCATCCCATTTGGAGAGATTACAGTGGTATTAGATCACCGGTATTGTCTACCTGTGAGTTGCTTGTTGGATGCAAGTAGGTAAAGAGATCCTATTTTATCAGAAGGGGAAAAAGACTATGAGGGACCAAGAGCCTAAAGGGTTCTCTTCAAAGCAAGTTAAGCTTTTGCAAAACTTGATCAAAGAAAGCCAATAAGATCTTCAACAAACATTGGGTATACAAATTGTAACCATGTTGAAGGATACTACAATTCAAAGCAAAGACCACTCCTTCAGTGGAGAAAGAAATTCGAACGATAATGAGAGGGTATCTATTAACCCACCTCATAAATTGTTGAAGGCCACTTTTCTGCAGAAAGAATCAACAATAGAGATGAGGACGCCAAGGGAGGATATTTTGGAGATTCATCAAAAAGAGTTTGCAGCCCTAAGCTTTGCCACACAAGCTCTATTGTCATTTCGAGATTATTGTGAGATGAAGGAAGAATCCTAGCCAAAGGTTCTTAATATGCAACCCCGTAGAGATATGCAACAAAGGTTGAGTAAGATTTCTCTTCCTATTTTTGATGGTACTGACAAACTTCCTGTGAGATCTTAGTTATAGAAGTTGGAGACATATTTGTCACTTAACCCCATGTTTGAGGATGAGGCTCTAAAATTCGTCACCCCACATTTGGAGGGTATTGCTCATGAGTGGTGGTTTCATGGCCTAATCACTCAAGGCCATAGATCTATTATTACCATGGAGGAATTTGGCAAAAGAATCATGGAGAGGTTTGATAGAAAAAATCCGAAAATACATTTTCGTGAGTTAGCTCAACTCAAACAAGATCATGATGTTGAAACGTATGTTGCTGATTTTCAAAAAAATTCAATTATGGTACCCGATATTAGTGAGAAGAGGTTGGTTGTTCTATTTGTTGAAGGTTTGATTGAACCCTTCAAAGGTTTGGTTAAGGCTTTTAACCCTCTTTCTTTACAAGATGCTATCACTAAGGCTTTTGACTTAGAATGTTCAGCATACAGGGGTTATGAAGGTCAAAAAGAGCAGCCACTTATTCACTACCCAAAGGGGCAAATACAAGGCAGCCAAGGACTAATTTTAGTGGGCAGCAAAGAGCACAAAGTGGGCAGCCTAAAGCACCACCAAATGAGTAACAAAAGAAGCCTTATACACCATATGTGCCACCTCATAGATCGCTGCCCTATAGCAGCAATATGAAGGATGATAGAGATGAATTAAGAAGGCAAGACTTATGTTTCACTTGCAAGAATCCATGGACCAAAGGCCACCGTTGCATGGGCAAGGGACATGTCTACTCTATTGAGGTAATTGATAATGATTCAGATTTTAATATTGTTGATACTAATAATGAAACAAATGACAATGTTGTTGATGAGTATGTGCATGAGAAAGACACACAAGACTTGGGTAGCACACTTGTTTCTCTTTCAAAAGCTCCCAAGTATCATGCCTTCAAGATAAAAGGCACATTGAAGGGTCAAAGAGTGACTACTTTGGTTGATAGTAGGGCCACTCACAATTTCATTAATGAGAGCTTGGTTAAGAAGATGGCATTAGAAGCTTCAGATTGCAAAGGTTTCAATGTGACTATGGCAGATGGATTCACCATTTCTTACTCCAAAAAGTTACCACAACTGCCACTCACTCTGGGAAACATAAGGTAATTGATGATTTTTATGTTGTTCACATTGGAGATATTGATATTGTTTTGGGTGTTCAATGGTTGCATTCCTTAAGAGACTTCACTCAAAATTATAAAACAATAGAGCTAAAATTCTTCACAGAGGGCAAAAAAGTGGTCCTCAAGGGTCTAGCAAATGGTGTTATACAAGAAGTGTCTATGAAGAGGATGGAAAGGGCTTTTAGAAGGGGTCAAATTGCTTGGGCAGCAAGCTGTTTTATCATAGTAAATTCAGAAAAAGAAAACAGCAGCCCCCTCATGGTAAGTTACAAGCTATTTTAGACAAGCATTTTCACGTCTTTGATGATTTACCTTAAGATTTACCACCAGATAGAGGTTTTGAGCATAATATTGAGCTAGAAATGGGTGTCGAACTAGTTATTGTCACTCCTTATCACCACCCAAGAGCCTTCAATGAAGAAATTGAAAAGACCATCAAAGAATTACTTGATATGGGACACATAAGGCCTAGCTCAAATCATTTTGCTTCTTCAATTGTTTTAGTGAAGAAGAAGGATGGTACTATGAGGATGTGCATTGAGTACAGGTTATTGAATAAGAAGACCATCAAGAATAGGTATCCAATACCTAGGATTGATGAATTAATAGATGTTACTCTTTCAAGATTGATTTAAGATCCGGTTATCACCAAATCAAGGTAAGAGAAAAGGATGTTCATAAAACTACTTTTAGATGTCATTTTGGGCATTTTGAGTTTTTGGTTGTCTTTTAGATTGACTAATGCCCCAGCTACTTTTCAATCATGTATGAACAATAAATTTGGCAAATATCTAAGGAAGTTTGTGCTAGTTTTCTTTGATGATATTCTTGTGTATAGCAAAACTTTGGAGAAGCATTTGAGACTCTTGGATTTGGTCTTGAGCACATTGGAGCAGCATTCTTTCTTTGCAAAAAAATCCAAGTGTGAGTTTGGATTAACAAAGATTTTGTATTTAGGGCGTGTCATCAATACACAAGGTAAGTGGACCAACAAAAAATTGCAGCTATCATGGATTGGCCTATTCCCTCTACACTCACACAATTAAGAAGATTTTGTGGTCTTTGCAGTTATTACAGGAGATTTGTGAAAGGTTTCTCACAACTTGCTGCCCCCTTAACTGATTTAACTAAGAAAAGAGCTTTCAAATGGTCCAAAACAACCCAACTAGCATTTGAAAATCTCAAGGAGCTAATGTGTTCTCGTCTAGTTCTTGCTACTCCAAATTTCTCTACACCTTTTGTGGTTGAGTGTGATGCTTCAGGTGAAGGGATAGGGGATGCCCTAATGTAGAATAGACATATTGCTTTTGAGAGTAGGAAACTCGAGGATTCAAAGAAAGTTTATTCAATCTATGACAAGGAGATGTAGGCAATTATGCATGCTTTGAGTAAGTTCAGGGAATATTTTATTGTAAAGTCGGATCACAATAGCTTAAGATTCTTCCTCAATCAAAAGAAGTTGAATGCTAGGCAACAAAAATGGGTAAGCAAAGTGCAAGCTTATGATTTCGATATTGAGTATGTAAAAGGTAAAAATAATGTGGTTGTAGATGCTCTATCCAAGAAGCCTTGTTTTGGATTGTTTGAGGGCAAGCAATTTTAAGAAAGCAGGACCGTGATGTCCCCATTTTCAAATCATGATTAAGCAAGGATTGAAGACCTTTAGTCTCCTTCCCTATAGACTGAAGAAACCTTTTTGGGGAATTATATTTTATTAGTTAATTATTAATTGTCAAAAATAGTGATTTTCATCATTTGTTTTTATAAGGCAATTATTACTTAATTAATAGGATATTTGTTTACATGGTTTTTACCACTAAAGTGCTTAAATGAATTAATTATTAAATTATTTGCCTTAATGTAATTTTAATTACTATTTTATTAAAGCAACTAATTAATATTATATTCGAAAAAGAGAATATCAGCATGGGAGCTAAAGCAAAGAAAGGAAAAGATATTTTAAAAAGGGCAAGCAAAGGTTTATGCTATATTTTATCTTTCCAAGGTGGTTTGCCCACCTTTGAAAGATACAAGATGAAGAATACAATGGAGGACATGCTGAATTTGATAATTGTTCTTCATGCTTGAAAAAACTATTGGGATGCATGCCCAACAGGTGTTCGCGATTTTTGGTGTTGATCATTCTAAAAAGGGTGTCTTTTGACGCCACCTTTGCTAAAGAGATCTTGTTACTTGCCCTAGAAGTGGGGCAATTTGCTTTAGGAGTTCTTGCGAGGTTTTTGTGAGGGTTTTGAGGCTCATTTCTTGCATATTAATTATGATTAATATTTGCCCTATTTTTGCAAGTGGAGCAAACTACCTTGGAGGTTTGGTTGAGGGTTTGGAGGCCCCTTTTAATTCTATTTATGAAAATTAAAATTATGAATTTATTTGCTAATTTTTTGTATGTTGGTGTGGGGTTTTGGAGGAGTTTTGTGGAAAGCTTGAAACCCTAAATCGATAAAAAATTAAATAATAATTTTTAGATTATTATTTAAATATTTGTAATAGATTTGAAGTCTTTTTCACTTGTGAAAGGCAAGATCTCGCTCTCCTAATTTTATGCTAATTATCCTGCACTTGGTGACTTGGGCAATTGGCTTGGAGGGCACTTTTTGGTCATTTTTATGCTCTAGGAGATTCGCTAGATTTTTTTGTGATTTTTGGGCACTTGTGACGAATTTTTGGCAAGGGTTTGAAGTGGAAAAATATCAACAACTGTATTTTTGAAAAAAAATCATATTTTTACAGCCATCATAAAGTGGCATTTGAGCATCAATAAATTGGCAAAAAGGTACTTTTATATATTTAATTTTCTGATTATTTTTGCAAGTATTCAGTTAAATTTGAGAGATCTTCGCTGGAAATAGTCTACAATACCTTTGCATTGTGGCGCCTAGAGCTTCTAGGGCATTCATAAGAGTTTTTGGAGCATTTATTGCAAACTAGGGTTTGCTGATTTTATTTTCAGAATTTTGGGTTTGAGGGGAAAACCCCTTTTGTATGAAATCATCTCATTTGAGGACATTACAAACAGCCATAAAACACTCAGAAATTCATCCAACTAGGTGCCTTGGTGGCTGCCCTGAAGATACCTTTCCGTTGAACCCTTCCTACACCCATTTCCATTAATATTTTCCTCTTATTTTGTGCAAACTTTTTGCTATTCACAACTGACAACAGCAGCCTTGTGCCTATCATCTTTATGGCCGACAACATGAAAATGATGTAGCCGGTACCAACCCAACATGTCCTTGCAACATTCAACAAGTTGGCCAATGAAAACAACCATGCAAGCACTGAAAATACTATGTTAGCAACTCCACACAAAAAAGAATTATTTTCCATAATTGAAAGTACCTATAAGCCCACTTGTATGAGAGCAAATGAAGTTACGAGCTAGCTGGAAATGGAGATGACAACAGTACTAGAACCCAAATTTATTGTTGTCCCCATTGTTTTAACTCTATCTTTTGATGGTAAGACACTTCTAACACTCGTTTTTTGGTGTTCCCTACCAATGGATTCCTTCCAACAACATTTTAAACCAAGGAAACATCATCAAACTTTCCAAATTACAGCTGTCCAAAGAAAACACTAGCATCGCAAAATGTGAAATAGGGAGTATCATCATATCATGGCTGTAGAAATGCATCATCTCATGCAAAATTATGATAATAATGGCCGGAACCAACCATACAGTGGCTAAAAATGCTCCAACGTCATCAACAATTGAAAGATTATCCCAATATATGACTGAATTTACTTGTAGGACTGCATACAATTTGTTGGGTTGCCTAAACATGATGATGGCAGCAGCTTTCCTACTTGCAATATTAAAGGTCTTTTGAAGCAATACATTCCCCTTGAACTTCTCTTCACACCATGTGATTGAAAATCCCTTAAAAGTACTTCAAACTGAAAATTTCTCACCTTAATGACTGCAACTACTTGCATGGCAGCAAGCTTACAATTTCGCTGTAATGAGTGACTCATGAATTGTGTATTGGCCCTTCACAAAATTGTTAGAATTCACTAAATTCTATGTATGATCCCTTGTGAATTTTCTTTGGATGTATAAGATGAAGAACTTATCAACCATATTGAAATTAAGGCCTCTAACATCCATCTTGGCATGTTGCCCATGATAACCATAATTTAGTAATAAAAACAAATATAGAAGACCTCCATACCTTAAGCTTGTAATTAGCATGCTTGTCTCTCTTTGCCAACACAAAACCTTCATCCCTATAACTCACATTTCTTCTTCCATGAGTATGATTATCAACTGAACCAAAACCAATGTGAAAGGAGAATGTTGTGGTCCCATCCAGCATAACTTGGAACTTGACTAAAGGGTAGTCATCTCCAATCATCAAAACATGTGCATGTTGTCCAAGATGACAAAAATACAGTGATAACATAAGTGGAAGCCATAAATTTGAATTGTTTGCATACATTTGGCTGCCCTCATAATACTCATCTTTCTTTGTTGAATAGACGTGCTGAGATGTCTTCCACACCCCCAACCTTGTGAATAACATGGTTTTCATATAAGAAGTTTTTTTTTGTATGCCAACCTTCCAATGCCAACCTGTGCATGCCTATATTCTTCCATACCCCAAACAATTCTGATTCTTTCTTTATTCCCATGGAATCAGCCATAAAGAATTTAAAATCAGAATTGAGAACTTCTATAAAACTCAGAAAATTACCGAGATCCCATACCTCTTGGTGCCAATAATTGTGAACTTGAATCAAGAAGTCCTCATGCCTCATATTGCAAACCATAACCATTATTTTATCACATTTTCTTCCATGCTTCTTATGAGGACAACAAAACTGAAATGGCATAGCATGAAGCAACAAATCTGAATTGTTATCAACCTTCCATACCTTGGAGTTATGAACAACTTGTTCTCCCCTGATGAAGTGGGGTTTGTGGAGACACCTCCAACCCTTATATCCTCAAGATTTCCAATATTTTCTTCGATCACATGACTCTTTGTAGGGCTGTTCTTAAAATCAATCAATGGATATTCGAAGGTTGGTGCAAGTTCTTCAAGCTTGAACCCTTTGTATACAACAAGCGATGTCGTTTTTGTTTCAATTTCATCCTTCTTTGGCTCAAGCTCCTTGTTTTCATCTGTTGTGACTTCACTATCATGCATACAATCATTAGAAGATAAATAGACATCTTTTATCAATAAAATATTTTTACCTTGCACTTCCTTTAGTTCATACTCATTGATTTATTCCTCTTTCTCTTCTTCTTTTGATGGCTCATGAAGTTGTTGAACAACTTTTTGTTCTTGGGAAGTTCTGATTTTTCTATTACGCCCCCCTTAATATCTACCGTTGGCAACCCTATTAGTTGCTCCATAGCTTGTTGGAAACTTTCACTAGGTTGCCTTTAAATTTCTAGTTCTTGTGGCTTAGAAAATTCAATCATTGGCTGCCTTTTATTTAGCTGAAACATCTCTTCTTGCTACTCCAAAATCTCTGTATTGTGAAACTCAAAAATTTCACTACTTGACTGCTCCAAATTTTTCGATTTTTTACGCTCATAATTCACATGTAGTTCAATCTCTTCTTCTAAAAAAGACTTATGAGGTCTAAGGCTTAACCCTATAGACTTTGCCACATCCTTGGGACTTATTTGTTTTAATTCCCTATGATAATTCTCCTTGGATTGCAACAATTCATCCATGGCTTCATCCATTGTCCTCTTATCCATCCCTATCTTTTGAATGGGATCTTTGTATTCCTCTTTTGGCAAAAACTTGGGTTTCCAATCCATCGTAAACTCTCACACTCCACAATTGGCCAAGATTTTGGCTCTAATGCCACTGTAATGTCCCCAAATTGGGATGAATGACCAAAACAAGGGCTTTCCATAAATCCAAATAATTAATTTTGAAAATGCACAATATTCAGTCCAAGAAGAAATCTGAAAATCAATGCCATAATTCTACAAATGAATGTCAAAAAATTATGTTTGCTGTCCTAACTCTAGCACCTAGGGTTTTTATCATAGAATGACTTTGATCCAACCAAAATGCATGAAACCACTTTCAATTTTTTGCAAATAATCCTCCCAATCAGATTTCACAAAAGAAATGAAATTGAGAATTCAAAATAAATTGAGTTTTCCAAAATTTGTTGAATATGAAGAAATTCAATATCTCCCTGAATACGGAATATCTCCAACTAAATAGTAGCTCAAATTGAAGCTAAAAAATAAGCTTTCAAATAAAACACAAATCAGAATTTTCTGTTAGGAGGAAGTCACTCGAAATCAAGTCCAAACCCTGAAAGTATTTAGTCAATGCCCTAGATGAAAATATGGAAATGCTCACAAAGTTCAGAATTTAATGTTACCACAATTGGCATCAAAATGACCTCAAATCAATGTGATAAACATTAGAAAAATATAATAATAATTTTAGAATTATTATTATCAAATTAGGGCATACTTTGGCCACTCAAAAGGCCTTACAATCCTTTCAAACCCAATCTCCCAACTTGGAATAAATCAGAATTAATATCCAAACCCTAGGAGAGGGTTTCTTTGTAGAGCAGCCTTCAAAGAGGGGTCTTCAAACCTCCATGCAATTCGCCACCCAAAGGATGACCTCCAAACACATCAAGCAACCCTTAGAAACAAGTCGCCTAACATCCACAATCTGAAATTCCCAATTGAAGCACAATTTTGCAACCCTTGATGTAGGGCCACTCACATAGAAGATATGAAGGTTTTTGTCCTCACACCTTATTCACACTTTGAAGGTTTCCGTCATCAAAATGCTTTGGCCAAACTTGATATACTTGACATAGATTCAATATTCAAAACATAGCATATCAAAAATAGATCCCTTGCTTGCAATAAATACCCTACCAAATGGGTCGAACCATGTGAGCGAGTCCAATGCATGAATTAAAAATCGTTGTTGACCTTTAATTCCTCTTTTCCACTTTTGGATCCCACCCAAAGGGTGGCATTCCAGTTTGGAACAACTCAAAGGCCGACAAAGTCACAATTCATTCTCCAATTATTAAATTAATTTGCCTTAACAAGTAATAGTAATTAAAATTACTTTTGGGGCAAATAATCTAATAATTAATTAATTAAATTGCTCTCTTTGAAAGAGTGATAAAAATCATTTTTTGAGCAATTAATTAATTGAAAATACTTTCCAATTATTTACCTAAATTACCTCAATTTTTGGAGTGGTAAAAACCAATTTTCAGGTAATTTAAATAATTAATCGTGATAATTCCATTATTCTAATAATCAATTAAAACTGCCTTAAGATAACAAACAATTAAAATCACTATTCGGGCAACTCTAATTAATTATTAAAATAAATTTTCCCAATTACCATCCCTTAGCCTACAGGGAAAATTAGGCTAAAGGTCTTCAACTTGTTTTCCTTTATTTTGAGCAAGGAGGCATTACAAAGAAAAGAGAGAAGGGGAAATTTGAGCATTGAGAAATGCATTCTCTGGCAGGCCAACACGCTGCCATCATTTATTTAAAGTCAGGTCGTTAAGCCTCAAAAATGCAAATAAATAAGAGGAAATATTCCACCTAGAAAAAATTTAATGCAAGCAATAAATTAGGAGGGGTAAAGCAGTACTTTAAAAAGGGGATTTACAGGTGGATGGAGGCAGAGATTTCAGTCTTCAAGAAGAGACAGACAAGGAGAAGCTTAAGCGTTGAGAAATACATTCTCCGGCAAGCAAACACAGCACTGTCATTTATTTAAATTTAGGTCATGAAGACTCGAAAAAGCAAATAAATTAAACGAAACGTTCCACCTACAAAACATTTAATGCAAGCAATAAATGAAGAGGGGTAAAGGTGTATTTTACAAAGGGATTTACACCCCATAGTCTACATATCACCTTCTACATTTGTAGGGAATTTTAAAGGTCAAGGGTCTCTCTCGTTTTATATAAGGAAATCTAAGGAGAATTAAAAGAGGAGAGAGGGGGGTAGGAGGATTCTCAAAGAGATTCTGCTCCACTATGTGTTTGTTTCTCCGAAGATATTTTTGAAAACAATCATTCACATCTATTTGTTTAATTTGGGATCTCCAAATGATTTGATTCAACTTTCTAGTGCATGAATGAGTGATTTATGTTTAAACAATTTTTCAAGTTCATGTGAATGCGAATTTGCTTACTTTTATTTTTTGCACATCTGCTATGCTATAAGCATAATGTGAAGCTTTTATTTCAATTTATTTGAATGAATGACTATATCATTACAGTTAATCAAATTTCAAATTATGATATAAATTCTGCATATTAATTTCTTTGGAATTCCTTTGTTGTACAAATTTAAATTTATATCATTTTTGTATAGCAAGCACATAGGATTTAGTTTCAGAAATTTATTTACAAGCATTTAAAAAAACTCAGTTTACTCAAATTCATTCTTTTTCATATTTTATATAATCTTTGCAAAAAAGGTGAACAAGTATTCTTACATTGGTGGGTAATAAATCATAATTGTTACCAAGGACGAAAATCTGTGTCAACAGGGGTTACAAACAAATGATTGTCTTCATTTTCAGTGTTGTCCACAATGTTACCAGCAACATTCTCCTGGGCCATCTCATGTTTATACTTCCTGCAAAGCCTCGTGCGGTGCCCAAATTTGGCACACCTTAAGGACTTTCCCTTGCCTCCATTTATTAGCTTTCTTTTGGTAAGTTTAATTTGTAACTTTGTTTTGAGTGTGCTTTTGTGTAGGTGGATTAATTCGTTGGGAGTATTTTATGGGTTATTTTCCCTTAAACTTGGCTGCTAAAGCAACTTATGAAGTACTTTGCCTAGAAAACTTATTAAGAGACTAGTCCTAATGGAGCATCCCTCCCAACTTATCAACTATGATGGTTGAGACCTTTCCAGACACATTGAGTCTAGTCACAAAAATTCTATAAGATGGGAGAAGATTATTCGACACAATAGCCACAATTTTTTTGCTTTCCCCTTCTTGCCTACACAAAACTAACTTCCCTCTAAAACATTTGACCTTAATGAGGTGTTCTGAGACAGAATCATCCTTTGGCTCAAAGCATCTCTACAACTTATTCTTGAGAAATATAACATGAGACTTATTGACAGTCTCACAAATTTTTAAAAGTATTCTTCACACCTGCTGATTGGGCATCTTGAACATGAGGAATAAGCTCATCAGTCACAGACATACTTTTGATCTGTTCTATGAATTCTTCCCTGCCCATTTCTGGAATTGTTCCCATTTGGATTTTGGTCCTTTCTTTGACAATTTTCCAAAGCTTCTTTTTTCAGCAGAATGTCTTAACCTTGAACTTCCAAATGGCATCGTTTTGGCCATCTAATATTGTTACTTCAGGCAATACGTACCCTTTGTTCATTGTCATTTCTTGTTCTTCTTGAAAAAGCACACAAGGCCCCCTTTGACCAAGTCAATACATCAACAAATACACATTTTCTATTAATTGACAAAACAAACTCCCCATTGATGATGATGACTAGAACTCGTCACCTAACAATTTTCGCAACTTTGCTATGAATTTTAGGAAGATCACCCTCTTTTATATTTTTTTAAAATAACTTCAGGCACCTAAAGTTTCAAATAATCTCTAATTTATTATATGTTTTAGCCCTTAGCCAAAATATAGTGAACCAAGCTCGATGGCAGAAAAATGGTTATTGTGCAAGCTCAAAACCTAGACAATGTCCATGAGAAAGAAAAAAGAACTCACACCAAGAAAGAAAGAAAGAAAAGACATTAATGTCCACAGATGACCAAAAGTAGGTCAATGGGACTCAAGGATACAACCAATAGCAATAGAAAGTTCTAGGAAGCGAGAATCCTAGAGGCAAGCCAAAGAAATAAAGTACGAAAGACAAAAGAATAGCGTGCCACTAACACAAGTGGCAAAGAAGCCAATATAAATAGCAATGAGGGGCAAAACAAAAGCCCCAAGCAAAGATTTAAACCCGTGATAAATAGGACAAATGGGCATACTTAAAATTTTCAAATGGGCAGCACCATAGTTGCAGGATAGATCAGGCAGAAGCTTTTTTAAGCATGTCACATCTCCTGCTCTGCCCAACAGCAAGCAGAAATAAGATAAATTTGGTTATGTTTTGAGTTAGAAAAGTTGAGTATGTTACATTTCACACAACTGTCTTCCTTCAAAGGTAGGCAGCTTGGTCAGGTTCTGTGTTCCGCCAATCTCATTTTGCATTTCCACTATTTCTCCTCCCAGAAAAACAGGCAACAGATTCATCTTTCCCTTGATGCATACAAAAGAGCAGGAAAATAAATTACTCAGATCCGCCTATCAACACTTCTGCTATTTTCTTGTTCCATCCGTATGGGGTGGTATCTCCTTTTGGCTTCTCCTAACTCTACTAGGGCACAGGTTACTTCGTTTTGTTTCCTGCCTGCTGATCCAGAATGGATCATGTGGAGAAAAGGAATAACAAAGGTGTCCAATGATGACACAGTAAGCAGAAATGATCCAGGTGGCAGCTCAATGTAAAGGCCTGTTCAGTGTGCAGTGGCCCCAACCAAAACATCCTGACAATTCTTATTGAGTCAAGAGACTACTAGTTATTGAACGAAACAGTTGGGACACCCCACCAACACCACAACAGGCAAACAAGAGGTTTATGTAGCCAAAAGAATAGTTTGTCTTTCATTAACAAACCACCCTCTTCGGTGTGTGTCGGCCCCAAGCAAGACATCAAACTATTCTTCTTGAGCCGAAACCAGAAGCAACTGAAGGCCACAACAAGAAGGGAAGACGAGGTTTATGTAATTGACAAAAATAGTTCATCTTCCTTTAACAGACCAGGGAACTGAAGAAAAATCAAACTTAAATCATCCTCAAATGCCATTTTTAAAGGCAATAGGAGAGTAGTCAGAAACAATGAAGAGTATTGCAGCATCTTCTGTAAAAGAGGAATCGCAATGTAATTGTTCCAAAGAAAGAACATACCATTTATCATTGACATAGTGTTCCAGAAGAAACAAAAGCAGTTCAATATTTTGCTTTGAGGACTCTTCTACCCAAAGAGGGTTTCTCCATGTTTAATATTTGGATCCTTGGTGTGAATGCATGTTTTCTTGTATTTCTATTCTATAAATTCTGTAATATTTTTTCTACACAGAAGGTTAAGAATTATATATTTGTGTTCAATTGAATCTGTAATTGTTTCTTCATAAATATAAAGTTAAGAATTTTGGAGTTAATATAATGCTCTAGTTGTTTTTATTTGAAACAATCTGTTAGGTGGACTGTGCTTATTCGTGGAGTAGCCCTAAGTCACAAGGTTTGCCAAATATCAAGGTACAAGTTCAAAACGCAATTAATGACTGAAATTCATCAAATTCTGTGATTAAATTCATTGGTAATTAATTTCTATTTCATTCATAGAAATATCTAATAATTATCAGCTTTTAAATATTGTGGTGTGTCATTGTTCACTGGTTAGCTCCATGAATCGTGCAAGGTGAACAATAAATTGTCCTCATCTCGACTCTGTCATCCTATTTAATATTACGGTGCCCTTAACAAAAATCTGGACCATCCTATTTAGTATTATAGTGTTGTAAGAGAAATTTTGGCAGTGTTATGCGGGGATATGTCCCACCTGTTTTGGAGCTGTCTGGGACACCCAGGATGTATTGGGGACAGAGAGAAACATCCTCCAGAAGTCCCCAAATTTTGAAAAAAGGGAGACTTCCCCGGGACATTCCTGAACTTCCAGGATTTTCCAGAACGTCCACCTTTTGAGGGGACGTTTTGGGGACTTCCTAACATTCCCAAGTTATTTACAATGCCTAACTAAAAATTTATTATTTGAATCTTAGCTTATTTTTGTTTCTTAAGTTATTTTTTAGTTTATTTGTGTTAATCTTTATATATTATTTTAATATCCGTCCCCATTTGGAAAAAGTTTGCTGTCCCGGAGTCTTAGGTAACTATGAATTTTGGAGCTTTAATGGCCATCAAAGGGTTCATTCTTTGTGTTTCAGAAGGCTCAATTTGTGTCTGAGGAGGATTGCAACAGATTAAATTGAAATCATGCATGCAAATGTTGAAGGTTAAAAATTTAAATGACAAAAATAACATGTTTGACATATTGTATTGGTTATAAATTTATAACTTATATGATGTACAAAGTTAATGTATATGTTTGGAAAATTATGTATGATTATTACCAATAATTTTATTTAAAAAATTTAAAATTTTAATTTTACAAGTTTATAAAAAGTACATGATATTTTTATCTAAACAATATTTATCTAAATTCAGATTTATTTATTGTTTTTTAGAGTGACTGTGAATATCACCGGGCCTAAATCTGGTTTCTATGGATGAACGTGCCCTAATCTAAGACACATTACTACACATGTTTGTTCACCAATTTGTGGGCTGCCTTCTTGTGATGTGGAGATTTGAACCTACTCTCTTCACGAATGCACCAATTTACCACTACAACAACCCTTTGTTCCTATCTATAGTAAGATTATAAAAAAAAATCATGTAAGTTTATTAATTTAAGATTTATATCTCAATTTAATTCTTTTAACAAATTTGTTGAAATCTATTATTTTCTATTGAATAGAGGAAATATATAATAAAATAAAAATAATAAAGAGATGATGCTGCAATTAATTTGGATCTTGGAAGAGGAGACGGAGGATTTGTAAAAGGAAAATGGAGAAACTGGTAGAGGATCAAAAAGATGAAGATCAAAGGTAGAAGCAAAAAGAGATAGTAAGCAAACCACACCTAGGAGAAATCGAATGGGAATGGAAAAACTATGGATTTCAGAAGAACGGCAAACACGCACAACCAAAGGGGATTCTAATGAAAAAATGAGAAAGGAAATGACTATCGAGGAATGAGGGCTATATGAAAAAAGGTTGAAAGCAAGGAAAAGATGCAAAAATTAGGAGATCGGGGAAAGACTTTCAAAGGATTCAAAATCAGCAAATAAACCCCGATATTTGTGATTGAGGATGAATTGATACAACTAGAGGCAGGATTTCTAACTCGCAAAGCCCTGATTGAAAATTTCATAGGGTATTCGTCTATTGTGAAAGAATAGTGTATATCGATTAAAAATGGGAAACAAGTGTAGAAATAAAATTCCTAGCAAAAAACTTCTTCCTAGCCATCTTTGAGAATTCGGAGGGTAGGGATAGGGTCTGCCAGGGAGGGCCTCAGTTTATGAAGAATGCCCGATTATAGTTATGGCCATAGACTAATATTTGATCCAACTGAGGAAATGATGGAAAAATCCCATGTGGGATAGATTATTTGGATTACCATCAAAATTGTGGAATTGCTCAATTTTTGAAAATATTGGCAATCTTATTGGAGAGTTCAGTAGCATAGCTGATGTCACTAAGAAGAAACCTTAGCCACCTATGCACAGGTTTGTGTGAAAATAGATCTCTCCAAATCTCTTCCACCAACAATTAAACTTTCCACACACTTGGGATCCAGGAACCTCGCATCATGAACTAGATTATGAATGTTTTCCCTCAAGGTGCCATCTTTGTTATGTAATAGGGCATTTGAAAGGACTTCCCAAAAGTCTAAGCTAATGCAACATTCAATAGTAATAAATCAAGCAAGATCATATGCCCAAGTGGTAAGTGTTGACAATTCTTCCACAAGTCGGATTGTCTTTTGCCATTTAGAAAGTTCACGTCTCTAGCCAAGGAAAGAAGAATACATTGTTTTTGGTAGGGGCCTTTGCTACAAAAGGATGAATTCCTTCGGACTTTTGTCCGAAGGAATGGTTCATGAAACAAGAGATTAACAAATCAACAAAACGCCTAAAGGAAGTACCCTTCGGAAGGGTCATTTTCAACATTCCCGAAGGGCACATACCCTTCGGGAAGGTACAGGAACGAATTGGGGACCTCTGCAAAAAACCCGAAAGGACCATTGCAATTTTTCCAAACGGCACAAAGGGAGAAAAACGAGCCCTTTCGAAGGGCACTTGGTCGGCGACAGGACCACGATAACTTTTCCGAAGGGCACATTTCGAAGGCCGAAGAGCAAAGGCAAAAAAGAGACCTTCGGACTTTTTGTCTGAAGGAATTCAGAAGACGTAGGAAAGAAGACCGAACCCAAAATGCCGACGGCAAAAGACAAAGGGGCTTCGGAGAAGTTAAATTCAAAAAAGCCAAAGCAGAAGGAAACCTTCGGACATTTTGTCCGAAAGAATTCCTTCGGACAAAAAGTCCGACGAACTTCGGAGAAAGGGCCGCGGAAAAAAAAAACCCGAAGAAAATATAGCCAAGGACGAGACACAGAGGAAATAAACCCGACGTAGAAGTCCGAAAAACAAAGGAAAAGACCAAGATGATTCTTGCGGACATTTTGTCCGCGGGAAAATGGCTTAACAAAAAGGCCGACAGAGCAAACAGCAGAGGCAAAGGGAACCTTCGGGCTTTTTGTTCGAAGGAATTGAACAAAAAGTCCGAAGAAATGCGAAGCCAATAAATAGAAAGAATATCCGACTAAGACAAGCCCGAGCAAAGGGAAAAGAGAAGGAAATCCTTCGGACTTTTGTCCGAAGGAATACTTTAGAGAATAAAGCCAAAAGAAAGAAATGCCGTAGGAAATTCAAGGAAAAGCATATATTCCGAAGGAAATCCAAAGCTTCAAAAAAGTTGTCATCATCACAGAGGAAATATAAATTAATACATTTGAATATAGAATCTCGCCAGAAATAGACACGAACAGGCAGACCAGAACAGGGTAAAATACATGCAAGCGGGAGCTATTTTCGAGCACCGGTCAAAGCTTCAGTCGACTGGTTATTGAAAACCTGCTCGTCTCCGGATCAACTCACGCATCCAAGGGGCCAACTTAGCGTCAACCGAAGTTCCAAATTCGAATGTCGAGTTGACTGTTCCAGATTTAGAGTTGCCTAATTGTTAAACGCCGCATCCACTAAGGAGCTTTTCATGCGAGGGAGAATGATCTCTTCGTCCAACTCAGCCTTTCAAACGTTCCAATTCGGCATCAAGCAGCTCACCTAGAGTTCTAAAATTAACATTGGCGTGGATCTCCATGCAAAGAGAGGTGGGTGGTTCAAAACAAAGACAAGTTCACTTCCTCAAGCACAAGAAGCTTCATGCAAAGACAAAAGAAAACATATTTTATTGAAAGGCCAAGTCAATCTTGAGTTGACCTAAGTGAATCCTTCTCTTCAAATTTTCTATGCCAATCTTTGGTCTCTTGTAATTTTCTATAAAATGGCTTTCAGCCTTGATTAAAAATTATCCAATCCCTCTCTTGGCTAGACCAGACTCTGCCATTGGTGAGTTGTATAACCTTTTCAATCAATAGGACTGTACTTTCATATTTCAAGTGCTGGCATAGTGTATATTTCTTCAACAATTTGCATAAGTGGTAGATTTCTCTCCCTTCCCAAATTATGATTCATACCTAGCTGCTAGATTATCCTTATGCAGGTCATGTTAAAGTGTTCTTTATGTCTTTTGTTGAAGCTGTAAGTGGATGTTAGGTGGCTACAAAGTGTCTTGTATCGGACCTCTCTCCATCGTTTTCCAGCAGGTTTTGGTCATTGGATCGAACCTCTTCATGAAATATTTATGCATAAGTGATTGATTGAAATCATAGGTCTTCCTTTTCCCTTGTTTGTTCAGTGTTCGAGGTTCCAAGTTGAGTGAATCAAACTTCTAGTGTATCACCCCTTTTAGGTAGGATTTCCCCTTAAAGTTTTCTTCTCCCTTTTCATGGTAGTTCGCAGCATAGAGTAGAGATCCTCATTGATACATCATACAGGAACCAGCCTTCTCTGGAGGTTCTTCTCATCATTGAGACACCGACCCTCGTGAGAAGAGCCCATTGTTTCAGCCAGATAGAGGACTGGCCATTTCATGCACGTCTTTGATTCAGAGCGTAGCTCCAGGTTAACAGTTTTTGGCACGCCCGGTGGGACCTATTTTAGTTGGTCTTGATGAAATTGCAGTTGTAGCATTATTCTTCAAGAAGTATTTGGTGATTCCAAGCTCAAGCAGTTGCTTCTAATAGTTCAGGACAACTTCCATGTAAGTCTATTTTTATTGCATTATCGTGAATGAATTTTGATGGCTGTGTATGAAGAGAATTCCTATGCTATGTTTCCTTATCAGCCCAATGATGGATCATACTAGCCTAGTCATGATACCTATGAGCCTTTTTATGAGCCTAATCAGCGTTATCAAGAGTATTATCAAAGCTATGTTGAGCCTTATCAAGTTTCTCATGATCCTTATTATCAAGAGCGTGAATCTTACCTTCCCTGTGAGCCATATCAGTCTCAGGACCGGATTTCATCTTTCCCATATGGCTATAATGTTGCATATGAGCAGTATTGCCTTCAAGAAAAAATGAATGAGATAGAGCTCTGAATACTAGCATATGCAAGAAAGGTTTGTTCTAACTCTCAGTATGAGGAAGTGAATGGTTTATTTCAAAATGTGTCCAATGATCCAGAAGAGATAAATGGACTATGTATTCTTGCATTGGAAAAGATGGAGGCTTGGGAAAGGCAGAAAATCGAGTTAAACCAATTGTCTACCAAGGGCTATTGTGTTTCTTATTCTCATGAAGTTCTTAACCATGCCCAGTGTGTGCCAAGGGAGCTTCCTAGTTGGAGTCAAGAACATATTCAAGAGCCTATTCAAGTGACTATTCATGAGACTAAACCTTCCTATAGTCCCCTTTCCTTACCAATCATCCCTCAAGCTCAAGTTGTCCAGGAAGACAAGCAGGTTCCAGACTTTGATGAGGTAATGGCTAAGTGGAAGGAACAGAATACAGAGGTCTTTGAAAGTTTCTCTTTCCCTCCCCTCCAAAACTCCCTAGATAATTCCATTGCCCTCAAGATTCCAAAATCTGATCATGATCAACTTCCCATGCTTCATTTTCCCTCTCAAACAAATGAATTTTATCACCCTCCCGCCATCCCCCTTACTCAGGAGGAGCCTGTTCTTTGGAGGATTGAGAAAGAGGTTGCGGCGACAGGTCAAGTTCTTGCAGAGTGTGTAGAAGATGCTTCAAATGTGTTTAAGGAAGAATTTCCTATTGATACTTCACTTGAAGTTGTAATTGAGCATCCAATTATAACTGAGAGTGAGAAGATTGATCTTGATGTAGAGGAACTTCAAGAGGAGATGATACAGATTGTAGTTATAAATGAGTTACAGGTATCTCCTATTGAGAAGGATCCAAATAGCGTGACAGCTGATTCAGTTCAAATAGATCAAAATGAGGAACAAAAAGATGACTGGCAGCTATACCTTAAATCTCTACAAGAGATCGAAGAGCTTTGTATGGATATGATGGCTATTGAAGAGCATGTTTATGATAAATTTGATCAAGAATCACCTATTCAAGGTCACAGTACAGATTGGGTTGCCTACTCAAAGCTCCTTGAAGAGCTGGATAAACTTGCAGCAGTCAATAAGAAGGATGTGGTCACTCAAAAACCATGCATAGATGAGGTATCACTTGACAAAGTGGTAGATAACAAACAATCTGAAAAAGATCAAGAGGTACTTGATGAGTTTGTCCTTGTTACTGTTGATGACTCATTTGAGAAGATGCTAATACAGTTGGTGGACAAGGTAAATGCCTCATCAAAGGTTATGACTAATAAACATCCTGCTTTGCAACTTGTACCATCTCTTGAAAGGAGTGAGTTCAAGAATTTCCCATTTGATCCAAGGGGATCATGCTTTATCATGGTTAGCTAGGTTCTTTAGTTGTTTTTGCTTTCCTCCAAGTGTTGTTTAAGCACAGTAGTTTGCTTCAATTTTTGCTCCAATAAGTGCTTGTTTGCACATTTGCTTTTTAGTTTAGTTTTCTGCTTTCGTGTCTTTCCCTTCTTATTTTGAAGGAGGAGATTACTACAACAATGATCAAAGCAGATTTTTAGTCAGAAATCAGGTTCACCATTTGGGGTCAAATAAGCGTCTATACATGGTCTGAGTTCTCAAGCATAGCAGGCATGCTCAGCCAGCTGAGTGGCCAGAAATGTTGACAATTCTTCCACAAGTCGGATTGTCTTTTGCCATTTAGAAAGTTCACGTCTCTAGCCAAGGAAAGAAGAATACATTGTTTTTGGTAGGGGCCTTTGCTACAAAAGGATGAATTCCTTCAGACTTTTGTCCGAAGGAATGGTTCATGAAACAAGGGAATAACAAATCAACAAAATGCCTAAAGGAAGTACCCTTCGGAAGGGTCATTTTCAACATTCCCGAAGGGCACATACCCTTCGAGAAGGTACATGAACGAATTGGGGACCTCTGCAAAAAACCCGACAGGGCCATTGCAATTTTTTCGAAGTGCACAGAGGGAGAAAAACGAGCCCTTTCAGAGGGCACTTGGTCGGCGACAGGACCACGATAACTTCGGACAAAAAGTCCGAAGGTCTCTTTTTTGCCTTAGCTCTTCGGCCTTCGAAATGTGCCCTTCGGTAAAGTTATCGTGGTCCTGTCGCCGACCAAGTGCCCCTTTCACTTCGGACAAAAAGTCCTAAGGAATTCGTAAGACGCAGGAAAGAAGACCGAAGCCAAAATGCCAACGGCAAAAGACAAAGGGGCTTCGGAGACATTAAATTCAACAAAGGCAAAGCAGAAGGAAACCTTCGGACCTTTTGTCCGAAGGAATTCCTTTGGACAAAAAATCCGAAGAAATTTGGAGAAAGGGCCGTGGAAAAAAAAAACCCGAAGAAAATACAGCCAAGGATGAGACACAGAGGAAATAAACCCGACGTAGAAGTCCGAAAAACAAAGGAAAAGACCAATATGATTCTTGCGGACATTTTGTCCGCAGGAAAATGGCTTAACAAAAAGGCCGACAGAGCAAACAACAGAGGCAAAGGGAACCTTTGGGCTTTTTGTCCGAAGGAATTCCTTCGGACAAAAAGTCTGAAGAAATGCGAAGCCAATAAAGAGAAAGAAAACCCGACTAAGACAAAAACCCGAGCAAAGGGAAAAGAGAAGGAAAGTATTCTTCGGACTTTTGTCCGAAGGAATACTTTAGAGAATAAAGCCAAAAGAAAGAAATGCCGCAGGAAATTCAAGGAAAAGCATATATTCCGAAGGAAATCCAAAGCTTCAAAAAAGTTGTCAACATCCCAGAGGAAATATAGATTAATACATCCGAATATAGAATCTCGCCAAAATAGACACGAACAGGCAGACCAGAACAGGGTAAAATACATGCAAGCGGGAGCTATTTTCGAGCACCGGTCAGAGCTTCAGTCGATTGGTTATTGAAAACCTGCTCGTCTCCAGATCAACTCACGCATTTGAGGGCCAACTTAGCATCAACCGAAGTTCCAAATTTGAATGTCGAGTTGATTGTTCCATATTTAGAATTGACTAATTGTTAAACGCCGCATCCACTAAGGAGCTTTCCATGCGAGGGAGAATGATCTCTTCGTCCAACTCAGCCTTTCAAACGTTCCAATTCGGCATCAAGCAGAGCACGTAGAGTTCTAAAATTAACATTGGCGTGGATCTCCATGCAAAGAGAGGTGGGTGGTTCAGAACAAAGACAAGTTCACTTCTTCAAGCGCAAGAAGCTTCATGCAAAAACAAAAGAAAACATATTTTATTGAAAGGCCAAGTCAGTCTTGAGTTGACCTAAGTGAATCCTTCTCTTCAAATTTTCTACGCCAATCTTTGGCCTCTTGTAATTTTCTATAAAATGGCTTTCAGCCTTGATTAAAAATTATCCAATCCCTCTCTTGGCTAGACCAGACTCTGCCATTGGTGAGTTGTGTAACCTTTTCAATCAATATAAGGACTGTACTTTCATATTTCAAGTGCTGGCATAATGTATATTTCTTCAACAATTTGCGTAAGTGGTAGATTTCTCTCCCCAAATTTTGATTCATACCTAGTTGCTAGATTATCATTATGCAGGTCATGTTAAAGTGTTCTTTATGTCTTTTGCTGAAGCTATAAGTGGATGTTAGGTCGCTGCAAAATGTCTTGTATCGGACCTCTCTCCATCGTTTTCCCTCAAGTTTTGGTCATTGGATCGAATCTCTTCATGAAATATTTATGCACAAGTGATTGATTGAAATCATAGGTCTTCCTTTTCCCTTGTTTGTTCAGTGTTCAAGGTTCCAAGTTGAGTGAATCAAACTTCTAGTGTATCACCCCTTTTAGGTAGGATTTCCCCTTAAAGTTTTCTTCTCCATTTTCATGGTAGCCCGCAGCATAGAGTAGAGATCCTCATTGATACATCATACAGGAACCAGCCTTCTCTGGAGGTTCTTCTCACCGTTGAGGCAACCACCCTCGTGAGAAAATCCCATTGTTTCAGCCGGATAGAGGACTGGCCATTTCACGCACGTCTTCGATTCAGGGCGCAGCTCCAGGTTGACAACAGTAAGCTCTTAGCGAAGGAAGCCTTAACAAAGGATATTTAGAAAAAAAAAATGGAAAAAAAAGGGTTCCGAAGCAACAAGAAAGGCAAAGCAATTTATGGACGAAGAATATAAAGTAATGGGCTCCAAAACAGATATCAGAAGGAAAAAAAGGAATATTTTATTAAAGGAATCACGATTTTTTGGTACTCAAGAAGGATTTTTTTTTTAATATTGAAATATGAATTCTACAAAAGGAACATGTCCAAAAGGACATTCATCATAGATAAAAATAAGAGTTGAAGTAACGGCCCACAAGGGACAGCCAAAAAAAGGGTCCACAGCCAAAGAGCTTAAAGGCTAACAATGTTCAAAATGTCACACAACAACATCAAGTGTCTACGCACACGGCGAAACCATAGAGATCAAGGTATATAGAAGACTACATGTGCAAGCTTTAAACTACCTCAAAGACAAACTGCCACAACTAGAATTAAAGATTATCAACCAAGTCAAATAACATTGCTGCCACCATCATCCTACTAATCAGGTCCCCTTGGCTGTCTCTAGCAGTCCCTTAACCTCTTCAATCTTCTTGTTACGTTGCTTTTTTGCATCAATCTTATCAATCCTGCTCTGTACATAAGCAATCGTCTTATGAACATGATCTTCAATTAATTTCTCCACCTAGTCCAAATATAGCTCCCCATAACCAGAAGCTGGTAGAGGATAGTCTACTAACGAAGAGTCAAAGGAGATGGTACTGCTCTTGGGTTTCCAATTCCAATTCTTGCTTCTCTAGCCTGCTTGCCATGTCACGAAGAGCCTGAATCACATTATCAACTTCCCTAACAGCTCCATTTGCCTGAAAATTGTCCTCTGCATTTTCATCTCTCTACCTTGCTATACTTCATGTTTCTACACATTGTCAACCTGCTGAAAGTAATTTTTTTTCATCTCCTCCCACTTGCCATCATCAGCCATCTCATCTTCAAGCCCATCACCCTCAATATCCCAATAAAGAACTGGGGTAATTCTCGGAAAGCTGCCCGTATTAACCAGATGCTTTTTAGAAATCTGCATCTGTTCATCCTTTAGGAAATTTTTTAATAGAGATTCAGGAATTTTAGGTTGCCCATCAACCTGCACAACCACAATAAGCATGGTGACTTCACTGATGAAATCAGTAAGCACATAAGAAATTAGAATTGTTAGAGAAAAGGCTTACTTATGAGTCTTGTGATTTGGGTAATTCTTTGTCTGCCAACACCAACCTTTTAACTTATTGCAACTCCTTGGTAATGAATGAAGATGTTAAAGCTCATGTTGACTTATCTTTAGAGAACTGCCATACCCCTCACATCCCTAGAAATGGGGCCACGAGGATAAAGCTAGGTAATGCCACTAAGGAGGATGGACTTGATCCTAGGGTTGATGATGTGGAGCATAAACCAATGATCAGTGATGAAGCTGAAAAGCTTGAAATTCAGAATGGATTTCCAGTGGGTGAAGAAATTTGTTAGACCCCAACAAGTGAAAGCCCCTTCCTAATTCTCAAGAGGGTGTTAGGAGTTCTAAGAAGGGTAAAGAGGAAAAGATGCCTAGTTGTTTAGAAAGGCTTTATCAGCACAAAGGTGTTAAGTTCCTCCCCGCCCCCTTCGCTTAATAAACAAAAATTAAGGTTGTGAGTTCGAATGTGAGAGGGTTACAAGTTCATGATAGGAAATCTATTGTTAGGATGTTCTGTAAGTATATGGAGAAGGTGGCATGTTGATTTTGCAAGAGGTTAAAGTTGTTGGATATGATTTAGAATGGACTCTAAAATTCATCTGGCCTGAGGCTATACCTGTATTTAGCATACATGATAAAGGTAGGTGTGGTGTTGCCATCCTTATTAGCAAGTAATGGAATGAGCTAGTTGTTGAATCTGGTTCTTCTCTCTGTAACAAAATTACATGGATTAGTTGTAAACAGAAGCAATAGATTGGAGTGTGTTTTCTTCTATAAGGGGTTATTTAGTAATGATGGCTCCTCTGATAATATGGACAGAAATAGCAACATTTGTGTTGACATCATTCGCAAGAAGTTGTCAAGGAAATATTCACTTGGGCTAGAAGATGAGGTAACTCTTGATGAAATTTTGTATGTCATTGACTGCTTAAAAGAGGAAAAGTCTCCCCGATTTGATGGATTTTCTACAGAGTTTTATAAAAACTTTAAAATTGGTACTCTTGGACGAGATATCAATAAAGGTGTTATTCAGCCATTTCCCAAGGAGGTAGAAATCAAATTAAGAATCGGAGGCCTATCACCTTATTAAATGTGTCCTATAAAATTCTAAGGACTTGGCTAATAGGCTTAATAAGGTATTGCCTAAACTTATTTCTGAAACTCAAATTGGATAATTTGGATAATTTAATTACTAGTTGGGAAGGTATGCATTAGGCAAAGGGTCATGGACAGCAAATGTATGCCTTTTCTTGACTTTGAAAAGGTTTATGACAAAATAGAATGGCCATTTATTGAGTTGATGTTGAAAACTATAACCTTCAAGATAAATTTTGTAGAAGGGTGATGGTTTTGTTTCATTGTGCTTTTGCTCTTATTAAGATAAATGGCGAGGTTACTAAATCATTTGAGTTGCAGAGATCTGTTAGACAAGGGCATCCATTGGCTCCGTTGTAATGTCCCCTTTTCATATAATTTTAATAATTAATAAAATTGCCCTAAAAGTGAATTTTATCATTTGAAAATATAAGGCAATTTAATTAATTATTAAAATAGAACTTAGATAATTACTCGAACTACCGGAAAAGTGGTTTTAACCATTTGAAAAATTAAGGTAATTTGAATGCTTATTCTAAGAGGTTTTCTAATTAATAAACTGCTTGAAAAGTAATTTTTATCACTTCAGTTATTAGAGCAATTTAATTAATTATTGAAGCAAGGACCTAATATAAAATAATTATTTAATTTGCCAAAAATTAATTTTAATTACTAATTGATTGAGGCCAATTATTTAATTAATTCAAAATGGCTTAAAGTAAAATTAAAAGGAATGTCGGCTTGGGAGCTAAAGCAAAGAAAGAGAAAAGATATCCTAAAAGTTGGCAAGAGGGTTATGAGGTATTTTACCTCTCCAAGGTGGTTCGGCCCCCTTTAGAAGATACAAATACAAGGTGAAGATCACAATGGAAGATATGTTGAAAATTGATATTGTTTCTTCGTGCTTGAAGAAGATATTGGGATGATGTCCAATAAGTGTTCGCACATTTGGAGTTGATTATTCTACATGTTGATGTTGTGGATTGCACCCTTTGAAAGAAGGCTCAACTTCTTTCTTCCACGCGGCACAATAGAGACATTCCTCTTGCTGTGGGCTTAGCAAAATTGAGAAATGAATCTCTAAATAAGGGCTAGCTCCCTTTTATGCATCTTTGAGGTCCTTAACTACTACTGTTAATAATGGGAGGGGTAAAACGAGAGAAGGATATAACAAAAGCAGAAACTATCTAAAATGGTGATGCACCAAATGATCCGATCTACTCAGCTTATCAACACTTTACATCAAAAGAGCGAACAAACACTTCATCTGAACAAAAGACCAGACTGCATGGGTGTTTTAACAAGGGGCTTAATGGAGATACAAAGAAAAAGACCCTACCATAGGTGCCCCAGAAGCACACTGTCAAATAATTGCTCTTTTGTCTCTATGCTCCAACTTGGGCACTTCCTGTTAACCTTCAGAAATGGTCTTGGATATACTAGATATGCTAGTGTCGATCTATGAAAGCATCAAGATGAAATGACTAAACACAAAGTCGATGCAAAGACATATTTATAAGTATCACAATTCAGATGGAGGAAAAACACGCTTCTTTTGATTAAAAGGTAAAAATTGTCCAGGAATTCGCCATACACAAGTGAGAGATCCCTTTTACAAAGCTAAGAGGTTACAATATATAGAATTTAGAGAAAGACTCTTGGTCTCCCCAAAGAACAGGGGGCCCATATTGTATTAAACACCTAGGAAAGAGGAATCTGCTCGTGTTGTTGTCATCCTTCCATAAATGGGCCTGAAAGAACCATGTTGTAGATGTCACAGATATTGACTTTGTTGCTCAAACTGCAGATGGAGGAAAAACACGCTTCTTTTGATTAAAAGGTAAAAATTGTCCAGGAATTCGCCATACACAAGTGAGAGATCCCTTTTACAAAGCTAAGAGGTTACAATATATAGAATTTAGAGAAAGACTCTTGGTCCCCCCAAAGAACAGGGGGCCCATATTGTATTAAACACCTAGGAAAGAGGAATCTGCTCGTGTTGTTGTCATCCTTCCATAAATGGGCCTGAAATAACCATGTTGTAGATGTCACAGATATTGACTTTGTTGCTCAAACTGTATTAAATGTTCCTGCTAAAGCATGGGTCGCTTTGTTTTTTGAATGACAAGGCCACCTGTCTATGAAACTTATGCAACTGTCTGTTTATTAATGCTAAACAAAGAAAAAACAGACTGCTCTATTGAATGCTCGCACTGTTCCCTTGATGGTTGTTTGGTAGAGACTATTCCATCTGCAAGCAATTACTTCTCCTGCTGACGCCTCCTGTGCCACCTGGACTGCTCTATTCGTTCCTGCGCTTGGTTGGATGTATCTTCCGAAACATTCCAAGCGTTGTCTTATGTGTGTGTGGTCGCACTTTGGGTTCACTGTTCTCTCTCTCTTTCCTTGCTACTTCTTGTCTTTTCCTGGCAACTCGGCTCGCAGGGCTATTGTTTGTCTCCTCTTGGCTCCTTTCCTGGCGGGTCACTGAGTCTATCTTCGGGTCTCCGAGCCTTCGAATTCCCTCGAACAAAACATCTGAAGGAATTTTGTCTTCTCTCCGAGCTTTACCACCCGCTTTCGATGATGCTTAGGCGCTCTGGAATTCTTTCGAACATCTTGTCCGAAAGAAATGTTCTTTAGCTTTTCTTCAACTGTTAACCCATTTCCATGCGCAGGCCCGTCCTTAAACATTTGAAAATCAACGGCTATCTTATCACCGTAAAATTGACGTCTGCAAGCCCGTCACCATTTGAAAACTAACGACTCTTTTGCTGCCTTGAATTTGACGTTTGCGTGCACGTCACCAGATGTTTGAACCCTCAACAGCTAGTTCACCATGTTGAAGTTGACGTGCTCGGGCCCGTCATCATTTTTTAGTAATTCCTTCGGCTTTTGCAAAATGAACCTTCCCGAAGGGAAGGTGACCCTTCGAAAAAAAGGAAAAAGTCCCTTTTGATAGCCGAGAGCCCTCCGCAGGGGCACCTGCCTTTCGGATTCCATCGGGTTCCCTTGTCTTTCAAATTCCTTCAGACATTTTGCCCGAAGAAAATGTGCCTTCAATGTCTCGGCCTTCTTTTGCTAAATTTCTTCGGACAAAAGTCCGAAGGAATTCCTTTAGGCATTTTGTCAGAAGGAATTTACATTTGGTTTCTACATGGATTTTTTTCAGACATTTAGTCCAAAGAAATCCTTTGTTTTGCCTTGTCGCTTTTTTCAAAGGAAACTTCCCTTTCAGCTTTCTGCCTTGATCTCTTACAAATGTGTTTTCTGCCCTCCACAAGGGCACCTTGGGTCCAAAGTTGTCCTTCGGAGCTTGCTTGAACGGTCCCATTTGTCACCTTCCTGCCCTCCGCAAGGGCACTTGACCTTCCGAGTTTTGTAAAAGACTTGCATCTCTTTGAAACTGGCCCATTCTTTTGCCGATAAAAGGCTTGTCTGAGGTAATTTGTTGAAGCGAAATAAGCCCCAGATCAACTCGAAAAACCTACAAGACTCAAATCACTCGACCCTTTATAAGAATAGGCCTATTACAAAGGGAAAAAACCACAATTGCAGTAAGGTGAAGACATCAAAGACTGACTAATCAGGACAGCAAGGAAAGAAAAGGGAGACCAATTTTTTGGCCTACAGGGCTAAAATTGGTCAACATATTTGGCAATTCACAAGGGAAGCATTCCTGCTATGGTTAAGAAAACCGGTGGCTTACAAGTCCGTTGGGCATGGAGTCAGAAAACAACCTGAAAAGCTGACAACCTTGAGAAACTTAAGAATCAACACGAAACTTTTACCCCAAACGGTATACAAAACACACACAAGGCTAAAAAACTACAAACATGCACAAAAGCACTTAAGAAAAACAGGGAAAAAAACAGAGAAAATATGTACATAACAAGAGAAGGCCTAGTGACAATGCTTAAGATATATCCCATTAACTAGGATATGTAGTTCTCCACCATCCAACCTGGAGAGTTGGAATGTGTTATGATGCTTGCATTGAGTGATGACATATGGACCACTCCATAAGGCATCGAACTTCGTGTGTTTTCTAAGTTTATCTCAGTCTTCATCCCATTTCAAGACAATGTTGCCTTTTGAGAAGCCTTTTGATGAGGATTTCTTATCAAAATGCTTCTTCGTTTGCTGCTGACGGCTGGTCATGGAAACCATGGCTTGGTCTCTTTTTTCCTAAAGCTCCATTAATTCACAAAATCTAACCTTCATGTTGTCGCTTTCTTCCAATTGTAGCTGGTGGCAAGATCCACGCTGGCAATTCAAGCAAAAAAGGAAGTCTAGCTCCCTTCCATACACAAGTGTGTATGGTGAATTACCAACTGCTCTTTTTGGAGTAACCATGTCTGTCCGCAGGGCTGTTTTCAGCTTGGTGTGCCAAGTTCTCTGATTTTCCTCCATTGTCCTTCTAATGATCCTAATCAGATTCTTATTGGTGGACTCAGCCAACCCATTTCCTTGTGGATAGTAATTGGAAGTACTAAGGTAGATGTCGTATCCTAATGCCCACTCGCTTGTTTTGGTTCCCAAGAAAGCCAATGCGTTATCTGAGATGATGGTAGCCGGAACTCCAAATCTTGTCACCAGGCTTTCATAAGAATCTAGGACCGCACTTTCGTTGGCTTCTTTCAAAGCAACAGCATCTACCCATCTCATGAAGTAATCTGTAGCAGTCAAGACTCACTTGTGGCCAGCACTAGGAGGGTTGATCATTCCTATGAAGTCCAGACCCTATTGCATGAACGGCTGTTCTACTTGAATACGTTGCAGAGGCATTGCTGCCAGCCATTGCTTTCCATCAAAGAGAGCACATTTCTGGCACTTTTGTATCCAGGCATGAGTATCTTTGAATAAAATAGGCCAAAAATAACCAGCGCTCATAATCCTTGCAGCTGTAGGCTTAGGAGCAAAGTGACCACCAGTTGGTCCATCATGAAATCTGGATAGTACCTTGTTGACCTGATTTGAGTCTATGCATCTCAAAAGTACCCCTGAAAAATCCTTTCTAAACAGTGCCCCATCACCCAGGACATAAGGAAGCGACTGGAACCTGAAATACCTCCTCTTAGTCCTATCAAGGCCCTGTGGGCAGTCACCAGTGAGAAGGAAATGAGTCATGTCTTGTGCCCAGTCCTTTACGACTACATGTTCTTCTGCTACAGCTTCATCATGTAGTAACAAAATGCCCTCTTTCTTTTGTTTAAGGTCTGTAGCGAGGTGTTCACACAACCCTCTTCCCCTTACCAGCTTGGTGGTTTTGATATTCACATCATATTCTATTACTTTGGTGATCCACCCTGCCCTCTTTTCATTTAAATCACGGTTAATCAAGAAATCCTTGACACTAAGATGTGGTACCATGATATGAATCTTGTTGTTTGACAACATATGTATGAATTTCTTCAAGCTTCGCATAACTGCAAGTGCTTGCTTTTCAGCATATGTTTACCTAATTTCAAAACCTTCTAGACCTTGGCTAAAGAATGTGAGAGGTCGTTCAAGGTTTTCATCATTTGCTTGAGTGAGCATGGCAGAGATTACCTCTTCATTTTTGAAGGTGTAAAGGTTGAAATATTTGAAGAAGTCAAGACTGATCAAGGTGGGAACCTGGGCAATAGCTTGCTTAATCCCTTCAAAACTATCCTTCCTTTGTGTTGTCCATGCAAACTTCTCATCCTTCTTCAACACGGAAGTTAGTGACTTGACTATTTCAGCAAAATTAGGGATAAATCCCCTAATAAAATTTATTCTGCCAAAGAAGCTTTGCAGACCCTTCTTGTGCTAAAGTAAGGACAGCGCTAGGATGGCACGTACTCTTTCTGGATCAATGGTCAAGCCCCTTTTTGAAACAACATGACCAAGGAGTTTGCCTTCATGGACAGCGAACACACATTTCTTTGGGTTGAGAGAGATACCAAACTCTCTACACCTCTCAAAGATTTGCCTCAAGTGTTTCAGATGTTGTCCTGCATCTTTAAATAAGACTGTCACGTCGTCAAGATAGACCAATACAATATTATTTATCAGACCCCGGAAAGCCATGACCATGGCTCGCTGAAAGGTAGCTCCAGCATTTGACAGTCCGAATGACATCTTCCTATCGGCAAAAGTTCCCCACTTGGTAGTGAAGGCTGTTTTGTACTGATCGCAGTCTTGCACTAGAATTTGATTGTACCCTGAATACCCATCCAGGGAGGAGAAACGTTCACTGCCTGTCACCATTTGGAGGATCTACTCCATACTTGAAAGGGGATAGTGATCTTTTATCGAGACTTTATTGAGGTCTCTAAAATCGACACAGTCTAATCTCCCCATTCTTCTTCCTAACAGGGACTAAATTAGCCAGTCAAGAAGAGTGTTTGATAGAAAAAATGATTCTGGACTCAATCAGCATGGTGAGATCCTTCCGCATGAGGCTCAATCTTTGGATTGATAGGCCTTTGTTTTTGTTTGATGGGTTTAGCACCCACCTCCAGTTCAATGGTGTGTTGGGCCAAGCTTGGGTCAAAACCCTTCAGGTCGCTATACTCCCAAGCAAAAACATCGACAAACTCTTGGCATAACCAAATGAAAGAATGTCTTTCATCATTTATACATACCTTCCCAAGTGCAAGCATCCTATTTTTGAATCTTTTGACTCTTTCGTAATTTTCTTTCTTGATTGCGATGCTTGCTTTGTCATTTTTAAGTTGGTCATCCTCATTGAAGATGCTTTCGAGAGTGACCAAACCCTTAAGAAGTTTGTTGTTCTTCAGCTGAACAATCTGGCCGTCGTACTGCTGTTGCAACTTGGATTGATTCTAAGAAGTAAACTCAGCGTCCTCTTGTAAGAAGAGTGTTATCTGTTGATCACTGTCAAATACCTACCAATTGGTGACATTATCAGGTACGGAGGGTCTTATTATCACTTTTAAATGGCACAGATTGTTGTCCCAACCTATTCCCTTGGGAATGTCAAACTGAGCACCAACTGCTGCTAGTCTATCTACTTGCTTATTTTGTTCTCTTGGAATGAAAATAATGTTGAAAGCCAGAAAACTTTCTATTAGGTCCCACACCTTCTGTTTGTAAGACTTAAGCAAGAAATTCTTGGTCAAGTTTTGACCTCTCACCTAGTTAACAATTAACTGTCGCCAAAAACCTGCAATTCTTTTATTCCTCTTTTCTTTGCCCACTCTAATCCATGAACGAGGGACTCATATTCTGCGATGTTGCAGGTGCAGAAGAATCGGAACCTAAAAGTTGAGAAGTATCTTTCTTTTGAGGGTGAAACTAACATTACTCCAGCACTAGCTCCCAATTTGCTTCTTGATCCATCGAAGAAGAGTTGCCACAAACTATAGCTCTCTTGGTTTGCCTTCATCAAATTTGGCACGAAAGTAGCTTCTTCATACATGCAATAAACTCCAAGCCCTGCCTTTTCGATGAACTTATATGGGTCACGTTCAAAATTGTCACTTCCCCATTCATCTAAGAGCAGGTCAGCAACTCCTTCAAGGAAAGACGGTGGGGATTGGTCTATTTGGAATTCTTCTTCATCAATGATGGCATAGCTGACGTTTGTCGCTTTGAGTTAGTATGGCTCTAGATGATCTCTATGGATGGGCTCCCAATCAATCTTCACTTTAATTCCATATTTGGTTCTAAAAACCATGTAAGACCAATTTGCTGCTAAGTACCCACCTATCTTGGAAGTGAAATTCCTGGATAAGCAGAGAGCAAAGTAGAGAGGAACATCCGCCACTAGCAAGTCATGGGGAACGGAGAAGGTTGGACAGGTGTGAAGCGTTAGATTCAAACCTCTTACCACTCCTAATGTTTTAACTAGTGATCCATCTAACTGCAAGACTCCCTTGGTCATCTCGTCATATTTGAGTCCCAGCTTATCTGCTATGCATTTCGGCATTACTAAGATGCTTGCCCCACTATCAATAATGCAATTGTGAACTAAGAAATCTTCAATGACTAAGATAGATAGAAAGGAAGAACCTTTTCATCCTTCTTTGCTTGACCTGCTATGGAAGGGTGCCCATTCATAATCAACACATTATCGGCCTTTGTTGGGACAACTTGTTCATTCGGCCCATGCAATTCCTTCTGGAGTATATCTTTTTGTCCCGGCATTGCTAAAGAATCCCACAATGAGATATTCATGTGCAGCTTCTTCATCTGGTCCACCACATTGATCTGAGGGTTGCTCCCTTTTGAATTTTCTTTGGGGACATTTACAGCCTAAGGTGCAAGCCGAGGAGTTGAGGCTACAACCGGCGGCTTGTAATTTGAAAACTTCTGGTTCACTTGTAATGAAAAAGGTGCTGCAGACGCTTGAGTAGTTGCCTGAGCTTCCTCCATAGCTCTCTTTTTGGACCTAGTATTGGCTACAACACAATCACTCTAGTTATTCATACTCTCCACATAATTGACTGCATAGAACTCTCCTAGGTGGTTCATAAGAGTGGAATTAGAGTGAGTTTGTTCGTTGTCCATCCCAGGGTGTGTTGACGCCTCAAAACTTGGGAATTGCGCTATTTGATTGTCTTGAGTGTTCATGCATTGATTTGGCAACTCATTAGTATAAGTAACCTGCTCTTGGCCATACCCCAGGGGTGGGCAATTAGGTTGTTCCTGTACCAAATTATTTTGAATGGGAACAAGAGCTTTGGATGATGAAGGGGCACCTGAATTATAACCTTGATATGGTCTAACTTGAGTAATTTGACCCTGTCCTTGGTTATGATTTTGGAAAGGAGGTCTATTCGTTTGTCCGAACTGCTGGTATCCTTGATTTGGTCGATAGCTTTGAGCTTGTTGCCTCTTGAGAGCCACTAATTCATTTGTAACACTTTGTAACAAACTCTTAACTTCATGGAGGTCGTTTGGTGAGATAGCAGTCAGCTTTTCTACACCAAGCAGAGGAGCTAAAGTGGGTGCAACAGTCTGAACTGGTAGTTGTAATTGAAAAAAGAGCGGCATATGAGGTCTAGGGGCTATCTTTCCTGCTTGCACCAAACAATTTTCGGCGGCTATGGCTTTTTCATAGACAGTGGGTAACACTTGTCCTCCCATGGACTGTATCATGACAGCAATGTCGTTCAAAGCCTTTAAGTAGTAAAAGAAAGCATAGCTTGGGGTCGGCCTCACTAAAATAGGGATTCTGTCCCAAGTCTTCTAGAACCTGGTATTAAAATTCTGCATAAATTCATACAGAGCTCTTTTCATGGTGGTCAATTGCTCAGCTAGAGAGAGATGGTCATGCTTCTCCCCGAATCGATTTGTCAAGAGGGTGCCTAATTCGTTCCATGAGCCAACCGAATTCATAAGCAAGGTCCCATACCAGTCTAAAACTTTACCCTTTAAAAACAACGCCAGTAACCTAATGGCTATGTTCTCTTCGGTGACATTATGGATGTTGCAAAGGTTGGCTATATTTTTGATATGCTCAATAGCGGTAATAGGCCCCTCTCCACTAAAAAGAGGGACACTCTTAAGGGCTGTCCCTGGGATTGGGTCATACTGCAGAAGGTTTAAAGAGCTCTGACCATTGAAGGCTACAAAAGGTAAAGCCATGGCAATGACAAGATTCAATCTGGGTCTTTTCGTGTAGGTATATTTTACGACAGGTCTGGGAAATTGATTTGTTGTATAGAGATGAGTCCTTGCAAACCTTAGCCGCTTTGTTGAGTTTACGGGCAGCTCAACGAATTCAAAAGGGACTCCCTTGGCAGAAGATCTTGTGGTGACCTTAGGCAGGGATGCCAGGATGATCTCTGACCAGAGACTAAGTTCTTAAAAATGGAGTCGCCAGATGCTAGTTTGCTCACTCTTGTAGTAGCAGGACCAGCACCAATCTTGAAACTTCCCAGAGCATCAAAAAATGGTCCCACCGGACGTGCCAAAAACTGTTGACGTTGTAGATTGCACCCTTTGAAAGAAGGCTCAACTTCTTTCTTCCACACGGCACAATAGAGACATTCCTCTTGCTGTGGGCTTAGCAAAATTGAGGAATGAATCTCTAGATAAGGGCTAGCTCCCTTTAATGGATCTTTGAGGTCCTTAACTACTACTGTTAATAATGGTGGGGGTGAAAAGAGAGAAGGATATAACAAAAGCAGAAACTATCTAAAATGGTGATGCACCAAATGATCCGATCTACTCAGCTTATCAACACTTTACATCAAAAGAGCGAACAGACACTTCATCTGAACAAAAGACCAGACTGCATGGGTGTTTTAACAAGGGGCTTAATGGAGATACAAAGAAAAAGACCCTACCATAGGTGCTCCAGAAGCACACTGTCAAATAATTATTCTTTTGTCTCTATGCTCCAACTTGGGCACTTCTTGTTAACCTGCAGAAATGGTCTTGGATATACTAGATATGTTGGTGTCGATCTATGAAAGCATCAAGATGAAATGACTAAACACAAAGTCGATGCACAGACATATTCATAAGTATCACAATTTAGATGGAGGTAAAACACGCTTCTTTTGATTAAAAGGTAAAAATTGTCCAAGGCTTCGCCATACACAAGTGAGAGATCCCTTTTACAAAGCGGAGAGGTTACAATATATAGAATTTAGAGAAAGACTCTTGATCCCCCAAAATTACAGGCGGCCCATTCTGTATTAAACACCTAGGAAAGAGGAATCCGCTCATGCTGTTGTCATCCTTCCATAAATGGTCCTGAAAGAACCGTGTTGTAGATGTCACAGATATTGACTTTGCTGCTCAAACTGTATTAAATGTTCCTACTAAAGCATGGGTTGCTTTGTTTTTTGAATGACAAAGCCGCCTCTCTATGAAACTTACGCAACTGACTGCTTATTAATACCAAATAAGGAAAAAACAGACTGCTCTATTGAATGCTCGCACAATTTCCTTGATGGTTTTGGTGGAGACTATTCCATCTGCAAGCAATGACTTCTCCTGTCGACGCCTCCTGTGCCACCTGGTCTGCTCTATTCGTTCCTAAACTTGGTTGGATGTATCTTCCAAAACGTTCCAAGCGTTGTCTTATGTGTGCGTGGCCGCGCTTTGGGTTCACTATTCTCTCTCTAACCTTGCTACTTGTCTTTTCCTGGCAACTCAACTCTCGGGGCTATTGTTTGTCTCCTCTTGGCTCCTTTCCTGGCGGGTCGCTGAGTCTATCTTCGGGTCTCCGAGCCTTCGAATTCCCTCGGACAAAACATCCGAAGGAATTCTGTCTTCTCTTCGAGCTTTACCACCCGCTTTCGATGATGCTTAGGTGTTCTGGAATTCTTTCAGACATCTTGTCCGAAAGAAATGTTCTTTAGCTTTTCTTCAACTGTTAACCCATTTCCATGCGCAGGCCCGTCCTTAAAAATTTGAAAATCAACGGCTATCTTATCACCGTAAAATTGACGTCCGCGGACCCGTCACCATTTGAAAACTAACGGCTCTTTTGCTGCCTTGAATTTGACATTTGCGTGCACGTCACCAAACGTTTGAACCCTCAATGGCTAGTTCACCATGTTGAAGTTGACGTGCTCGGGCCCGTCATCATTTTTTAGTAATTCCTTCGGCTTTTGCAAAATGAACCTTCCCGAAGGGAAGGTGACCCTTCGGAAAAAAGGAAAAGGTCCCTTTTGATAGCCAAGAGCCCTCCGCAAGGGCACCTGCCTTTCGGATTCCATCGGGTTCCCTTGTCTTTCAAATTCCTTCGGACATTTTGCCCGAAGGAAATGTGCCTTCAATGTCTCGGCCTTCTTTTGGTAAATTTCTTCGGACAAAAGTTCGAAGGAATTCCTTCGGGCATTTTTTCCCAAAGAATTTACCTTTGGTTTCTACATGGATTTTTTTCGGACATTTAGTCCAAAGAAATCCTTTGTTTTGCCTTGTCGCTTTTTTCGAATGAAACTTCCCTTTCGACTTTCTGCCTTGATCTCTTACAAATGTGTTTTCTGCCCTCCACAAGGGCACCTTAGGTCCAAAGTTGTCCTTCGGAGCTTGCTTGAACGGTCCCATTTGTCACCTTCCTGCCCTTCGCAAGGGCTCTTGACCTTCGGAGTTTTGTAAAAGACTTGCATCTCTTTGAAACTGGCCCATTCTTTTGTCGATAAAAGGCTTGTCCGAGGTAATTTGTTGAAGCAAAATAAGCCCCAAATCAACTCGAAAAACCTACAGGACTCAAATCACTCGGCCCTTTATAAGAACAGGGCTATTACAAAGGGAAAAAACCACAATTGCAGTAAGGTGAAGACATCAGAGATTGACTAATCAGGACAGCAAGGAAAAAAAAAGGAGACCGATTTTTTGGCCTGCAAGACCAAAATTGGTCAACACTACAAAAGGTGTGTTTTGACGCCACCTATTGTTAAGGTGGATTTGTTACTTGCCCTAAAGTGAGGCAATTTATTTTGTGTGCTTATTGAGAGGGTTTGGTGGACAATTGGATGTCCAATTGTAGCATAACATTTCTGATTATAATTTATCTACGTTGTTTAGATACGGGTACGGGTACGATTCAGGTACGCGGGTACGTCATTTTTCAAAAACCTTGATTTGGATACATCGTGGGTACGTCTCTCTATATATATATTTTTTTTAAATATATATGTGCATATTACTCAATTTTTTTGTAAAACACTTGAAAATAGTAAATACATAGTGTTTGTTCATTCATTGCTTCAAATTTCAAAATGTTCAAAGTATACATTGCAAAGACATTCGGGCTTTTCAAAATGCAAATGTAGATTAAATCATAGATTCATAATTCATCTAGATAGTCCTCATATTCATAATTAATAATTATGAATGTTACTTCCACTAGCTCCACTTGGACAACTCCCACTAGCTCCACTCTCCACCCCTGGTGTTGAATTCTCTTCATTGTCATCAACATCATCCACACCAAGTAATGAAACTTGGGCAAATGTAGATGTGGTGGCATCCAAGTCTATATTCTCTGGAAGGATATCCCAAAGTTTGTTAGGCCCTCGCATATAGTCCTCAGACTTGTGTGAAAGGAGGCGCAAATTGGAATGTACAAATATCAAATCCTCAGCTTTCTTGGATGCCAACTTGTTTTTTTTAGCAGAATGGATAAATCCATATGTACTCCAATTCCGCTCTGCTGAAGAATTACTAGCCACCTATCACAAAAAAAAGTTGTTAATTGTTAGAATTTTTGAATTTAAAATTTGTAACAATGTAAAAAAAATATGTCAATAATTTAATAAAAAAAATTATTTAATTCAAATTGAATACCTGTGACAGAATCTTGATTGCAATAGGTCGTAGGTACTTGGCATCATGGCCATGTACATACCACTACTTGATTGGAGACAAACTAGATTTGTCAAAAAGAGCCTCAATTTCTCCCATGCTGCCCTCTGAAGCTACAAACATGGCCATTTCGTTGCGGACCGCACTAGCTATAGATGGATCAGGAAAAAGCCTTCTGAATGCTTGCCTAGTTCCATTTGCAACCTCTACATCATCATATGGTCGTTGCCTATTGGGTAGCCGAAGTATTTCATTGCTATAATACTTCGGATTGAGAGCATAAGCAAGGAGATGTAATGGGGTGGTCATTTTATTCCACCTCTTCATGACCAACGTCTTGATTTCATTATAAAACATTTCCTCTGGGTCTTGCTCTTTATTTTGTATGATGTCTCTCATACTTTCAAGCATGGAATCAATCCCATCATAAACCTCTCCCATGCAAGCTGCATCTATATCCGTAAATCGGATCATAGATAGAATAGGCTCTGTAAAACTGAGCACATATTCAATCTTGGTCCACCAGTTATCATCAAGGATCAATGCTTTGATCTTATTGGCTTTTTCAATACCAGTGGTGCTTGCTTGCCTCCACACACCCCAAACATTGCTTATCACCATACTGCTTAGTGCCTCTTTCACCTTCACAAGTCATCTCAAGACGAGCGTGTGAGAGGCAAATCTAGTTTCAACAATTTACAAAAAAAAAATAAGGCCAACTTTAATTGTCCAAACTATAAACGTTGATAAACAACTAGAATTAAAAAATAAAAAGTTATAACTTCAAAAGTAAGACTAAAAATTTGTTCTCGAATCGGAATTTCTTACCTTCAACAACTCCAACTTTGAGAATTTCTTGAAGATGGCTTGAGACATGTGATGATTTGTGACAAATGTTTGAATGTCACTGGCCTCTGCATAAAGTTGCTCTATCCATTGAATTTTACCAATCTTTTGCAGCACCAAGTTGAGGGAGTGGACAACACAAGGTGTCCAAAATATGTGTTCATATCTGCCCTCTATAATCAATCCAGCTGCTCTGCAATTCTATGCGTTGTCTGTGATGACTTGGACAACATGTTGGAGGCCCACAAACTCAATAACTTCTATCAAAATGTTTGCAATGAATTGAGCATCTTTCACTTCGCCCTCACAATCCACTGCCTTCAGGAACATTGCCCCTTTAGGGCATACTGCAATAACATTGATCAAAGGCATGTTTCGAGCATCTTTCCATCCATCTGAAATAATGGACACCCCTGAATCCTTCCACGAATCTCTAATTGGTTGCAAAGAAGTATGAATATGTTCTACTTCTTTGGCCAAGAGTGTGGTGCGAACTTTCTCATAGTTAGGGCCTTTGTAACTTTGTGGAGCTTCATTGACCGCTTTCAACATTTGTTGCCAATAAGGCGATCTCAAAACATTGAAGGGTAGTCCACATGCATAAATGCATCTAGAAATCAACTCATCAGCAATGTCCCTCTGTGCGACATTGAAAGCTTTTTCCAATAGTCTTTTTGGTTTTTTTCGTGAAGTGGAATCTGCATCATCATCAGCTTCTGGTATTGCAACTGAATGAGCTCGAGTTTGACTTTCAATGAAAGGATGACTCGCCGCTGCAAGTGTTATGGGTGGTCTCCCTGATCTACGTCTTTGGAGAGGTATTGTTTTAGAACGGTTTTTTGAAGCAACTGTTGCATCGACTTCTCTTGCTCTTTCAAGAACTCAACTATTTTTGGCTTGGGAATTTTATCACACTTTCTGATCACTGATGGCCCAACCCCAATCAAATGAGTTTTGACTCGAGTATACGAGGATTTGAATGTGGAATGACAATCATTACATATCTACACACGAGTCCCACCTCCAGCAATGATCTCAAGTATCGTCACATGTTTCCACAGAGGAGAGGCAGAGTCATATTTCACTTGAAGTGAAGTTTCAGCTTGGTTTGCTTCATCATGCTCTCTTCCTGACATTGAACTGGATGCCATAGATATCCTAATTATGAATTATCAAATTAGATTCTAGAACCAAGCAAAAATATACAAAATTAAAATGAATAACAACTAACTTTGTTTCTGATTCTCACGATCGCAATTACGCGCGAGAGAAGAGCATACGCAAAAGTTAGGGTTAGAACTTAGAAACATAAAAAATATACATTTGATTTTTTAAATATTTAAACTTGAAAAAATAAAAAATAAATGCAATGCAACTAACTCTGTTTCTGATTCTCAAGATCGCAATTACGCGCGAGAGAAGAGCATACGCAGAAATTAGGGTTAGAACTTAGAAACTTATATTTTTAAAAAATATACATTTGATAATGATTTTTTTAAATAATAAATTATTAAATATTTATGAAAAGTGAAACAAGAACAATAAAAATAAATAAATTTGAATACGATTACAAATTAATACGATTACAAATTTTAACATTGTAGAAAATTTAAATTAAATAAATAAATTTAAATTTAAAAAAAAATTAAAATTAAAAATATTAAAAATAAAATTTAAATACTACTTAAGTAAACTGTAAATTTAAAATAAATTATAAATTAGAATATTAAAAATTTTAAAATGTAAAAACTAAAAACTAAATAGTATTTAATTTAAATTTTTAATATTATATTTTGTTTTATTTTTAATAGTTATATTGAATATTCTATTAACTGAAAAATTTAAAATTAATTTATTAAATATTAAATACAAATTTAAAAAAATTAAAAGTTTAAAACTAAATACTAAATAGTAAATAATAAATGAAAAAAAAAAATTAACATACCTGGTCCTGGAGCGCGGCTTCACTCCACGTTGTCTTCACCTGCAGGCTGCAAACTACCTAAGACCCTCTGAGCTTCTCTTCTTCGCTGTCTTCCGCGGCACACAATCTTCTCTTCACGACGCTATCTTCCGCGGCACTGGCACACAGTCTTCTCTTCACGACACTGTCTTCCGCGGCACAAATGGTCGCGATTTTTTTTTGGTGTGTTTTGTAGAAGGGACGCACGTGTTTTATAAGGTTCTCCACGTTTTCAATTTTCGCGTTTAGGGTTTTTTACGCGTTTAGGGTTTTCTTTGGCGCGTTTTCCTCTTTTCTTTTCTTTTTTCCGCGGCAGTCGCCGGGAAATGTCGGGGACGCCCCAGAGGCGCCCGGAGTCGTCCCGGAGGCGCCCGCCAGCTTGTCGGACGTTTCTGGCACGCCGACGGGCACCTCCGGGCGTCCCCGGGATGTCCCCGTGCCGGAGGCACCTCCGAACAGGAGGCGTCGGCCTGGGGGGCGTACCCCTGCAACACAGTAATTTATATTAATTTTCCAAGTGTAGTGAATTGATTGAAATTGAGGGTTTGATGTTTGAAGAGGTAAATTCTAAAAACTAAGGTTTTCAGAATTTTGAAGCAAGTTTTGGTGACCTTCCCGTAGAAGAAAAATTCTAAAATTATTTTTATTTGATAGTCATTAATTTTGTGATCAGTTTGAACTATCGTAATTCCAAATATTTAGGGAGTTGTGATTTTTTTAAGTTTCAGTTGTTCGTAGGAAATAATATTTGCCAAGCGCAGATTTGCAAGGGTTTTTGTGGGTGAATTCAAGGCACAAATTCTGATTTAATTATTGCAGTAATTTTTTTGAATATTGGCGATGGGATTGGACTAGGGTTTGATCACTTTGGAACCCTAAACATTGATGATTCATGGATGATGACTGTTGTGATTTTTGCATAATTTTGTCTACAATTTGTCAAAGCTTGAGCAAGGATTAGAGTGCTAAAATATATCAATTCAGCTAAATGTGGCACTAGGGTTTGAAGGATTGAAACATTTATTTCAGGCCCTTTCTTCATTGTAAAAAGAGCCATTGGTGGCCAAATTCACAAAGTATTTATTTGTTATTTATTTCAAGGTAAATTGGAGTTAATTTTCAGTTTGGAGGTGCAATTACAACAGCCAAGGTTTGCTGATTTTTTTAATTTTAGAACTCAGAAAATTGTGGACTTTAGGGGAAACCCCTTTTTGGTTGAATCGTCCCATTCTGGGATATTACATTTGTCTTTATTTGTTATTGTTGTTGAAGCTTTGCATTACCTTCTTCGAGACTCTTCCTTAGGTCCTCCTGAGAAAGCATTTGTGCTCCCAAGCCAAGATGAATTGATTGGAGCGCAGTTTGCAGATGATACAACTTTGTTCCTTGTTTTAGGTGGGGAGAATATCAAGTAGTTGAATAAAAGGCTTGATGTATATTGTGTTGCTTCTAGCTCTAAAAATTTTATTCATAGATCCTTCCTTTAGAGTTGGGAAGATAAACCTCCTAATTAGGTTGTCAATATGCAGTGGAGTTGGGGAGGCCCTAATAAGCTTGTGAGGTACTTGGGTATCCCATTTGCTTTGAATCCATCCTTTAATGAAAAGTGGTTGTGGGTTTTTGAAAATATATGTAAGAAGGTTGTTAAATGACAAGCTAATCTTCTCTCTTTGGCGCCAAACTTCGTGTTCTTCAAAAAGTGTCATCTTCCTATAGTTTGTACAATGCTCTTTCTTGGTTGTTTATTAATTTCCATGTTCAAAGGCTTCACAAAATGGTTGGGGACTGTATATACATTTTATTTTCACTTTACTAACACTTTTTGTTCCAAGGCTTGTCGATGCATTAATCTCCCTGAGTGTATGTTTATGCATACACCAAACTCAAGGTAGGCCTACTCACCACACTTTGTGTGAGGTGTTATGCACTATACTTCCTACTACCACATTCATATCAACATGACATCAGCAGAATTGTCACCCTATGTTCTCGGCCCCCTGCTAACCCTCTTTCCCTTTGCTTGCACATAACCAACATCATCGGCCCGACCAATGACATCTTATAGCGACTCTTGTTTTTGCCAACATCAACGGTTAGGCCAATGACATAGTAGTTTTTGTGAAATTCTTTATATGTCACTGGTTGGGCCAATGACGTCAACTAAAACTAAGCTTTGAAATTTGGGGATATAATCCGTATTTATAAGGTTCCCATTTGTCATATCTCAAGACATGAACAATCAATACACTCTGCTCGCTTGCAAATCAACCTTAGAAAGAAAAGGAATTAGGGTTAAGAGAAACCTACACCAAGGAAGACAAGTTAGCATAAAGGCCTTGAATATATCAAGAATAGGAGCTGCACCTATGAGGTTTACAAGTCGTTGGAATGCCAAATTTGGTCTACTTAGGGCTTTTTATATCCATCTTGACTTCACCTACAACCATCTCTCACAAAGTGTTTCAAGCCAAGGGGGAACATTGACAAGTTGATCAAAGGCAAACATCCCTAGCCCTAATCTCTATTTCTTTTGTACTTTGGTCGGTATTATAGATGAAATTTCTGTCTCATGTATTAGATAGTATAGCTTAGCATATGCTTATTACATTATTGTTATCTTTTACATTATTGTTAACCATAGCCATTGCTTCCCGCCTAGTGGCATCTTTGTCTTCTCATAGCTCTTGCTTACCACCTAATGGTATTTTAGTTACTTATAGCTCTTGCTTTATTACCTTCAATTTACATAGCTCTTGCTAACTATCTAATGACATCCTAGATCTATTAAGGTCCTTCACCCTCTATCTCCTTGGGGATTGTCTGTAGATTCCCCTTATAGACACGTTAAAACCTCCTTTGCACATGAACCTTGTCTATAGCCCCAAAACATTTTGTGTACCGACATCTTGTGTGTTAAATATAGAATGATCTTCTACATTTTTCCTATTTAGAAGATCTCTATATTAGAAGATCCCTATTTTAGGCCTACATACATGCTGGTGAACGTGACGTGAATCTTACCTTGTCGTTGTTTGGGTTATCTTCAAGTCATCACTTGTTTTTCAAATCTAATATTACATCTCTTCATCATCACATTGAATTCACCAATTACATTTTGGTGAACCCAACATGAATCTTACCCCACCACCACTTGGGCCATGTTCACATTTTTCTTTCTTTAATCTTCTAAGCTCAATCCCTCTTGCCATCAATTTTTCAAGCATATCTTGTTTGAAAGATCTCACCCTTTAGCAACCCTATATGTTAATCTCTCATCCCTATGATGGAATACCTTGATGCACAAGCCAAGGCCATACAATGGTCTCCCTTCACCCAAGCACAAAACAATTTGGATTGTAACAAGGCTTCCACTAATACAAAGAAAAACACACTTCTTCCTCCTAAGGTCAACACTAGATCCAAAACAAATAAAAAACTTCCACCCCTTGAGGGTAGTGACCATGAGAGAGAACAAGATAATTATGTTGAAGTTACTCCTGAAATGCAACAATTTGTAGACAACCCCAAACATGTGGGAAAAACACTTGAGGAGATCCAAGCTCTCATGATTCCTCATCTTCATACCCCTCCTAGGTCAAATATTTTCCCAAGCAAGGGGATAAGTCATGGCACGACATTCCATATCACTTCCTTATCCACAATTCCGACAATTGCTACAACCATGGTAGGTGCTACAAGTAGAACTTTTCCCCCTCAAACTAACACTAACAAACAAACAAATCAAAATCCTCAAACACACCCAACTCAAATCATCGTGCAAGTATTGAACCAAATGGCTCACATGCAAACATCAAGTGCCAATCAATTCATGCAAACGCAAATGCCCAATAGACCTCAATAAATTTAATGGGGATTTCCTAATCAATATTCCCCCTCTCATGCCCCCAACAGATAATCGTGGGAACTCAATCCCACAACCTACCATTCACAACAATGTTCTTCAACATCTACAACATGAGCCCCTAGTTCCCTATATTGCAGCCATGGACATTGGAAAAATAACTCCAACCATTTCATATGACAAGTCCATTAGCCTCACTTTGCACCTCAAAGCATTTAACAATCTCTAAAAAAGATTGGATCAAGACAAACACATGTTGCTACCAAACTACTAGTAAAAAACCTAATTGGAGATGCTTAAGAATGTTACAATCAACTTAAGCCTAACTCTATAGTCAAACTCGAAGGCTTAGTAAATGCTCTATTTCAAGAATTCCAATCTCAGGACTTACCCGAATACAATTTGAGTAACTTTGTAACACTAAACAACTAGACCATGAGCCGACCCGTGACTTCATCAAACAATGGAAATCATTGGCCCATAAAGCCGACCCCAACATGAGCAAAGAAAGCCTTTTCAAACTATTTACCAAGATTGCAATACAAAGTTAGGTCCTCCTCTTTTAAAACATTAGAGAAAGTTTTTCACCAAGCTAAGAGATAGGATCATCTATGAGACAATTTGAGATTCCTCAACCTCCAAAACAACCCACTTGAATACTTATAAGACCCAAAAATCAGCATCCCATCGATGATGGTATCTTCAACACTTGTGACTATAGTTTTGACTATAGAAAAACCATTCACACTATCATGCCTAATGCCCCTCAACATGTGGCTCTTTCCCATCCACTTATGGGAAATTTGTTTCAACCGCATCCTCAACTAGGAGAATGCAAACATCAGCCTTTAAGGATGAACTTAGACAAAAGTTACAATAGTCTCGTCCTTGACCATTGGACCCTTCTAAGCCAACCCTCAATGGTATGACACTAAAATTAAGTTGGTTCCATGCCAATAGGGCCCATTCTCATGACAATAGAGTCATATCCCTTTTTTAAAATAATTAATAATCTAATAATAATTCATTAAGTCATCTAAAAAGGTACTTTAAGTTATAACTTTGGAAAAAGACAATTTATTATTATTGAAGAAGGCCAAAAGTAAATATTGAATACATGGTCAAAAAGTAATTAATATTTACAAATTGAAAAAAGGTGAATATTAATTTAAAAAGTAATTATAATTACTTTAGGGTTAGGGGATTAAAAGATGAATCTTATAAAAAGACAAAAGGGCAATGAATTATGATTATTAAAAATCACCTGAACAAAACCAAAACCTTTTTCAGAGGAAACGTTCGCAGCTTCTGCAATTCATCAGATGACAAAAACCCTCAAATTTACAGGCAAGAGGACGAAAACCCTCACATTTATAGGCAAGAAGATGAAATCCCTCAAAGCCAATTGAGGATTCCACCACGGAATCACATATTTGTTACCAGTTTCAGGAGAAATCAGTTTTAGAGGCATATTCTACTAGGGCGCCACATGTCTGGGTCCTGGCTTGGCGTGAGAGTTTCAAGACTAAACATAACCACCAGGGGGTCATCCAGGGTTGGGCAATCCTTCCATTGTTTCATATGCAGCCCTAACAGCAAGGCGTCACACTTTTTAAAGGAAACGTGGTCCTTCATAGGCAATTCGTAGCCACTAGGGACAGCTAGCAGGTCCAGACATATATTACACTTGCAGGCCAGCCATACAGCATAATCATTCCAACGCAACAAATAAGGACAAAAAATGGTATTTATTATTTGTAATCATTGATAGTTGTGTAATTTCAGAAGGGTTTGATCCAATTAATTGTAATCAGCAGTGGGGCATTTTCCATAAGTATTTTTAGAAGGGTTTTTACGTATGCAATTAACTGAAATAAAGAGGGGCACTTGTATGTGGTTGAAAATCCTATTGCATGTATTGTTCTATTAATTCAATTATTCGATTTTCTTGGTGAAAGACATATATTGTGCCCAGCGATTACTCTATGATATTTACGAGTAGATTCAAGAGGGTTTTGAATTTATTTTACAAAAGGGGTTTTGAATTTATTTCTTCTAAGGGAAATCTGAGTACCCTTTCCCAAAATAAATCAACATTCTTATTTTATCCTAAAAGGGATATTTCAGTGGTATTAGAGCCAATTTTCATGCAAGGTATTGATACAGAAGTCAAGTTTACCAAAGAGAAAAAAAAAAGGTCCTGAAAAACCAGAGGAAAGGTTATGGCAGCAAGTCCCAGAATTTGTTACAGGGAAAAGAAATGAAGCTATGGGTGACAGATATCCAAATGAAGTTCGCTATGACAAGTTTGTGCAAGGACAAGAGCGGTTCGTTGACATGATGGCTCAATTAGTCCACACCTTGCAGAATGTGAATGTGTAGAGAGCTCAAAATGGTGAAGGGAGTTCTTTAGGGGTGAACAATAACCAACAGACTCCGAGGACAGCCATTTATTCCTTTGCTAGACCTTTCCAACCAACTTTCCTTCGTAGGGAGGAAGTAGCAGTTCTAAGGGTGGAAATTCAGCCATTTGTGGCAGATTAAATTGTTGCCAGCTATGAAGAATACAAGGTTCTACCGGGTGAAATTAGGGAGGCTATCTCTCACTAATTTTATAAATTTAAAGAAAAACAAAGGTGGTCAAAGAGCTGAAACTAGGCCACAAACAAATCATAGGGACCTCCAACAAGGATTAGGAAAGTTAACACTTCCTACATATGATGGATCCAATCAGTGTATGGCATGCTCTTAGATACAAAAGTTGGACACATTCAAATCGTTGAGGCCAATGTTGGAAGAGGAAGCCATCAAATTTGCCACCCTTCATCAAGAAGGTGTAGCACACGAGTGGTGGTACCATGGATTGATCACATAGGGGCACAATCGCATCCACTCATATGTGGAGTTCAGTACCAGGTTGATAGAGAGATTTGATAGAGTTGATCCAGAGATCTATTTTCGAGAGTTAGCTCAATTTAAACAAACCAATTTAGTGGATGACTTTGTTGCTAATTTTCAGAAGCTTTCAGTTATGGTGCCTGATGTCACTAAAAGGAGGCTTGTGGTTTTGTTCCTTGAGAGTCTAGTTGAACCATTTAAAGGCTTAGTGAAGGCCTTCAACCCTACTTCTCTACAAGAAGCCATTAAAAAAACTTTGGATCTTGAAACCGCAGCCCCTAGAGGAAGATTCCAGCCTACAAGACAACAATGACAAACACTCTATGAGCAGCAAAAAACATCTTATGGACAGCCAAGGACATCAGTTTTTGAGCAACAAAAGAAGCCATTTCAGCAAGGGGTTTCTCTTCAAAAAGAGCTATCATAGAAGCCCAATATGGAGATAGAAATACGAAATGAACTCAAAAGGAAAAAACTATGCTTCACATGCAAGGATCCATGGGAACTAGGTCATAAGTGTCTTCCAAAAGGACAGGTGCACTACATTGAGGTGATATCTAATGATGAGTTAGAAGAAGTACCAGAACTGGAAAGAGGATAAAATGGAGATAGTTTAGGGGGCACCCTTGTCACACTTATTTCAGCAGGCACCCATTTTGCACTTCTGGCACACACTGGGATTACCCTTTCAAAATTTGTTGAGTTATGTAGGGACATAAACTCACAGTTTTGATTGATAGTGGGGCAACCCACAACTTCATTGATGAGGGTTTGGTAGCCTAAAGAGAGCTGAAATCAGAAATTTTTCAGGGCTATAATGTGATTCTAGCTGATGGTTCTATTATTCCTTGCACCAAAAGGATTCAACAATTAGAGATCATACTTGATAATCACAGGGTGCATGATGACTTCTATGTTGTGAGCATAGGAGAAATAGGTATAGTTTTAGGGGTGCAATGGTTACATTCCCTTGGAAAATTTACATAGAATTATCAGATCATGGAGCTAAAAATTGAATTTGATAGGAATGAGATTGTGCTTCATGGTATGGCCAATGGAGCCACTATAGTTGTTACAGCAAACAAAATGGAGGGTGTCGCTCATGGTAGTACTCTCTCTAGATCACAACTCATCCATGAATATGCTATCATAGATCACTCATAAAATCTTTTGGAGAAGCGTCAATGGCTTCAGGGCTTCCAATTCCTAGTTGTACCAGAGTGGTGCAACAGAAGCCATCTACATCACCAGGGGGAATGGTAAAAACAATAAGATTGGTTTGGGATCCTAGTATTTGTAAGATAATTCAGGTATTGCTTGAGGACAAACAATTTTGGGAAAGGCAGACTGTCATGTCCTCTTTTTGAAATAATTAATAGTCTATTAATAATTCATTGAGTCATCCAAAAAGGTACTTTAAGTTATAAATTTGGAAAAAAACAATTTATTATTATTGAATGAGGCCAAAAGTAAATATTGGATACATGGTCAAAAAGTAATTAATATTCACAAATTGGAAAAAGGTGAATATTAAATTAATAAATAATTCTAATTACTTTAGGGTTAGGGTGACTGAAAGGTGAATCTTATAAAAGGACAAAACGGGCAATGAATTATGATTATTAAAAATCACCCAAAAAAATCAAAACTCTTTTTCAGAGGAAAAGCTTGCAGCTTCTGCAATTCATCAGAGGACAAAAACCCTCAGATTTACAGGGAAGAGGATGAAATCCCTCAAACCCAGTCGAGGATTCCACTAGGGAATCACATATTTGTTACTAGTTTCAGAAGAAATCAGTTTTAGAGGCATATTTTACCAAGGCGCCACATATCCAAGTTTGGCGTGAGGGTTTCAAGATAGAACATAACCACTAGGGGCTTATCTAGGGTTGGGTGATCCTTCCATTGTTTCATACACAGCCCTAACAGTAGGGCATCACACATTTTGACGGAAGCACGGCCCTTCAAGGGCAGCTCCCAGCCATTGGGGACAGCTAGCAAGTCCAAACATACATCCAGCTGCCATACATCACACTTGCAGGCCAACCATACAACATAATCATTCCAATGCAGCAAATAAGGACAAAAAATGGTATTTATTATTTATCATTAATATTTGTGTAATTTTAGAAGGGTTTGATCCAATTGATTGTAATCAGCAGTGGGGCACTTTCCATAAGCATTTTTAGAAGGGTTTTTACGTATGCAATTAAATGAAATAAAGAAGGGCACTTGTATGTGGTTGAAAATCCTATTGCATGTATTGTTCTATTCATTCGATTATTTGATTATCTTGGTGAAATGCATATATCTTGTGCCCCACCTATTACTCTGTGATATTAACAAGCAGATTCAAGAGGGTTTTGAAATTATTTTACATAAGGGGTTATGAATTTATTTCTTCCAAGGGAAATCCAAGTACCCTTTCCCAAAATAAAACAACATTCTTATTTTATCCTAAAAGGGATATTTCAAATAGTCACTTCCTTCAAAACTTAACCTACTCTTTCCTTGTTGACAACTTTAACCACGATGCCATGGTTAGAGCATGATACCAAGAATTTTCCAACGCTTCCAAACTCACTAAAACAAAAGACAAACATGCAGCAATTCACCAAACAACACCCATTTAGGCATCTACACCAACCCCTTCCCAGATCATTCCATCAATGCAAGCCAAACTCCGCAAAACAATCGAAATAGGAAAAACCCTCCTAATCCTGGCCAAGCAAATAATGCAATCAAAACTACGGTCCATTCCAATACCAGCGAAGGAAATGTGGTCCAAATACAAGGCATGAAACACATCACTGCATGCAACGATTCGGGCTACACAACCCAATATTCTCCAACAAACACTCGAAAAACTTATTTTAGTGTTCAAGCTTATCCAACATGTCAAAAAATCCCTACAATACCCTCAAAAACATCAAAATATAACAATCTAACATCATCAACAAAGCCAATGACATTGGAAAAATAGACAATTCTCTACCAACGTCATCGCCCAGGCCAATGACGTTTCTTAAATCATCAAACGTCATCGGTTGAGCCAATGACGTAAAAATATATGCTAAAAAATAAAAACTCAGCCTCAACCCATCCCAAGGCTAACTCTAACATCATTTTGACTTCTCCCAAGGCACAGTCCAAAATAGAACAGTGTAGCTTCAATGAATGGGACCCCATTGCAAAGTTGTCCAACCTCCCTAGTAAAATCACCTTCATCAAGGTCCTACGAACATCTCTCAAACACCACACTCACCTTAAGCAAACCCTCTTTGACGTGAACATTCCTCAACCTCCCTCAATGGAGCAAGAAGCCCCATTGCATGGTTCAGATGATAACATCATGCAATAGTGCAAATAATTGTCAATTAAAATGTATAAAACTACCGATCAAGCTCTCTCCCTTAAGTTGCCTATCAAATCTATGATCCTAGGCAAAATCCTATTTCGTGTTGATGACCCTCTTCCATTCATTAACATCAAAATTGGCGATGTCCATGTCAAATGAGCCCTCATTATTGAATGCTCTAGCACATATGTTACCTCCTAAAAATTCATCAAATCCCTAGGATACTTGACTAACAATCTCAAATCTACTCGCAACACTTGTCAAGGCTATGACCAAAGACAAATGTCTCCCAAGGGACACATCTAGCTCCCTATCACCGTAACCCCTAGCATCATTAGTAAAATTCATGATTTCAACTTTCCTCTCTCCTACATCATTGTACTTGGTATCCCTTGGACTCGTCAAATGAAGTATATCCCTTCTTCCGCTTGCCAAAGCATTAAATTCTCCTACCTAGGAGCCATCTATAACCCCTGGAACTTCGAGCAATTCCAACAAAAAGTAGTCTACAAGCTTCCCTCCCTCAATGTAATGTCCCCTTCCAATTGAGAAGGCAGGCGATTTAATGACTTATTTAATTCCCGTAAGTCATTAAATAAAATAAGGGAATTAATTATTAATTATTTAATATTATTCTTGCCAAGCAAATATTACAAATAATATTAATTAAGTAATATTATTTAAGTGACTAAAGTGGAGTTTTAATATTTAAAAAGTACCTTACTACATTTCCCTCCTAAAGTCAATTCGAATATTTAATATTTGCGAGGGAAAGATATTTTTGGAAGTTTTGGGCAGGAGGCTTAAAATAAAAGGGCATTATGGAAATTATGGATCATTATTGGAATTTATATTTTTATAATATTGTTAAGAGCGTTCAGCTTGAGGTTCTAGGGTTTCAGTGGTGAAACGATTCCACCCTAGCCAGCAAAATTTGATCAAACCGATTTGAGTGTGACAGATTGTGAAGTGGAGGAATTGTTGAGGATCGATCTTATGGCTAAGTGATTACATTGTTAAATCCTTCAGCACTGGCAATTTACGACAGGGACAAATCGTTGCATTTATGGTCAGCACAGCCTTCATTGTGTGTTAGTTGAAGATAGCTCGCAGAATATAGGGAGAATGCCATTTTGTATGAGTCGTGAATCTTAATAAAAGCTCATTGCCATTCTTATTTCTATCTACCATGGACTGTGAAGGAGATCGTGGGTTTGTTGGGCATGGCTTCTTGAAGGTCTAGGCTACTATCCCAAATCGCTATCTTCTGCCCAACTGTATCATCATTCTATTGATCGTGGCAATTAAGAAGGTGCAGCCATATTCTCAAGAACTATGTCTATTGGCAATTAAATATTCTGATCTGTAATGTGAATGTTTATTTGTGTTAATATTACCAGTTAGAGATGCATAGCAAATGAACAAAAATTATTACTGTGGTGAAATATATATTTCCTTATTGATGCAATAAATGAATATATATAACTGACCTATGACAATCCAGGGAGCTATTCATATGTGGATTTAATGCATGCAATAACTATTTAAATATTCCCTGAAAGCAACTCAGATCAGCAAGCAAGCCAACTGTTTGACAAAATGCTTGCATAGTCAAACTGGGTAAAAATCGTGGAAATCTCACTATTCAGGGCAAGGGTCTTTACAGTGGTATCAAAGCTGGTATTCCTGCCAGCCTGTGGTTTTCATGAGCGACAGAGAAAGAAGGTACTATATTAGAGGGATTAAGAAACAGTGGCAGCCCACTCGGGCTCTAGAAGGGGAAATTGTTTCAGGCAGTGGGACTGACTCCTCTACAGGTGGTGGTGCACATAGAATGTCAAAGATGGATGATAGAGGGGAAGACCTTAATGCATTGTTGGCAGAGCAAAGGGCAACAAATCAGCGTATGACTCAGTGGATGGAGTTAATGACACAAACCATGATCAATAACAATAACAATGGTAATAATCGAAATGGCAATAATGGCCAAGGGAATTACTTTGTTAATAACAGGACGCCAAATCGGCGTGTTGCACCTGCTAGTTCAAGGCCTTTAATGTTTGTATTCCCCCCCCAAAGTAGAGCCTCAGGAAGGCAATGAACCTACATTGATAGAGTTGCAGGAACAACTCAAACAGGATTTGGTTGATGCCAGTCTAGGTTTCCAACATGATATCTCCCTCTGTGACTATATGGACCTCAAGATGAGACATATGTCCAACAGGGGTAATAGAGAACACCTCAATGATCTTAAGAGGAAGGTTGGTAAATTGAGATTGCCCTTCTTTGATGGTTCAAGCAAGACTTCAGCACGTGCTTGGGTGCTGAAGGTTGATACATACTTCCAGTTGAATCCGATGCTAAAGGAGGAAGCAATCAAATATGTTGCCATACATCTAGGTGGCATTGCTCATGAGTGGTGGCATCATGGTATGGTCACCATGGGCCATGATCAAATCACATCTTATATGGAGTTCACAGAGAGATTAATTGAGAGGTTTGATAACAAGGACCCTAAACTCCATTTCAAGGAGTTGGCTCAATTGAAGCAGTGGGGATCGGTTGATAGTTACATTGCTGAATTCCAGAGATTCTCAGTATTGGTTACTAATATCTCAGAGAGGACACTGTTGGTTTTATGTATAGATGGTCTGATAGATCCTCTAAGGGGTTGGATCAAGGCATTAAATCCTAGCTCACTTCAGGAGGCAATCAAGAAAGCTAGGAACATGGATTCGGCCAATTTGAAGAATAAATTTTAATCGAAGGGATCCACCTCTCAAAAGGACAACAAGAAGAAACCATTTCAGAAAGAGTGGCCCAAGAAAAACAGAATAGACGATGAGATTTGACAGGAGTTGCAAAGAAAGAAATTGTGTTTCGGCTGCAAAGAGCCTTGGGAGCTAGGACACAGGTGCCTTGGTAAGGGTAACGTACATTATATAGAGATTGTTTCCGATAGTGAGGAAGAGGATAAATCTGATCATAACCAGGGCAGCAAGCATGGTGAGTCAGATAAGGAGCAGATGGGATCCAATGAGACGCCACCTAAGGGAGTGAAGAGTGGTAGTCTTGCTACTATGTCAGGGACATCAAAATTCAACTCTTTCAGAGTTCGTGGAGTATTACAGGGGCAGAGGGTCACAGTGCTACTTGATAGTGGGGCCACCCATAACTTAATAGATTCTGCTATGGTTACCAGGGAAGGTTTGCAGACTGTTGAGGACGAGGGGTTTAATGTAATGGTTGCAGATGGGTATCAAATTCCCTATTAGCAGAAGGTTCCCTAGATGAGCATCACAATTGGTAACTATACAGTTACTGATGATTTCTATGTGGTAGACTTAGGGAACACTAATGCCATTTTGGGTATTCAATGGTTACACTCACTTGGAAAATATTCACAAAACTCCCAAACCATGAAATTCAAGTTCAAGGCAGATGGCAGGAAAGTGGTATTTAGGGGAATGTCTAATGGAGCTCCTAGAGTTGTTTCAGCCAAACGAATGGGGAGCATATTCAGACATGGTGACGTTACTTGGGCAGCACAATCTCTTATTTCCTCCAAGTCTATGGATAGCAATCCTAAGCACCACCACGATGATTTGTAGGAGATATTGCACAATCGTAGAGTAGTCTTCAGTGAGATTCCTCCAGGGAGGCCACTTGATAGGGCATTTGAGCATACCATTAAGCTAGAGGAGGGGGCCAACCCTGTCATTACTGCTCCCTATCGACATCCCAAGAAATTTAAGGATGAGATTGAGAAAGCTATCAAGGACTTGCTGGCTATGGGACATATCAGGGTGAGTTCAAATCCTTTTGCTTCGTCTATGGTATTGGTTAAGAAGAATGGAACTCTCAAAATGTGTATTGATTACCGTGCGTTGAACAAGAAGACAATCAAAAACAAGTATCTAATTCCCATGATTGACGAATTGTTAGATGAGTTACATGGGGTTGTCTTTTTCTCGAAGATAGACCTCAGATCAGGATACCACCAGATCAGAGTGCGGGACCAAGACATCCATAAGACGGCTTTTAGGTGCCACTATGGGCACTACAAGTTCTTGGTCATGCCATTCGGTTTGACCAATGCTCCCACAACATTTCAATCCTACATGAATCGCATCTTTAACAAACAGTTGCAGAAGTTCCTTCTTGTATTTTTCGATGATATATTGTTATATAGCAAAACATGGGAGGACCACCTGAAGCATCTTGATGAGGTGTTGGGTATTATGGAGGCACAATCCTTGTATGCCAAGACCTCCAAATGTGAGTTCGGGATGGAGATATTGTACTTGGGTCACATCATCAGTGCACAAGGAGTTCAAGGGCATCAGGAAAAGATCCAAGCGATTTTAGATTGGCCACCACCGAGGACACTCACGGAGCTGCGAGGGTTCTTTGGCCTATGCAGCTATTACAGGAGGTTCATCAAGGGGTTTTCGCAACTTGGGACACCTCTCACAGACCTCACCAGGAAGGGAGCTTTTAGATGGACCAGCGAGGCTCAACAAGCCTTTGACAAACTTAAGGAGGCCATGAGTACCTGCCCAATTCTTGCATTGTCGAATTTCACCCATCCCTTTATGCTGGAATGTGACACATCGGGAGAGGGGATTGGTGCAGTGTTGATGCAGAATATGCATCCCATTGCCTATGAAAGGAGGAAGCTTTGAGATGCTGAAAGGTTGTATTCTATATACGACAAGGAAATGCTCGCCATCATGCATGCATTGGCGAAGTTCAGGTAGTATTTGGTGGGTGGACGGTTTGTAGTTGAACACATCATAACAGTTTGAGGTACTTCCTAGAGCAGAATGACTTGAATGAACGCCAGTAGAAACAGGTCAGCGAAATTCAGGCGTATGACTTCGATATTGAGTATGTGAAGGGAAAGAAGAATATAATTGCCGATGCTCTATCCAGGAAACCTGCCATAAGTTCCTTGTCCGAGATTTCAGCAGATTGGAAAGCTCATCTTCTAGTTGAGTACTCCTAGAATGCTTTTGCCTGGGAGTTAATGGATGGCAAAATCCAGAATGATAGGTAGAAGGTAGTGGATGATATCATCTACTACAAGGACAGGATATTTTTGGTTCCAAAATCTAAGTTGAAGGAACAAATCTTGAAAGTTGTGCATGACATTCCTCTGGCAGGACATCTAGGGTTCTATAAGACCTACAGGCAGACTAGAGAGAGAGTCTCTTGGAAGGGCCTCAAAGATGATGTTCTATGCCATGTTAGTAAGTGCACCACTTGTCAACAGAACAAGTTGGATCACAATTTCCTTGTTAGCCTATTGCAGCCCTTGCCCATTCCAGAGCAGAAGTGGGACAACATATTGATGGACTTCATCACCGGTCTGCCAAAGGTGTAGGGTAGAGACTGCATTTTTGTAGTAGTTGATCAGCTAACCAAATTTGCACATTTCATGGCTATCTCTTCAGAGTACAGGGCACCTCAAGTGGCAAACTTATTCTTCAGAGAGATATTCAATTTACATGGGTTACCAAAGAATATTGTTAGCGACAGTGATAGCCGTTTCCTCAATGCATTCTGGGAGGAGTTATTTAGATTGTCAGGTACAGAATTGACTCCGAGCACCAGCTATCACCCTCTGACAAATGGGCAAACAGAGATAGTGAATAAGTGGATTGAGGGTTATCTGCACAACTATGTTGCGGGGTAGTAGAGGGCATGGGTTAGATGGTTAAATTTGGGTGAATATTGCTATAATACCACCTATCATATGTCCATTGGGATGTCACCTTTCAGAGCGTTGTATGGTTATGAGGTTTATTCATTTATAGATGTGGTAGTTGGTGATAGTCGAGCACCTAAGGCCAAGGATTGGATTCAAGAGAATCAAGATATCCTTAAGTCACTTAAGGATAATCTGAAGCACGCTCAAAACCAGCAAAAGGTTTATGCAGATAGACACCGGACAGAGCATACTTTTGAAGTTGGAGATTTGGTCTATCTTCGCCTTCAACCATACAAACAATCCTCTTTGAAGAGGAGTGGTGCTAAGAAGTTGAGACCATGGTTCTATGGCCCATACAAGATCATTACGAGAGTGGGTGAGGTGGCTTATGAGCTGGAGCTACCAAAGTGCAATAGGATTCATAACGTATTTCACGTTTTGTGCCTCAAGAAAGCACTTGGACAGCAGGTTACAGTTTCAGCAGAGCTTCCACCTCTTGATGAAGAGGGCAAGTTCATCTTGGTTCCGGAGGAGATTTTGGATGTTCGCGAGAGGAAGTTGAGAGGCAGAACAATCAAGGAATATCTAGTTAGATGGAAGGATCTACCTGTTGACAATTTTGCCCCCATAGGGCAAATTGTCACCCCTACACTTCGGAACTTTGCTATGGTGCCAAGTTTGTCTTGTGAATCAGTTTTGGGGTCCTTAAATGAGCAATTACAGCCACCCAAGTGGCCATCTACAGCCAGGTGAAGATTAGTCATGCAGAGGTTTCCAAGGAGCTTGCTTGATTACAGCCAAATGTGAAAATACAGCCAAGATATTCAAGCTGTAAGTTTATTTGTTTTGTCTTCCCAAGGAATTTTTCGGGTATAAGAGGTGGACTATTTCTTTGGACATTTTGTCCGAGAGAAAGAGCTCTCAAAGCACTGACAAAAAGTCCGAAAAAATGACTACGTCGCTGTCGTTCAAGGCTTTTTTTTTGGGGTTTTTTGTCCAAAAGAAAGGAGAAGAGCACAATTGAGAAGACCGGTTTTCAAGTCAAGACAAAAGTCCGAAGGAATAAGGACGGTTACAAAAAGCTCGGGTTCCTTACAAAAAGCCCAGGTGCCTTACAAAAAACCTGGGTGCCCTTCAATTCTTTCGAAAAGCCACTTTTGAAGGCAGCCATGCCCTTGCGGAGGGCACTTGGTCGATGAAATGGACCTTTTCAATTTTTCCAAAGGGCACTCCTGGAAGACAGAAGCCCTTGCGGAGGACATCTAGATGTCGCGTAGGGACATTTACAATTTTCCCAAAGGGTATGTGCCCTTGCGAGGGACACTTCAAGCACGAAGAAGACCTTGGCGAAATTCCGAAACACCCTTTCACAAGTTCTGAAGGACACCTGCCCTTGCGGAGGGCACTTGGTCGGTGGCAGGACCCTTTCAAAAGTCCAAAGGAATTTCTTCGGACAAAAACTCTGAAGGAATAAGTAAAATCGACAAAAAACCGCATGAAAAGATAGCCAAAGGAGAGTCCGAAGGAATTCCTTCGAACAAAAAGTCCGAAGAAATTTGGGAGAATAAAAAAATCCTGGGGTAAAATAGACAAGACAAAGGCAAGACATAAGAGACAAAGGAATAAATTCGGGGAAATTGACAAGGAAACGAATTCCTTCGAACTTTTTGTCTAAAGGAATTCCTTTGGACAAAAAGTCCGAAGGAATAAGTAAAGTCGACAAAAAGCCATAGGAAATGAAACAAAGAGACAAGCCAAATAATCTGAATCAAATACAAGTAATGGAAGGGATGGACTAAGTTGAAACAGAATATCCGAGGAAAGTCTAACGGAAATCTGACTATGCAAAAGGGTTGAAAATAGATAACCCGATGGGAAGTTGAAGACAAAAATAGAATCCCACCAAAAATAGACAAGACACAGGCAGGGCAAAATAAGAGAAAATACATGCAAGCAAAGACTATTTTTGGCTGACTGGTCAAATCTTGAGTTGACTCGCTGTTAAAGTCACGCTTCTTTGTAGTTTGACTAGTCAACCACATGCATCCAAATGTTCCATCTCAGTTCAAACTTGACTTCTAAATTTGGGTGTTCCTTCCACGTTGCAAGGCTCTCAATGGTCTGGCAGTCCAAGTGGAGTTGACTACACACATTCGTTACACTTTTTCTTTGTCCTTCATGCAAACACGAGCAGCTTAAGGGGAGTCTATTTTGGAAACTTGGCGTAATCTTCCATGCAAAGAGAGGTGGACGTTTTAACAGACCCATCGACCATTCTCAAACGCCAAAGAGCTAGTGAAGTTTCTAATTTTAGACATGGCTTAGCTGAGCATGCACAAGCAAAGTCAAACGTATGAATTCACCATCCAATTCTAGCGCCAAGGAGTTTTCATGCAAAAAGGAAGAAGACAAAATAGACTTTTTGTAAATGCTGAGTTGGTTTGAGTTTACTCCCTCTTTATTTTCCAACGCCAATCTCTTGGCTTTTTGTAATTTTCTATATTATTGGTTTTTCAGCGTTGTAAAATCCATCCCTCTCTTGGTAAGACCAGACTCTGCCATTGGTGAGTTGTGTAACTTCTTCAATCAATAGAAAGGTTGTACTTTCAAATTTCAAGTGCTGGCATAGTGTACATTCATTCAACAATTTACATACGTGGTAGATTTCTCTCCCTTCCCAAATTCTGATTCATACCTAGTTGCTAGCTCATCATGTTATGTAGGTCATGTTCAGTGTTCTATGTCTTTTGATGAAGCTGTAAGTGGATGTTAGGTGGCTACAAAGTGTCTTGTATCAGACCTCTCTCCATCGTTTTCCCTCACGTTTTGGTCATTGGATCGAACCTTCTCATGAAATATTTATGCATACTGATCAATTGAAATCAAAAGTGTTCAAGGTTCCAAGTAGAGTGGATCAACATTTTGGTGTATCACCATCATTAGGTGGTATTTCCCTTTCAAGTTTCTTTCTCCCTTTTCCATGGTAGAGTCCCAGCACAGAGTAGAGATCCATTGATACATCTTACAGGAACCAGCCTTCTTTGGAGGTTCTCACCATTGAGGCACCCACCCTTGTGAGAAGATCCCATTGTTTCAACCGGAGAGAGGACTGGCCATTTCAGCACGTCTTCGATTCAGGGTGCAACTTCAGGTTGACAACACTACATAGGGAAGATGCCACATGGGAGAACGAGCAGATCCTTCAACACCCTGATTTGAAATTGCTTGTAGGCAAGCAATTCCGGGAAGGGAGGACTATAATGTCCCCTTCCAATTGATAGGTTGGACGATTTAATGACTTATTTAATTCCCGTAAGTCATTAAATAAAATAAGGGAATTAATTATTAATTATTTAATATTATTCTTCCCGAGCAAATATTACAAATAATATTAATTAATTAATATTATTTAAGTGACTAAAGTGGAGTTTTAATATTTAAAAAATCACTTATTACATTTCCCTCCTAAAGTCAATTCGAATATTTAATATTTGAGGGAAAGATATTTTTGGAAGTTTTGTGTGGGAGGCTTAAAATAAAAGGGCATTATGGAAATTATGGATCATTATTGGAATTTATATTTTTATAATATCGCTGAGAGCATTCAACTTGAGGTTCCGGGGTTTCGGTGGTGCAACGATTCCACCCTAGCCTGCAAAATTTGATCAAACCAATTTGAGTGTGACAAATTGTGAAGTGGGGGAATTGCTGAGGATCAATCTTATGGCTAAGTGATTACATTGTTAAATCCTTCAGCACTGGCGATTTAAGACAGACAAATCGTTGCATATATGGTCAGCACAGCCTTCATTGTGTGTTAGTTGAAGATAGCGGGCAGAATATAGGGAGTGCCATTTTGTATGAGTCGTGAGTCTTAATAAAAGCCCGTCGCCATTCTTATTTCTGCCTGCCATGGACTATGAAGGAGATCGTGGGTTTGTTGGGCGTGGCTTCTTGAAGGTGTAGGCTACTATCCCAAATCGCTATCTTTTGCCCAACTATATCATCATTTTGTTGATCGTGGCAATTAAGAAGGTGAAGCCATATTCTCATGATCTATGTCTATTGGCAATTAAATATTCTGATCCGTAATGTGAATGTCTATTTATGTGTTAATAATATTACCAGTTGGAGATGCCTAGCAAATGAACAAAATTATTACTATGGTGGAATTTATATTTCCTTTTTGATGCAATAAATGAATATATATAACTAACATATGGCAATCTGTGGTGCTATTCATATGTGGAGTTAATGTATGCAATAACTATTTAAATATTCCTTGAAAGCAACTCAGATCAGCAAGAAAGGCAATTGTTTGACAAAACGCTTGCATAGTCAAACTAGGTAAAAATCGTGGAAATCTCACTATTCGGAGCAAGGGTCTTTACACTCAAATAATTGCCATGCATACCTTTCCATGAATACCAACATTTCAACAATCCCATCAATTCCCTGCGAGGTTATAGTGGTCACTCCGAGCTAGTTGGACGAACTCCATCAAACCTCCTAAACTCTTATGACGATGAACCTGATGAGATCAATCTTACGATAAAAACTACCGACATACCACAAAGCATTATTGACCAATTACTTCCTACCTTGCAGCCTAGATCTTGCGAGAAACCAATCGACAAAATCCCCGCGCATCCTTTAATTATAAATTGGCTAAAGACACTTCCCCTCCTTGCGACATTATAGTTAAGTCATTCAACGTCGATCCCACCAACCCTGATTACGATGACATTTATCCACTAGATGATCCATATTTGTTTGGTTACACCCAAGCAAAGCATGTCGAGATTTTACGTTATAAAGACTCACTCAAACAAGACAACAACAAACTACTTTCAACCAAACCATTAATATGATTAATCTTTCTTCTTGTTTTTATGAGAATGAAGATGATTTATTATCTAACTTTAGCATTCCTAGCAGCACACGTAACAAGTCTAACACCATTTCAATCCCTTACATTAGGCCCCCATCTATGGAATTAGTTTTCTCCAATGCTACCCTTATTTCACATCCCGCCAATTAGAGTCAAGTACTTCGTCAAGAAGCAATTCGAATTCTTACAATCACTCACTTTGTTGTCGATGGCACAATGCCCTAGACATTCTCATAGAGAATCGTAGGGCATACCAAAGACATGTAGAGCACTTAGCCTTACAAGAATACACTCTTCAGGCAAAAAGCAAACATGTGACCTCCATTTGGGTTTTTTGTGAGTTTCACATAACCACCACACATTTTACAGCAAATTATCAAGCATGTGATGACATCAGCAGCAACTCTAAGACCAACAATCATTCATCTTCCCCATCCCATCACTCGGATAGTCACTCTCCTAAGACACCTTCCTCACTCTTCCCCAAAAAGGGGGAGTAATATGGCTTTTGGCATAGTTTCTATTCACACTCCACAAATGAGTGTCAAGCTTATCAACAACACATTACACAATTTTCACAAACGGGGGAACAACCTCCCCATGCACATCGTTCACAACCAGAGGATCAACCTCTTGATTCCACTCTACCCACTTTCTCGATCGAGGCCATCCACAAAAAAATGCTTGTGAGGATCTCCGAGAGATTTGAGGAAACTATGGTTGTAGCATGATATGACTTGCAACATAAAATCCATGAAATTCTAGATGAGGCGTGTGATGACATTCTGAGACATTTGTGAGCTACATGTCTTGTCATTAGGATCATCTTACTATCACGTTCGTAAATTTAGCATTTATATTTTCCTTGCATTAATTTTCCCACTTGGGTTTAATCCCCAAGGTTCCTTCTTGGATCATTAGATGTTTAATTTCATGTTTTCCTTCTTGGGTTTATTCCCTTAGTTCATCTGTGGTTCCTTGGATGTTTAATTTTTTGTTTCCCTTCTTGGGTTTATTCCTCAACGAACCTCTTTGGTTCATTGGATTTTTACTTTCATGTTTCCCCTCTTGGATTTATTCCCCAAGGTTCCTCTTTCAACTTCTTTGGATGATTATAACCATCTCCCTCTTGGGTTTATTACCAACTCTTCCCTCTTGGGTTTATCTTGCTTTACCAACTCTCCCCTCTCGGGTTTATCTTGTCAGGAGATGAAGTTAATATTTAGATCTTCAGCATTGTGGTGTGGTATATGGCAATCCCCCGAATTTTGTCGTATGTACAACTGTATGACACAATACAATGCTTCTAGATTGTACGATGTGGTATGACTCTTCTAGAAGTTGTACAAAGTGATTTCTGGATCCTTTTTGCCCTCTATAAAATAACCATAACCCATTGAGGTTAGACATATCATTAAAATTCTGATTTTGTTGTTAATAAAGTATGACAGAGATATTTTGCCCCATGGTTTTTTCCTTGATATATTTCCAAGGTTTCCATGTAAATATGGTGTGTATTTGTTGTTATTTTCTTGTCTTGTTTCATTGTTGTATTATTTTGTGCACTGTTATTTGCTTTCATATCTTTACCAATTCTCCCCTCTTAGGTTTACCTACATTTTTGCTTGTCTTAGATCTATCATAGGTCCACACCTCCCATCTAATAACAGTACTGCCTCTATCCTTCATCCTACTACCCCCTTGGGCTTACCTGCACACGTAATTTTCACACTACTTCATACACATTCACATGTACCTCCGAATTCCATTTTCCCAGTATTTTGGGAAGCAAAAACTCCCCTCTCATGGTCAATTACTACCATTACATCATTGTCCCATCATATCTTTCCTACAGACTATTCACAATCCTCACTTCCCATTCCTATTTTCACACTTGAGGCACACTTAGATCAAAGATAAGATTGCGCCCTTTGATAATATGCAAGCTAGGAGTATCTAAATGTCTTTGTTTCTAGGTTCTCCTCCACAGCGGTTGGAGCTCTCTTTTGTTGTCTTCTTAAAAAATCATTGTTGGCCTTCCAAATCCATATGGATGAGAACAATAGAAGAAATAAAAGCAATAACAAGAAACAATCAAAAGCCAAATATCAAAATCAGAAGGAAAAATTCAAAAGTGAATCACAATCATAAAAGACAAGATCGAAATCCCCAGCACGCCTTGTAATGTCAACTTTTCATATAATTTTAGTAATTAATAAAATTGCCCGAATAGTGATTTTAATCATTCAAAAATATAAGGCAGTTTAATTAATTATTAAAATAGAACTATCTTGAATAATTATTCGAATTACCAAAAAAGTGGTTTTAACTATTTGAAAAATTAAGGTAATTTTAATAATTATTCTAAGGGGTTTTATAATTAATAAATTGCTTGAAAAGTGATTTTCATCACTTCAATTATTAGAGCAATTTAATTAATTATTGAAGCAAGGACCTAATACAAAACAATTATTTAGTTTGCAAAAAACTAATTTTAATTGCTAATTTATTGAGGCAAGTTATTTTATTAATTCAAAAAGGCCTAAAGTGTAATTATAAGGGATGTCCTTTTAAAGTTTTGGGAGGGTTATCTAAAAAAAAAGAGGATATAAAAAGAAGGTAAGCTATCATTTGATATGCATGGAATGGATGATATTGATGTAGATTGATCAAGTATGTGAAGCTTCGTTTATTTGGGCATCATTTCTTGAGGAATGTTACCTTTCAAGGACTATGATGTGTTGATTCTCTAAACGGTGTTTTGGAACACCACCTACTTTTGGAAATTTGAGTGAACCCAAGGTTTGAGGAGGAAAAATTCGTAAACTAGGGTTTTTCAGAAGTTTAAAGCAAGTTTTGGTGGCCTTCCCATGGAAGGAAAATTCATAAATTATTTTTATTTGATAGTCACTAATTTTTTGGTCAGTTTGAGCTCTTATTTGCATCATAATTTCAAGTATTGAGGGAGTTATGAATTTTTTAAGTTTCAGTCTGTTTGTAGGAAATAATAAATGTTGTGGGCAGCGAATTGTTTGGAAATGGCAGGTCTTTGGAAGGTGGGCGAATTATTTGGGAAGGCTGGTGAATTACCTCGAGAGACTGATTTGCAGGTTTCTATCTTGGGTGAACTACTTGGAGGTCTTAGGGACTCTTTTGGAGGGTCTTGCATTGAGGAAACCCTCCTCTAGGGTTTGAGGTATTTTATATGATTTTTCTATGGGTGGGTGAATCAACTTGGTAGCATTTTGAGGCCATTGAGTGGTCAATTTGATAAGGTTATGATAATAATTCAAAAAATTATTATTATATTATTCTGATTTTTCTATCAACTTTGCATGCTGAATTTGGGTAATTTGAGCATTGATTGCAAGGTGAATAATTTTGATTTATTCCTATTATTTTTCCGAAATGGAACTATTCACCTAAGGAGAGTTTTTGGAGTGTTTTTGGGCTCTAACCTTGAAAGGAACAATCATATATTTTCTGATTTATACTTTGAAATTTATTGCATTAATTTTCAAACAGTGGCAACTTGTTTTGGGAGACTTGGAAGCTTGTTGAAGGGCAAGTTGAGGTTTTCAAAATTCTGATTTTATTTCCTATATTTCTCCAAGTGTGATGACTTTATTTGGAAGTGTTTGCAAGGTGTTTCAGGGTGTTTGAAGCATATATCAGTTGGCTGCAAGTTCAAATTAATTGTATTGAAAAGGGCAGCAAAAGAGGTATTTTATTTACTGCATTTGTGAATTACGTTGTTACTGATTCTAATTTCAGAATTCAATATTATTTTCAAATTTGTTTGGGTTTCATGGAAAACCCCTTTTATGGTCTTTGGTCTCAAATTGGAGACATTACACGCCCCCTATCCTAGTTAAAAGCTGAAACTCCATAATTGGCTTCACAATAAAGTCAAAGGTCCATTAGAGTGTGGTAGGCTAGTAGACTAGGGTAGGAGGGCCTTACATCTATTATTCGATTCTCACACAAGTACCCAATCATCATAGCGGTCGATGGCTGCAATGGGGTTCTGAGGAATAGGGAACGAGTCATGGGAAGAAACGCTTTTTGTTTCGAGCCTTTCAAACAATCAATATGACCTCAAAAAAAAGACTTGTCTAAGTCTGAGTAATTTTCTCGAAATTCACTTATGATAGAAAACATTTAGTATTCACGCATGCCTTTGTTATTTCCAATAAAATTGTTCAATAGTTGAATGCTTTTCCTAGAGCACGATCTATTCTTTGTGCTCGTGATAATCCAACGAGTTTCCCATGTAAAAAAACTATCGCCCAATCCATTTTCCAATTTTCCATTTTCTGAATTGTCTACATCTACAATTAAAACTTTTGATGTCTTACATTTTCATGCATAGCCTTCATTCACTACTTAGCCCAAATCACAACCTTACAAAACAAGGCACCTGAACTTTTCGATGTCAAAAACTCTTAGTCTTGCCAAATTGATTAGGGTGTCTTATCAACGCTAGAGATTTCATATCACCTTTGTGGCACCTCACTATTTTCCCTTCACATTATTCCCAATTTTTCCTTGATAGATATTGTTGTTGGTTGACCACATCTCACTTCTCAGGTGGTAGCTGCCAAGAAGGAGAACAAGTGGGCTGTTATCAGAGATTGTAGGGCTGTCATTCGTGATTCTCCCTCACACCCTGGACCGTCAGCATGACGACAACCTCGGGTCTCGGTGGGTGGTAATGACATCTCCATTGCTTCTTGGAATTGTAACGACGTTTTATGGTCTTCTCAAAGCCTAATGTTTGATGCTCTTGGGTCATCAGACATTCTTTTTATTACAGAGACTCATGAAAGCCCAGTACGGCCTCTCCCAGACATTACAGGTTATCGTTGGTTTTTAGCTTGTCGTCAAGAGACTAGGAGTTTTGGTGGGGTTAGAGGTTCTGGTGGGACAGCTTGTTTATTTACTCACTCCAGAGCAAAATTTCAATGGAGGTGTCTGATGAATTTGCTAGATTCATGTGGGTCCGGATTAATGGGACTGTCCCACTTTCCAAAGATATTTACATTGCAATTTGTTACTTTCCTCCAACGTCTTCATCATATGCCATTTATAGTGGTCCCGCGGCAGACACTTTTATAGATTTGTATACTGACATCTCTCAATTTTCCGCTATTGGAGAAGTTATCCTTCTTGGTGACTTCAATGCCCATACCAGAGTGTTTTAGATACCTCTCCATGATCATTCCATTGATACGCTCTGCACACAGGGGATTGATTCAAAGTAAGTGGGGTTGCATAGGAGGTCAGATGATGCTTCGGGTCCTTACACAACATACGGAAGACATCTCTTATAGTTGGGGGAATCTCATGATTTGTTGATTCTTAATGGGCTGCCTTGCTTTCCAAATTTACTCTTTCACATGTACACCTCATGGGGGAGGTAAGAGTGTGGTGGATTACGTCTTATCCAGTCATATCCTTTTGCCCTTCATCCGTCATTTTTATATTTTCCCCATTACCCTTGTGGACCATGTTCTTCTCACTTTCTCCATTTGCCTCCTGTTACAACCCCCTCTTTCAGTATACCACGTACCATTTTCCAATTAGAGGATGAGGACTTTGATATTTTCCTTTCTCACATCCGTCAGCTTCTACCTTTAGAACCCTGGTTCTTCTCACTTGGTTGTGTAAATTCCAAGTACACGTCTTTCCTCCATTATTTGGGAAGCTACCCTCGAATCTTTTCCTAACTACACCAGATCTACGTCTACTTCCCATCAATCTAAAAGATCTTGCCCCATGAATAAGTGGTATGATGATGACTACAGGACTCTCCACCGTCAACTTCGGTATGCCTTCCTCCATTCTCACCCCTCTTACCTAGCCTTAAAATCATCCTATCGTTGCCTTCTCCAACGTAAGAAACGCCTTTTTATTTCTCAAAGGAGACAGATCTTACGGGCTTCCTACATTCACTCCCCCACACTCTTTTGGCATACCATCCTCCCACGGCATTCTCCCCTCCCCACTGAGCTTAATCCCACATCCATGATTTCCCATACCTCCACCCTTTATGATATTCCTGGCCAAACACAAACCCATGTTGCTTCTCCACCATCTTCTTCTCACTTTTTCACATACAAGAATGTTAGAGAGGCGGTGAAGGTGTTGAATAGTAGCAAGGCAGCCGATGAAGAAGGTTTCCAACCGAGTCCTTCAAACATGGTTTTAGAGCTTTTGGAAGCTATTTGGTTGATCTTTTCAACCACATGGTTTTTTCAGGTTTCCCACCCTCTTGGTCACATCACATTATTCACTTGATACACAAATCAGGCTCCTATTCAGATCCTAATAATTACAGGACAATCATAGTTAGACACACATTCTCGAAATTGTATGCTACTGAATTACACATGCAGCTTTCGAAAGAGCTAGAGCAGAGACACCTCAGGGCTAGGGGGCAGGCAGGGTTTAGAGCAGCCCATCAAACCATTGATCATATTTTCACACTCTGGGCCATTATTGAGGAGGCACGTCATCTCTCATCCAAAGTCTATTGTTGTTTTGTAGACTTTAGGAAAGCATTTGATTTTGTCTCGAGAGAGGCACTTTTCCAAAGACTTAGGAATATTGGCATTTATGAGACCCTCTTGGCAGCCATTATGAGATTATACGAGAATGTTCTTGGTCGTCTCCGCACGATTCATATTTCAAACTTTATTAGGAGTACCAATGGGGTCAAGCAGGGATGCCCTTTGTCCCCAACCTTATTTGGGATATACATTGATGAGTTAGAGCCCTTTCTTCATGAACATATTCAAACTAGTGATGGGTGTCTTCTTCACCAGGTTCTGATTTCCATCCTCTTGTTTGCGGACGATGTGGTTCTCCTAGCCTCTTCTCCTGAGGGCTTACAGCAGCAGTTGGATGCTTTGGCTCTCTTTTGCGATCTCCAACAGCTAACCATTAATTTGGGGAAAACCAAGGTCATGGTATTTCATGGCTTGAAGACCTCCCACCTCCATTTCTATTTCAAAGGAAAGGAGGTTGAGATTACCACTTCCTATGCTTATCTGGGAGTGCAATTTTCTGGTCCACATTTCAGCGTGAGGCAAGCACTCCAACCTAGAATAAACAAAGGTTATGGTTATTTAGCTCTCCTTGAACGAAAATGTTTTCGGCATCACTTTCAAGATATCTCTTCCAAGATGTCACTCATAGATACACTTATTAGACCCACAATTCTCTATGGATCTATAGTTTGGGGGCCCTCTCTACATGAAGGTGATTGGGCTGCTGTTGAGAGGGTCCAAACACTTCTTTGTCGCATGATCAAATGTAAGCAGACAATTCCCCAACACATTATTCTTGCAGAGTTTGGAGCCCGACCCTTCCGACTGGAGACTATATTTGATCTGATCACTTTCATACATCATATACGAAGGTTCGTTGATTCTGCGAGTGGACATGACAGATACCCATACTTAGCATATTGTTCTTTAGAGAATCTTGCTCTCTCAGCTCCTTCGACCTGTGGATGTTGTAGGTATACAAAAATTTATGATCTATTGGAGTCTGTGGGAATCAGGATGGACCGACTTCCTCCATTTATGTACTCCTTGGGCGCACCAACTCATCTTCTACCCACTAGACAGGAGTTGAACAGGATTATTAAGGATGATATTTATAAATAGTTTATCCATAATTACTTGGTTAAACCCTCCTGGGAGGTTACGCCCGAAGATGGCATTTTATGCAGAGCACTTCTTGGAGCTGAGTGACGGGCTTATCATGCGTCCACAATATACATTCTGCCACTGGATGCACTCCCTTCACATCCCATTAGGACAGTTTCAAGTGGGATCTCACAGGTTTAGGATTGAGACAGATCACCAAATAGATCGAGCAAACAAGATTTGTTAATTATGCAGCATCTAGGAGACAGAGTCCAAGGAGCAATTCATCTTTCGTTGTCCCATTTACTATGAGATCAAAGGGAGGTTTTACTACCTATTTAGGAGGACACGGACTCTTTCTGACTTCTTCAGATATGAGGACCAAAGATGTTTGGCTTTATATATACAGGAAGCTCTTAAGCTTCGTGATCATTTTATTCAGAGACCCACTAGACCAGTCTCCACTTAGTGGATTACTTCCTTTTTCACGGTGCTACCTTCCAGGAGAGGCACTATGCGACAGATTGACATCAGTATAGCCCCACATTCCAGATCAATGAGGCCCAGGGACACTATTCACAGTTCCTCAAGTTTTCATCAGCATATTCACTTCAGACTCGGCATCAGGAGGCAGACTAGATCCACCAGACCTTCACAAAGGACTTTTCCTTCTAGGTAGAGGATTGGAGCACAGACCAAGCATCATACCCCCCCTTCTTTGGGTCAGACTTCTATTCGGAGCTTCTTCTCGTTGGCCTTGAATGCTAGGAGAGTTGGATCGAACTCTTGATGGCTTCCCCCTAGTTCTTTCTTAGGGATCATCCTCGGGCTCCCGATGTTTACAGATTCTTGGAGATTGTTCATTTCTTTTGCTCCCTTCTCTGGACCTGAGCGTGGTGAGGTCCTTTGGTGGTTTGGCTCTGAGCATGGTCACTCTTTGCCATGTTTTATACTAATTCTTTCAGCATTGTTTTTCTTGTTTTCGGAGACCTTTTTGGTTTCCCGCTTATTCCTGACACATTTTTGTAATCTGCAATCCCTTTGACCTACTTTTGTGGTTATTAGTTGGATATTAATATATTTATCTCATCTTATCTATCTACAATCGATTTTTATATATCATGATTCAGATTTTGACTCTTTTTATTAGCGCTAACCAAAGGTTTGTGAGTTTAAAATTGTAAAACCCTGGGGAATCAACTGGGCTTTCCTCAAAAACACCCACGTCATATTTTATCACATATATCCTCACTACTTTTGTCATATTAGTTTTGGCATTAGATAAGTCATGTCACCAATTGAAACAGTCTAGCAAAAGCATTGATTTGATTTTAACTCATTTCTTTGTTTACTTTAATTACACCTCTTATTTTATTAGATCTCTTATCCATTTACATTAGATGACACATTTTTCCACTTTTTCACATCTTGTCTTCTTAGATTCTCTATCTAGTTGCATTAGATGTCACATTTTACCACCTCATTTTACATTTTGCCATTAGTTCTTTCATTATAAGACATGTTAATGCTCACATTTGTCAATGAAGAATGAAAATACATTGCATACTATCATGCTACAACATCAAAACAACAAAAAACACATACACAAAACACAAAATGGGATCAAACATCTCATATATATTTAGTATTTTATACATCATATACATCACATGCCTCCAGCAAATCTATTAGGGCGTCTCGCCACACTCTACAAGAATGCAACCTCTCTAGCATCCCTAAGGGATCAAGCCAAACAATAAAATTTATACACTCCAATGCACGACACATTATTTTTTGGATTATTAGAGATAGTTATACAATTGATTTGTCCTATATTCTATGACATGTTCTTATCAATCCCTAATATCCCTCAAACCATCCTATCTCCATTTGATTCTACGTACATATACTAACAAACCTAACAACCCAGATTATTAATATTTACGAGGTTTAAATAACTATTTAAACATACAAATGATTATTCCTAACATTCTCCCCTTATTACATATAGTTCAAATACTCGATGAGAATCAACTACGTATGTGAACTGGAACACACTTGGAGTTCAACATGCTTACACACAATAGTGGGAATGGCTTCACTACACTTACTAACAACTAATGAATGAGGACAAACCCAATGTTCATCAAACAACATCAAATCAATATGAACCAGGACACCCACAATAGTTCATACATACACACGTGTGAATAAGGACACAATTTTTTACAACAAAATACAACACCATACAAATAGAGGCACACCCAACCATTCGTCAAAAATTTACTAGTAGTGGGATTGGGCCTCACCGAACTGTTACGAAACAACAATAGTTAGGTCCTCACTACACTTTCTCAAATACATCAAGAGAATCGTATACAAAATCACCTACATATATGATCACAGTCTTCGGCTAAATGATCTTTTTTGCATTGGATTTGCTAATAAAGCAATGTATTAGTCTCCATTCTAGTAGCAAGCTTAAGATTGGAAGTTTTCCTCCATCCTCCTATGATCCTCCATCCTGTTAAGCACAAGGTATTACTGAGAGGGGGTGAATCAAGTAATAGATATTCTTTCCTTTTCTAAACCTTAATCACTTATTCCAAATAAGATATTCAAAGCAATTAAATCACAACGCAAGATAACACAATGCAAAGTGACACCAGATATACGTGGAAACCCTTTCGAGAGAAAACCACGGAGAAATATTTCTCAATATAAAATATTCGTAGGCACCAACCTATTGGAGCACCAACCCTTTTCGTCAAGCACCAACTCAGCAAGAGACACCAATCTCTTCAAAACGAAGGCACCAACCTTATCACAAAAATCACTCTTCTATCTCTGATTTGTTGTCAATACAACGGCTGATAAAACACTACTTTATCTCCTTTCGATTCGATCTATACTTGAGTGTTTTCACTGCTATGCTCTGCCTTATACTTGCTGATTTTTCCTTTCAATTATTCTCACAAAAATTTGCCTTTAAATATTTCTGCTCTTCTTTTATGTCTTCCACTTTTTTGAATCTAGAAATTTGCCACTCGTTATGCACTTATTTATAACCCATGGAAAGCCACAAATTAAGGTCGTGGCTCTTCAAGTGAAAAGGTCCATTCGAACGGTCACAACTCCTCCCAATAGGTCGGCCAAGGTTGACATTTCCGTCAACATTTCCGTCGACAATTCCGTTCACTTCCGTCGACATTTTCAGTCACTTCTGACAACAATTCCGTTTACTTCCGGCAACAATTCCGTTCACTTCTGGCAACAATGCCATTTGACATTTCCATTCATATCCGTTACAATTCCTTTGACATCAATGACAATATTCTAACACATCCTCCTTTGACTCAATGCAATTAGCTAGGTTGATCCTGATGGCCCTGTAGACCACGGATGTTGCATAAAGCACTTTGATGGTTCCAGCGTTGTTTTCATTGATACTTGTCTTGTTCACAAGAATGGGATTCCCCCCTCAATCAAAAACCTTGTATGGTGTCGATTACTACAAACAATGCACCCATATACAAAAAATTAGTCCTTTTAGTTCATAAAGACATCCACTAGAGGATAATTTTCTATACAATTTTACATACAGTAGCAAAGTTTCGTTAGAAACTGCCTCATGGATATAAAATTATGAAGGCAAAACTACTCTAGAGGAACACAAAAACAATTACATCTCAGAAACTAAAGGAGCTGGAGCAAAATCTTTTTGGGGAAAGGTTGCCTATGTTAAAAGACACAATCTGACAAATTTTTGCAAACAAACTCCTCCTGATTTAGGAGATGCGAAAATAATCCAAGTCCTTCAGATAGACTTAAAGAACAAATTAAATTTTGTAAGGTCTAAATTATACAAAAAATTATAAACAATGCCTTTGCTTCTTCCACACCTTGTTGCACCTCTTATATGAATGCTTCCTTCTTACATATCTTTTCCACATCATCTTTTGAAGAAAAAGAATGTTATTGTACATATCTGATTTACATGATGGTTGATTTGTATCAATGGCTTCTCTTTTTAGGGGTGCCTCACTACTCATACAGATCTGGCCATTTCCTTCACGCTTCTCTGTTGTTATCTTTTCTGATATGTGCCTTTGCCAGGGAGAATAAATATGAGAAGCTAGAAAAAAGACAGCTGCAATAATTTCATAGCGCTATAATTTCAATAATACAAACCAATACTCCCTTTTATTACTATGACTATGCAATGACAGAAAAAGACAAATATTGGCGAAACACCTTTGCTAATCTCCATCTTCTCCCAGACTGAGATAAATGGCAGAAACATCTTCTTGCACACAATTTGTATTTTATTTTATTTCTCACACATGGGAATCTTATGAAACCAATAGAAAAAAAACTAATTATTAGATTTTTGGACAAGTACCAGAATCAATGAAACTACCTTAAAACAAACACCCACATGCATGTACTAAATAAATCCATGAAAGCTTAAGAAAGACAACACAGATTTAGCCAGGAAGCATTACCTCTTTAGATTAATAGCTTTCGCATAAATTTGCCACTATAACAATAGTAACTCTCATCCACAGAAGCAACTTATACATTATCCCTCTATGCTCTTATATAGATAAGGAGGCTAAGGTTAGGGTTTGGAGAGTAGATTGCTTGTAGAACAAGTCTTCTTAGAGATAAAACATTCCTATTATTCATGGAAGTCAATTAAGTAAATAATTATTAATCTTCTCTAATAAAGGGCAATGGATAAGTGTGCATTAGTTAGTGCTTATCCATAAAATAAAGGGCAATGGATAAGTGTGCATTAGTTAGTGCTTATCCATAAAATAAAGGGCAATCGATAAGTGTGCACTAGTTAGTGCTTATCCATAAATTATATGACAAATGATTAATACAAGTGCATCTTAAACCATACAAAAGCGCGTGCATTATTAAATACACTAACACTAATGACTACTAAACTACACAAAGAAATAAGAGACTTTTATAAGCTGAGGCACAACAGAGTTGCCCCTTGACCAACTTCAAAACTACACTCTTATGATCTAATTTACTCTTATACCAAATATTATTTACAGATAGAGATGAACAATAAAATTTGCACACTCCAATGCGAAACACATTATTTTATTCATTAATAGAGATATTTATACAAATGATTTGTCCTATATTCTAGGACGTGTTCTTATCAATCCTTCATATCCCTCAAACTATCCTATCTCCATTCTATTTTATGTACATATACTAACAAACCTAATAACCCTACTTATATATAATAGGTTAAATAACTATTTAAACCTATTTGTGAAAATTCCTAACAAAAAATGTGCGCTCTCTATCCCAATTGTAATAGTGGCCATATGCGCCCGTTGCTCTCTAGTTAACGACAACCTTTTCCTTGCAGCCTTTACTCAATTCTCTCACCATTAAACACATTCATACATCATACCCTCAGAGTTCACACTTAATACCACACTTTATTCATGTTCTGATTTCAAGCTACATAAGCTTACGAACTCTTTACCTCACTAACTACACACATAAAGAAGAAGTCATTACAAATAGTCCCTCAATGGAGATGTTATGCTCTCTGCTCTCACAAACACTCTTGAATCTTTTCTCTACAAGAGACTGCCTTGTGAAAAACATCCATAATGTGAATCTCAAATGTTCTTGACCGTTACTTTAGTTTTGCAATTGATGCAAATGAAACCACCGCTTCATGCAGACTAGTGGTTGCGAAACCACCACTTAATGCAAACCAGCGGTTGTGAAACCGTTGGGACGGTTTCGCAACTACCACTTAACCTTGTAAAAACGTTGCACTATGCAAAGTCTACCATCTTCCGGAAGCCATAACTTTTGCATGCAGACTCGAAACGAGATGCCTTTTTTTTTAGTGCATAACTTCCAAGGAAAATCCAAATATGTAATCACATTCTGGTTTGGAGATGTCCTTGATGCTCTTTTTGCCTTTGCCCCACAACCTATTGGTTTTAGGCCTTTAATGAACACGGCCACTTCCCAAATTGTACCGATGGTTGAGAAACTCAACCAACTTGCTTGGAACCATGTTACTGCTTGAAAATGATACTCTCTGATGTAGTTGATGCCATTGAAATGTTACAGTGTTGATGCTTCCCTTGGACCACCTTCCACCATGCCAAAACGACAAAATATGCACAAACACTGACACATTTTTGGGTGATGCAAGATTGCTTGATCTCCCAAGATGCTCTTGCATTAGACACCCCAAGGAAGAGTTTGTAGACATAGTGCTCACAAATTTGGGCTAGATGTTTGCACCATCCTTTTGACTTGAGGTGTAAAGCCATAGTGTGTCCTTCCACCATGTGAGGCATCTCCAAAGCTTTCCATCCAAACCCTTTTTCCTTTTCTAACTTGTTAGACCAAAGACCATCCTCCTCCACCAATAAACTCTCTTTCTCCTTTTGCTTCCTCTTGTGGGCTTCGTTTCACCCCTATCCATCCACCTCTACCAACCATCCTCTATATCATTTGTACGTACTCTTTTCTTCTATGAGTACAACTCATCTAGTACCTTTTTCTTCTCAACTTGCTTGTTGAAGAATTCACCACCTCCTTGGGCATCAACGTGATTGCCCATAACCTCCATTGCTATCTCTAGGATAGTCTTCACGTCATCTTCTTCTACTGCCCTCAGTGTAATATCAAACAACTCTACCACCTCTATTGTAAATACATTCTGCCTTGCATTTTTTGTCTTCAAGATGATCTCAATGAGTTCATCCATCTCCCCTTAAAACGTTGCCCCTTCCAACCTCTGTTCATCTTCTTCATCATCCACTGCAACCTCACCCTCTTACACTTTCTTGGGCTGATAAGACCACCAGCTTCTCATCCTCTTCTTCCCCGCCTCTTATATGGATTGCTCCCACATAAGCAACACCTTCCACATCTTCCATCTCTTCCACAGCTATTGTACCTTCCCAATTTCCTGCAAACAAAATCAAAATTAAGGGAACCAAACATCCCCTCTATCACCTTCATCTCTTCTTCAAGTAAGAGATAGTCTTCTACTCCTTTGTCAAACATGGGGGCTTCATGAACCACCATCTCAACTACCATATATACCTTTGCTACAATATCCTCATCTTCCTCTAATGGAATATCTCCTCCTCCTTCACTCAATGCTTCCTCCAAATCTGCATCATGCGCCATTCACTTGCACCTCCTTCACCTCCACCTTCAAGCCTTCCAAAAGACATACTTTGGCTACTCCTTCCAGTAAGGCTTCTTCAATCAACTTCAGGGTCCTCTTATTCCAAGGAACCTTCCTCCTCTTCATCTTTGCAACACATATTGTGATCCATGCTCTTCTTCTTCACTTTCTACTCCATTGCAATGGCAATATCTCCTCTCATGTTACCTAGCATGACTTGCAAAATCATCGACTCCTCCTTCAGCTCCTCAATCTCTACTATGAGTGGTATGGAATCACCCTTCCTCCTCCTCCTTGCCTCAAGTCTCACTTGGGTCTGCACTACCCTCAACACAACTTTCAACTCAGTCATTTGGATTGCACACTTCTCATCCATCTCTCTCACCTCTTTGTTCTTTACTAGCGTACAAAAAATGGAGAACACCTCTATGCATCCTCTACCCATTGTTCACTCAATGGAAGATGTACCCACAGTTCTCTACCCACCCACACAAGATGGAGAACACTCAACCCTCACTACACTTAACTCATGCCCTCCACCTATTATTTCCTAATGGACAACAAACACTCTCCGTCTTATCCCAGAGTTGTTACCCTGCGCTGATACCAATTGATGCAATCAAGGATAGAGGGTCCAGTTAAGGACAACCTTTTCCTTGCAACCTTTACTCAATTATCTCAATATTAAACACATTCATATATTAGACACTCAGAGTTTTATCAAGACTACACTTATTTAGTTTTTGCTTTCAAGCTGCAAAAGCTTACACAAATGTTACACACTCTTTACCACACTAACTATTATCATGACAATGAAGTCATTACAAGCTATCCCTCAATGGACATGTTCTGCTCTCTACTCTCACAAGCACTCTTGAATCTCTCCTCTATATGAAACTGCCTTTCCCATCTAAAACCCCTTCCTTTATGCCATCTGAAGATGTCCCCCTTCCAAGACAAAACGCTCTTGAAAAAGCCCATCATGAGAATCTCAAGCGTTCTTGGTCATTACTTTAGTTTTGCAATTGATGAGAGCAAAACCATCGCTTCATGCAAACTGCCGGTTTCGAAAACGTTGCGGTGGTTTTGCCTTTGTGCAAAGTCTACCATCTTCCAAAGGCCATATCTTTTGCATACATACTCAAAACAAGATGTTATTTTTTTTAGTGCATAACATTCGAAGAGAAACCAAAAATGCAATCACATTTTGGTTTGGAGATGTCCTTGATGCCCTTTTTTCCTCTGCCCCACAACCTATCGGTTTTAGGCCTCAAACCGACGAACCCAGTTCTTGGATTGTACTGGTGGTTGAGAAACTCAACCAACTTGCTTGGATCCATGTTGTTGCTAGAAATTAATGCTCTCTTATGTAGTTGATGCCATTGAAGTGTTGGCGTGTTGATGCTTCCCTTGGACCCCCTTCCACCATGCCAAAACACGCACAAACACAAACACATTTTTGAGTGATGCAAGATTGCCTTATCTCCTGAGATACTCCTCCATATCAATGGGTATCCATAACTCGCTACCATAGGGCCTCCACTCTGACTACAATGATTATTGTAGAAGAGGAGGGTCTTGATTCCTCTCTGTCTCTCTAATGCTCTCGACGCCAATCCTACAATCCTAGAGGCTCTTACATGTCTCCCAACTAATGTTGCCACATGATCCTGCATGCTCGTGGTAGCATATCATGGCAACACTCCATCCAAAATATCGTGATTTGTGGCCTCAATCAATGTCATTTTGTTGTCATGCATGCACACAAAGGTATGACATTAGTATCATATTACATTTCACACATCTACATCACTACACTTTTTAGCATGAATGTTTCTGATCTAGAATATTTACTAACAACACTTTATTACCTAGATACTCCTCTTGCCAATCAGGGAAAAACCTCCCCATGTCTACCTTTGAGGACCACATCACTCTCAGGAACTCATCCACTCATTGTGCCATGCAGGTTAACTCCCATCTTCCCCTCTACAAAAACAAAACTGTCGCAATCTCATAAGACACGCTCGCCGCAATGGATTCCTCTCCAAAATCTCTGTAATGTGGAGGCCCATGGGTCTTAAATACCCTCCACCCAGTCTCCATAATATTCACTCCTACCCCGACAACTGAGGTTTCTCCTCTCCTACTTGTGCATCCTCCATTGCAGCAGCCTCCTTTGCCATAGGATCATCTTGTCCTGGACTCCCTGCCAAAATTGCTACCTGAACTAGCATTTGCACATGTGCCATTTCTGCCACCTCTACTCCCTCTTACCCACCTGTGTCTTCCCCTGATGCTAAGAAGCTCTCTAAAGGCTGCCAAACTATGACAAATAGCCATGTTCAAAAGCCTTTTGTCCCCCATGGCTTCCTAGCATGCGTTGCCCTATATTGGGGCAAAGTCCATCAGTGTCATTGGATTTGCCAAATCAAACTAGACTAGAAGCCGTGCACATGAATGTGGCTCCACCCACCAAGAGAAATGCCCTATGAGCTATGTTAGACTGCGAGCTCACACTATAGATGGCCATGAGGGGCATGCATCTTTTATACCTGTATATGGGGTCCATAGTATGTCCCTTCTCCTAATTGTATCTAATCTCAGGTAACCAATCCGAGATCTCACCAAAGGCCTTGAGCCCAACTCCAAACTCGGGGAAGTGTGTCGCAATCTATAGTGGTATCCCTATGGGTCTATACATCAAGAACCTCTCATATATCCACACTAAAAACAAAATGACCAAGTCTATCACCAGATGCTCTCAGACCACGATGTTGTAAATATTAGAGCATAGTTGTACCCAAATACAAACACCCATGTTGTACATTGTGCCATGCTCCAAAGCTCCCTGACACGTGGCTATAGAAAATAATGGGACTCCTCCATCCGACTTGTGACACAAAACTCGTGTTACTATCAAGCCAGTAATTGCCTTCCAAATATCCAAAATGGGCGCTACATAAACATTGTTCAACCACACAATATACAAATGTGGTCAAATGTCGTTGCCCACCAAGCCAATGCCTACCTCTGCCTCTACCTCTGGGATGTCACATATCGTGGGCATACCCTTGATCGGTAGCCTCAATATCGCATGTGCATCCTACAAGATGAAAGTCACCTCCACTATGTTCCCCTCCACCACCCACCCAAAGGTGTCTGTCCAGATTTCCCAAAAATCCATCAACATCACAAGCAAATCGACATCCAAGGGTACTCAACAAGTCTCCATGATGCCCCCAAACCCCAAACTAATTAAATGGGCCCTGTCAACATCTTGATAATTTGCCAAATAACTCTAGTAGCCATGAGACATCAATTGTCAACCAAAATCGCGGTCGTTTGTGTTCTTGTAAATATCAAACCACAGCACCCAATCCGTTAAAAAACAAATAAAATATATACAAAATCAAAAATCAAGCAAAAATGCAACTTTACAACTACATCAGCCATTTCGACCTACATCATTGACCATGTCTAACTTTTCCTACGCTGGCCATTTTGACATAACGTCATTGGCCATGTTTAATTTTAAACTACATCATCCATTTTGACATAAAGTCATCGGCCATTTTATCACATTCTACTACATGAGCCAATTGATGTATCATCAGCCATCTTCTATGTCTATACTTCATCAGACATATTGCTAGTACGTCAACATGTTTCAGTTTTCTAATATATCGGCCACATGAAATTGTTATGCCACACTTTTTATAATTTTGTGGTGGTCCCATGGTGATGCGAAGCTTTTGGGTTTGTGTGCTACGTTGCCTTGACAAATACAGTTTTGCAGAGCTATTCTTTCCTTGGTTGCAAAGCTATTTCTTGTGGTTCTACAATGCTCTAGGCACTTGAAGTTTACATTTGAAAAAGGAAAAGGCGCAATCCATCCCAAAAAGAACAATGAACCACAAGAATGAAAGGGAATAGAAAGGGGTATAGACTTAATAAGACTTCAAACACACCCACTCGAGGTATAAAATAAAAGGATAATGGAAACATGAAAACTAACAAGGGCACCAAAGAGAAAATAGAATTTAATCATTACTGATTTAACATTATTTAAAACACTTAAAACATGGTGGCCCCGGTGTGTTGGCAACAAGCTCAAAATATGAGGAAATTATCTGTCTGTGAATTGTAAGATAGCATGGGAGATTTGGAGAAGATTCTTCGATAAAATGAAAGTAGGAAGGGCTAGCCCAGAATAAATAATGACTTGGAATTAGAATGGCCAAGAAGGCTTCAAAATGAGATTGAAGACCATCAGGACAATAAGTCCACCCATTATAATTTGGAATATATGGCTGGAAAGAGATTCCATAACTTTTTGAGAGAGAAAATACAGAGTCGAGGATATGGGGGAAGATAAGACGCTTTCAATATCATAATTGGCCAATATTCTGAAGCCTAGATCATATAAACCATCTAAAGATGATGAGCAGATTCTAATCTGATTAAGATACTATCTGATAAGATATCTCGTAATGGGTTTGGAGGCAATAGGCTGAAAAACCCTGACTATGGGTGAAAGAAACCTCCTAGAGTTTGGGTAAGCTCGATTTTGATGAAGTTGCAAAAGGAAATCCAAGTTACCAGGTGTGATATTTTGAGATAAAGATGGCCAACATTTGTTGATGTTTTCAGTCCACTTGGGACTGGATACATATAATAAGGCAGAAGCAATGGCTCTCTTAGAAGCAATGAGATTGGTTAAGTAAAAGGGATGGCAAAAACTTCAGGTGGAAGAAGACTCAATGCTAAAGAAACAAGCAATGCAATGATTGGAAAATGAACAATATCATTCAGGAAATTAAAATTGGAACAAATCTAGTGGCCGACTGGAGCATGGAAAAGTTGGCCAACATGGTTTACACTCATCCTTTTCCCACCATGCAAATAAAGCTAATCTCATAAGACTGCGCAAAAGCGGGGGACCTTGCTCTTCATTAAAATTGTAAAACAAATCAAAAAGAAGGAAGATTCCACAAATAAAAAATTGTCTTTATTTGCACTCAGTAGTGCCTTTTCATGATTGAATCAAACAAATCAGAATGAAAGAAGAAAGAGCACGATGGATAAATGATAAAATCCACCAACTTTTATTTTGGCTAGCTTTCTAGATGTGGGAATATGCTTGATCTTGTTGAATAGTGATTGCCCTGTGAGCAGGAAAGCAGATTCTTAAATTTAATTTTTGATATTCATGTCATATTTATATTTTCCCATTTTGGTTAGTTAACACCAACTGGTTGTTGGCATCTCACCAACAATTTTATGGTTCTAGGGTCCCTTAAACCTAGTTTACCTTCAACAACAAAAAAATAGGAGACTATACCAAATCAATTTGTATTTAGAGAATTATATGAATTAAAAAACAAATTTCAATTACTCAAATTTAATCACCAATTTTTTCACGAATTTTGCCTGCAACCTAACTTGTGTCAAATATTATCCTCAACAAACACAAACTCAAACCTTGTGACTTAGGAGTAGCCAGTTACAAATTACCTAAATATGGCACGAGCTTCCTCAATAAACTAATGCACAAAAGACAAGTTTTGGACCAACCCAACACTAATATCATACGTATGATTTCAACCAAATATGCTTCAGCCATACACAAACACATAAGACAGTATAGGTGGAATCGTCAAGATCAAATGCTTCACATGATCACTTACCAGCATTCAATGAGATATACAAGTCTGAATTTATTAAAGATTATCCAAGTTCATATGTTACTGTCTTACAGATTCTCTCGCTAAAATAGAGCAGTTTTCCAGTTAACTAGTGTCATTGTCCCCCACTTAACTAGTGTGTGTTATCTTCTAACTGAATCTTGTAATATATCAAGACATAATGCTGCATGTTTCCTGACTACCTAAAACAGAAACCTGACAAGTGTCTTCATTTATAATTTAAGAAAATATTATACAATATGCATTACATATGAGCACGAGTGGGCATTGTGTTTATTTCTAATAGGAAGGAAACGAAAGGCAAAAAAGCAAACGTTTTAGAATAAGAGTAGTCAAAATGAATAGTGACATGATAAGCATTAGCAGGTGTTAAGGCTAGACAGATTGGAGGGGAATTAGATAAAGTGAAATATAAATAGGCACAATACGTAATGCGAAGCAGGATAGATAATGGCGGGTTCAAGACCCTGAAGTGAGATGGCAAAAACGTTGTCAAGTTAATTGGAAAACTAGAACATCCTGTTATCACTCTGGAGTGCACCTTGTTTGAAGATGTGCAAAGCACACACTCACTCCAGCTGATACAATTGGAACTTCTCTAAGCGTGGGTGACTCTTTGTTGAGAAGAACCTCTAGAGAGGGTTGGTTCCCTTTAGATTTTTTTTTTTTAATAAACTTGGCTACTGTGATTTTTGTGATTTTTGGGGTGAAAAGGGAGAAGGAAAACTGAAAAGAGAAATATAATTAAAAGGGGGTGATACACCTAAATTGTCAAAAACCCTCTGAAGTTACTGAAATCAATGCACACATATAATCAAATGAAATCTATAATTCTGTCCTTAAAAATAAATATTTCAAATAAAGGGTTGAAAACCACTTCAAATGACTTGCAAAAGGGTGAGAAAGGGAGAGATAGGTGAGGAAGGGCGATGCACAATCAGATTACACACTATCCCTTGTCAAAATTCAGATTCAAAATAATAACTTCTTTATTGATGACTGGTCCCGCTTACAATTTCTTCTTTCAAACTTCAGGGATCCTTTTTCAATGGCTTGACTAAGCCAATAAATAGCCTTTTTCAAAACCTGAAATGGCCTTAAGTGCAGTTCTAAAAGAGGAAAGGATTAGTCTTGGTTAATTAACCAAGACTTAACACCTTTTTACAATATAGAATATTCAATAAAATCTTTCTTTTACAAAAATGCATGCCTTTTCAAACATTGGCGTAGAAGTATCACCGTGAGGCCAAGTTTGAGAAGTTAACTCTTAAAATAAACAAGACAATCTCCAAGAAAACTCCAAACATGCATGAATCCAAGGTGGCGTAGAAGAATGGACGGTGGAATTATGAAAGTCAAAGTTCTCTTTGCATGGTATACTATGCCAATATCTAAATAAGGAAACTCCATTTGATTTGTTTGCAAGCTGAGCTGGAGGAAGAGATATTCTCGTTTGCATGAAAAACAAGGAAGATGTGCAACAAATTTGTCCAATCAACTCCACTTGCACTGCTAGAACGTTGAGAGCCTTGCAACGTGAGAAGAACGCCAAAATTAGAAGTCAAGCCTGAGCTGAGCTGGAAATTGAGCTAGAACGTTTGGATGCATGAGAGTGACTAATCAAACCATGGAGAAGCGTGACTTTAACAACCAGTCAACTGAAGATTTGACTAGTCAACCGTAGATAGCCTCTGCTTTGTATGGAATTCCACATTGACTCCGTCGTTTGCATGCATTTCCTCAGGCTTATCTACTTATGGCTTTTGGTTGTATTTGTTCCTTGATTTACTCAGACAAAAAGCATGTGACTTTCCATGTCCATTCCCTCGGATTTTTTCCTGTGTACTTTTCCTGAGATTATTTCCCCTTGGCTTGTTTATTCTTTTCGGATTATTTTGCTTTTCCCTTGGTCTATGCTCTAAACTTTGTCTCTATCTAACTCTTGGTCCATACCCCTGCTTGTATTTGATTCGGGTTTTATTCCTTCGGGTTTGTTCTTTTCATCTTCGGATTATCCTGCTTGCCCCTTGTTTCTTCTTTTTGCACAGTCAAATTTCCTACGGACTTTTTATCTAAGGCTTTCCTTGTCCCTGTCTATTTCCCTTCGAGCTTATTGTCATGTTCCATTTCTTTCGGATTTTTGTCTTTCCAACCCCTCGAAGGAATTCCTTCGGACTTTTTGCCGAGTCCTTTGTCATTTTCCCGCAGACAAAAAGTCTACGGGAATTATTTTCCTTGTTCCTTTTGGCTTGTTCCTTCCAGCTTGTAGAGTAACTTTCCCAAAGGGTACATACCCTTCGGGACTTTTGAAAATGTCTTTCCCGAAGGGCACATGCCCTTCAGGGTTTTGTAAAAGCCCTTAAAATTCATGAGATAAACTTCCCTGAGGGGCAGGTGCCCTTCGGGATTCTTGAAAACATCCCTTCCAAACTTGAAGTGCACCTTCCCAAAGGGCAGGTACCCTTCTGGATTTTTGAAATTGTACTCCGGAAGCTTTAAAATGACCCTTCGACCTTAAAATGAGCCTTTTTGAAGAGCAGGTGCCCTTTGGAATTCTTGTCAATGACCCTTCCGAAGGGCACATACCCTTTGGATTTTCTGAAAGGGTACTTTTTCGAAGGGCACATACCCTTGAAAATAATGAAATGAACCATTCTTTTGAGAGAAAAGCCCATCGGATTTTTTGACTTGGCCTTTGAGCTTTTCCCGAAGGGTACCTACCCTTTGGTATTTTTGAAATGATCCCTCTCGAAGGGCACATACCCTTCGGGCTTTTTGAAAGAGTCCTTTTCTTCGCCAAACTGCCCTTTTGTAACTCCTTCAGACTTTTGCAAAGTGTCCCATTTTTTGAGAAATGCCTTCGGGCTATTTGAAAAACTGTCCCTTCGGATAGTCAAGTGACCCTTTCCTTTCCTTTAGACAAAAAGTCCAAAGGAAATAAACCTTTCTAAATGATCATTGTGACATTCTTTTGGACTCTTTACAAAGTCCTTTGAAAACTCTTTCCCTCAGACAAAAAGTCCAAGAAAATTGTCCACTCTTAGCCCGAAACAATTCTGGGGAAGAAAAACACTTAGGAAAAAACACAGCGACTGTATAGTCTGAAAAACAAAATTGTAATCCTGTAGAATCCGAAGGAAAACACTTGTCTTTCTTTTGTAAGTGAATCTACCGGCCTGTAGCTTTATAATTGTATGACATTTCGAAAAGGAGATATGGCCTTTGGACTTGCTGCAAGTGTCTTTAAAATTTGCATGGTTGTAGCTCGTTAATGACTTCAAAGGAGGCTCCAAAGCAGATTTGATCTTCATTCTTCCTATGATTGCTTGATGAAATTATTTGCACTAATCATATATATGGAGACCATTATTCTTGAAACCTTATGACTTCATTGGATTTCTTGACTTTCTTCATTGTATCATGTTACCCAAGGCCTGCAAACTCTTTCTCTCATATCCATGTTGCCCCTTGATCAACCCTAGTTCTCTTGAAATAAAACAAGGTGACTTGTTGTGTATAGGTCTTCAGGGATCTCTCATCCTCCTTATCTTTATCACAACATCATGACCAAAACCTAACTGTTATAACATTGTTGTAGGTGTCCACTTGACTGTGCTTGATGCTCTTGAAGATCTACAAACACCTTTATCAATGCTTATAACCCTTTGATCATGCTTTGGCTCCTTAATTCATCAGTTTGATCAGCTAAAGAGGAGATTAGACTATTCTGGGGAAAGTTTTGAATAGTAGGGATAGTAATTTGGCCTGTAATTACTAACACATCCTTCAAACATAAGGTGGTGGTATGGCTAGTAATACATTAGAGGCTAGCCATCAAAGAAAGGTTGAGCAAGACTGGTTTTACAGATGCATTTTGCATGGTGTGTGGGAAAGAAGAAACAGTTGATCATATCTTCTAGGCATGTCCAACAGCAAGAGGCCTTTGGGGGTGGCTGCAAGCTGAATTCAATCTCCTTTTTATTGCTCCTCTCTCCTAGAAAGGGCCTCTTTTAGGGGATTCTTGGATGGTTAGGGAGAGCTGCAAGGGTTTGTGGTATACAGCATGGTTGGCAGCAATCAGCTTTCTTTGGAGGACGAGAGAACAACACCTCCCCTCTCCTTATGGGGAAGTTGAGACTTTTTAGACAAGAGTTGGCTTTGATTGTACAAGCTAAGTTTGAGTGGTTTCGAAGAGATGTGAACTCTTTGCCCATTGAGGCGCAGGCTCAAGTGCTTTCTTTCCTTGCTCATGTAGAGAGATATGCTCCATGTTAAAATTATGTTCAGATGATGTAAATCTTTGCTTTTCTTGCTTTTCTTGTGTTTTGCTCAAGTGCTGTAACCATTTGTTCCTTGGAGTAATATATGATGCATTTTTCCAAAAAAAAGGTGGGCAGACCCAGATTTGAGGAATCAATGCCATGCTTCCAAGAACCTTGTCAAACATAAGGGCCCAACAACTATGGCAAACAAGAAAGCAAATTAAGTTTAAAAATGGAATCTTCTATATGCGGTTAAACTCAAACCGTCACTTAATATTAGTCCAAAATCACCCAAATCAAGATTATCAAGGCAAAGCTCGTCCTCAATCATACCTTGAATTAGCATCTGTTGAGTACCAATTTGGGCATTGGATTCTGCCAAAAGAACAATGCCACCTAAAGATGAATAATGTAATATTGCTGGGAATAAATCAAGGAACGAGTCATCATCAATCTGAATTACGAAGTTTGAGGAACCTGGAGGAATATAACAACATACAACGTAACACAGCATGGGAAGGATCCTTTGAATGCAGAATCAAATGTATATGAAGTGTGAATCAGATGGTACCACAGAAACTTTGGAGCAATAGTAGTTTGAAATTAGGCAGCCAACCCCACCAGAACCTCAAACATCAAGCTCCACACACTATGAGGGAAAGCGCATGCAAATCAAAACATTCCTTATGTCCTACACTTGGCATTGAACCAGCAATATTTATGGGATACAGTGCTTTCAAGAAACATACACACTTCATCAGATATGATTAACACAAATAAATGCAGGCTTGCAACATAAAATTTTACAATTGAATGCAATATATCTGGTTAACAGGAAGCGTTGAATTAGATATCAGCAAGCTTTACCTACCAATGGATCCTTCATCTACTACTTTGAAACAAAAGAGATAGCACAAAGGTGCAGCACCCCTTCCACCTTTAACAAATAATTAAAATGGTATGAACTAGCCTTGTAACGTGCCAGGAGAGTAAGGGATGTTATTGTGCATCAAATGATTATTATGGTAATGAACTTACACACCAAGAATGCAACCCATAACTAACTGAAAGCTTCTCAAAGTGTGGTTATATAAGAATGAGTTGTTTTTCGAAAAGACAAATTCAAACAGCAAAGTCTCAGACATGCATATATTACATAAATTTGACACGATTTCAACACAAACTGGGATATGTAGAAATGCAGCTACATTTTACCAGAGCTGAAGCCCGAAAGGGGAGAGCAAAGCTTAACTTAGGTCTCAATCAATCAACATATATTATTCAATGAAGATTTACAAATATATACGCTTTGAGAAGCCTTACTACAAAACACATCACATATATGGGATTACTAAAAGTCTAACCAACTTATTTGATATTATTGCTCACCTACTAATGTGAGCACTACCAATATTTTCCTAACATTCCCCCCATTAGAGCTCACATGGGGAGAGGAACCACATGGATTATATTTCTTCATATTACCCCCCCAGAATTTTAACTCACGGACGTCGGGTTTGCCCAATAATGCATCAGTTTTACAAACAAGGAAAAGCATCGTACATGCTTTATTGGCAATTGCCTTTGATCATAGGCTTATACGGACAATAGACTATAGACACACAATTAGAGACTATGACGACATATAATGACTCAAATTGTATGGACAGGCATAAATAGTTTTTATTGACGAACTACAGACGTTGAACTATTACTAAGACAATTTATAACTATAAACAATATTTAAAAAGACTTAAAAACAATATCTACTACAATGACAATATAAACCATAAATGGCACCAAGATAATTAAAACAAAATTTACAAAGTGAATAAATATTATTTTTATTGACACTTAAATACTAATATTAATGACAACCCTTAAAAAAAATATTACTACTAATTGACTTGAAATATATACTTATAAACATAACAATTAAACATTAAACACAAATACTATTTACCACTAAATAAAATGACTATATATGAACTCATACATCTAATGGCTAAAACCTAAAATATCTAAAACTTAAAAATTTAAAATACATTAAAACCTAAGACATCAAACTTAGCCGAGAAATTATGAAACGCGACTAGGTGTGTAGCAAGCTCGAGTGAATCCAAGACGTGTGAAGTCGGGTGAACGTCAACGGAGGATGCTAAACTAGGGCAAAGGAATGCCAAACATTCTACTACCACAAGTTGGAAGACCATTTGAACAAACGTGTGGAGCTTGGTGGGTTGGAAAGGTTGAATGTCGTTTGGAGGATGAGCAATGGAGAGGACCGTTCTGCAACGAGTTCAACAGCAAAGTGGAAAGAATTGTGGAGGTCACTGAGAGAAAGCCGATGAAGCTTAAGCAGGAGTGAAGGAACCAACAATGGATAGACGGGTGGCGGTTTGAGGCGGCAAACTGACTCAATGAATCACCGAGCTACTGAGTCCAAGAAGAACGCATGCTAGGGTTTGGTAAAGGCAGAGTTTGAGCTCGAGATGTTGAAGCATCCAATGTCAATCCCTGTTGTGCCAAGGCAAATCCTTAGTTTGATCAATGCAAATGCGTTGCCAAACGATTTATTGCAGAGTGTAAATCTAAAGTCAATATTTAGATGGAAAGAATCTCGATCCAAATGCAAATGAGCTTCAAACAAAGCAGATTAATGCAAAGGCGTCCAATACAAATAAGATCCCTTCAACGCAAAGAGGCGGAGATCACCAAATGCCTAGCCAAGTGGAGTTACAATGTGAAGCTTGAGTAGTCTCGTAGAGCCACGAGTTGAGATCTCGCCAATGCAATGTTAAATGCAAATACATATTTGAGTTTCAAGATCTGATACAAAACTCTGTAGAGAAAAACAGATCTGAAGAAGGAAATTAATACAAAACTTCAAACTCTCAAATCCTCCATCAAACCCTTAATACATTGTACAGCTAAAGAAAAGAATGCATTATTTTTTTTATTTTTTTCTTTTTGATAAAAACCCTACAAAATGTCAACGGGATTTGGAGTGGTCTACACTGTGTTGCCACTAACAGAAAGGAGGAAGACCTATCGAATGAGAAGAGCACTGGATGTGGTCTACACTCCAAGACTCTTATTATGAACAATGTCTGAATTTTTCAAAGAGGTCCCACAGGTACCTGCTCTGATACCTAATGTAGAAATGCAGCTACATTTTAGCAAAGCTCAAAAGGGGAGAGCAAAGCTTAACGAGGGTCTCAATCAATCAACATATATTATTCAATGAAGAGTTACAAATATATAGGCTTTGAGAAGCCTTACTACAACACACATCACAGATGTGGGATTATTAAAAATCTAACTAACTTATTTAATATTATTGCTCACCTACTAATGTGAGCACTAACCCATATTTTCCTAACATGATAACTAGCAACTTTATGAAAATAAACACAACATGGCAAAGCCAGTTTAAACAGCAAAAGTTATTCTACTTTTTTGGTAACTTGTTCTAGAGAATTGAAGCATAAGCTGACTGCCAAACGTACCTCAGTTTTTCCAACAAAACTTAAAGGTTCAGAATCTGGCCCAAGAGATAGAGAAAAGATGCACAAAGCATAGGCAGATTTATCTTCGTAAGCATGAAGCAAATTGTTCAGCCCTGCAACTAAAAACTTTCAGAAATTATGCAATACAAAGATTGCTAAAACTAAGCATTTAATGCATTATAAGAGTTATACATTTGGTATTTAAGGATAGAAAAAATAGATAAGACCACTGTACGCCTTGATTACCTTCATGACCGATCTTCTCAAGAAACCACTTTCTGCATTCATTGACACAATAGTGAAAGTTTGTCCTCTACTTAAAACTTTTGAAGCATTAAATTAAAAAAATCAGCTACAAATGATTGGTAATTCAGAGAATAAAATCAGGGAAAGAAAGGTACTGAGAGACAATAAGAAACGCAGATATAACCAGGATAAACAGTGTCAAAGTCTTGAAAACAAAGAGATGTATTAGCATCTTGGAATAGTAAACCTAACTAAGGAGAAGTTGAAAGGTACTGAGAGACAATAAGAAATGCAGATATAACCAGGATAAACAGTATCAAAGTCTTGAAAACAAAGAGATGTATTAGCATCTTGGAATAGTAAACCTAACTAAGGAGAAGTTCAATGCCCACTGCAATATTACACAATGGCCTTAGGATTCAACATATGACCTGTTTTCAAACAAAGCTCCCAGATAAAGTTTCAAGAATGTACATAAAGCATGGGTAGAACATCCATATGAGTTGTGGCATAAAATAGAAGAGTTGCATCTAAAGATGGCTACTCAAGGCCATAATTGTCAATTGGAAATCCATACGATGGTCTTATATATTATCTTACAGCCAGTACTTGTGTTGAAGTTTGTATGGTGTCTTAAGAACTTACATGTACGGCCCTGTAAAACAAAATAATTGTCATCAAATAAAAAGAGATATTACCATGGCAACCCAGAAATCTGATTTTGCAAATATATTCAATCCTGCACCTGTGTTGAATAAGCCATGGAACAAATAGAGTGAACTTACCTGGCAGACCTTTTAGTGCATTAAAACAAAGGCACGTATCTTCAACAAGCACTGGTCCATTTACCTTTCATAAAGTCAAGTAGATTCATCAAGCAGAGTAGTGCAATGCGTATACAGGTAAACACAGGAAATATAATGAAAACATCTATTATTTTTCATAGCATTAATAACACAACACGAGAAAACCTACATTATTACAGACATTAAGGATTAGTGAGTTACAATATCAAAACTGATAGAGCATCGTGCACCACAGCTCAAATTGTTATCTTAGTTATTAACAGAATTATTTCATTCACATGAAATATTTCCAGATAATCCGGAATAAGAATAAATGAAGCAGACCTGTTGTGATGCAAGGCGAGCCTTCTCCTTTGAAATGTTTTCAGGCTCCCCCTGCAGTTCAGGCACTGTAAGTGAAATCAGTCCGTGCAATCAGGTCACAATTTGTCAATTCAAATTGACACTTGTCAATTGGGCACATTAATTATGTTAAATTTGATCTGCTAAACTTGAAGAAACCATGAAAAGAACTTCAAAATGGAGGACCCAGGAAAACCAGTGTTAAAACGTAAGCTCACCTAGGTTTAAGAAGCGGACAGGAGATGAGTCATCAGAGCAATCTAGGTAAAACTGATGTGTTTAACTACAGGTTGAGAAGAATGATCTTCTCCAAAGCATGCACAAACAACGATACTGTAAAACTCACAATAAAACTAGAAAGGAAATGTTATCATGAATGCCTCCAAAGGGAGAGGGCACGCATGTCATCACTTAACTTTCATATTTAGTTGGCTTCCCAATTGAATGTGCATATCAATTATTTATGCCATTATGTTTTAAAATTGACATTATGACACCTAATTAATCATAAAGCGTACTTACATTAAATTATTATGTTAAGTACATAATAATAGTTTAATAACTATCATAAAAAATAATTACTAACATTTAATTATTAAGTAATAATAGTTTAATAACTATTAAAAAAAAACTTGCTGTCTTATCAGAAACAGAAAAGCCACAAAGTACCTAAGAAGTGGGGGTGCAAGATAAGAATGATGTCCTAAGAATGAATACTGAATAAAATGTTAAAAATTCAATGAATCCTTCCAACTGAGTTAGGAATAAAGAAATAAAGGATCTGAATAGTACATTGAACTAGTTGAATATCATTGTTATGCTAAGAATATGCAACAGTGTCCTCTAATGATGATATAGCCAGAAAATTTTGATATATCTTCTTGTCCGAAGGTTGAAACTCTAACAATGTAGCTCCATTGTTTAAATCTGTAGTGCTGCTGAGTTTGGGAAAAGAATCGTGGTGATAAAAAATAAATTGCTTCTAACTTGAATGACAAGACTTCACCCACAACCGGTTAAGTATGACTAATTGATCAAATAAGGACTACAAGGAACCAATTTTGTGAGATTACTGTGAATGTGACAAAAAACCAGTAAATCAAATTGAAGCCATACAACTCTGAAAAAAATCATTAGTAGCAATGAGAGCTTCATCACCATTGGTCCAGTATTGGTGAAACTTATCTGTTTGTTTCCACAATAGGATAAGCTAGAGTATTTGAGTAAATCAGAATCCATGAATATATCACATGAATCTAACATTTCATAACAGACCTACAAGGAATGAGAATGTCGATCAAAAACATGTCCATTAAGCCACTAATAGACAAAAAAGCATAGAAAATGCACACAAACTACATCTTATCAGAGGTGTTGAGAACCAAGCACTCTAATATACATGGTGAAGACTCTGGACTTTTGATATGGGGTTTAGACACGCGTAGAGAAGAAAATAGTTCATAGGAAAACCAAACCACCATCGATGTACCTTTTATTGCAGATCATACCATTCAATGAAGGAAATGCTTTAACATCGACACACTTGCAAAAAAACAAATCCAAATAACTTTACCATGATGGCAATGTAGGACCAATGCACCTTATTATATAGGCAACCACATTGTACATTGGCAAAAGTTTTTTGCCTTGGCACTCTTACATGAGTAATTTTGAGACCTTTAAGTTATCAAACATGCATGCATACATGATCTCAAAGTGATTATTTTTTATTCAATCAAGAATGTGATTCATGGAATTTTTTGTTAGAACACACTGCAATCACATGGTAATGTATACGTCAGGCAAACCATCTCATGAAGAACACAACTTAGCATTGACATACTTGCAGCAAAACTAGTTAAAAAGACTCAACAGACTTTACAAAAATAAGCAGGACAATAAGGAAATCCATGATTGCAACAAGAAACTAGCATTTAATAACATATTTACAAGAAATGAGAACGTAGACAAACATATTTGCATTATGCCACCAAGGGACAAAAAGTATTGAAGATGCACGAACTATGCCTGATAAAAGATGTTGAGTTCAAGCACTCTAAAATAAGTGCTGAAGACATTGGAATTTGGACATGGGATTCAGATACACAGAGTACAAAATAGCTCACAGGAAATCAGAAACATAATTCATGCAACTTTAATCGCAAACCATACTATTCACTGAATGAAACAGAGTAGCATAGACAAACTTTGCAAAGAAGCAAATCCAAATATCTTAATCAATGATAGCAGTATGCGGCCATTGCACCCTCTATAAGAAACCACAATGTGGATTGACAAATTTTAGTGCCTTAGCACTCTTACATATGTGATGTTTTGGCCTCGAAGACATGAAATATGCATGCATACATGATCTTAGAGTCATTATTTTTTATTGGGAAATGGAATATGACCTATAAACACTTTTATTGGAAAAACCTTCAATGACATGAATGTGTATGCATCATGCACACTACAGAATGAAGAATACAACTTAGTATCGATGTGCTTGCAGAGAAACTCGTTAAAAATACTCAAACCTAGTTCACAACAATAGGTAGTATGAAATGGAAATCCATGAATATGACATATGAAACTATCGTGTAATGGGCATATTAATGAAAATGCAGACGTCAAAAATATGGGTACCATGCCACTAAGGCACAAAAAGCACTGAAGATGCATAAAACTACATCTGAGCAAAGGTAATGAGTTCAAGGACTCAAAAATAAGTCAAGATCTTGGTGTTTGGAAATGGTATCTGGACACACACCAAGTAAAAAACAGTTCACGGGAAATCCAAAACATGATACATGCAACTTTTGTCACAAACCATGCCATCAAAGAATGAAACACAGTAACATCGACACATTTGCCAAAAAGCAAACTCGAATAGCTTAATCAATGATAGCATTGTGGGACCATCGCAGCCACTATAGGCAACCACACTACATATTGACAAATGCTTGTCTTGGTACTCTTACATAAGTGAATTTTTGACCTTGATGACATGAAATATGCATGCATACATGATCTTAGATTTATTATTTACTATTTGGAAAGCAAGAATGTGATATATGAAACCTTTTATTAGAAAACTATTTAATTACATGACAATGTATATCGTGCAGACCATACCATGAAGAATACAACTTACAAAATGCAACTGCATACACATGTGCAATGTATATCTGTACCCATCCCAAAGTTGGTGGTGGTTAGCTCGTGGCTCCATTCACTGCACTATAATCTTATAAGCACACCTGCCTTCAGTGTCCCTTACCAATGGTGAGAACAGACAATGGAGTTCATGCCAGTGTCACTGGGTTATCTCATACCCCTAGCAAAAAATTTCCATTACCCATGCAAATCCTTAAGCACAAGAGCCATACGTACATGTAGTGATGTAGGTACAGGGTCCACAATGCAACTGCATATATTCAATGTATATCGGTATAATCCATGGCATGTCAATCAATAATTTAGTAATGTATCATGGGCATTGTCACAAAAACTGCTTAGATCATTGCTATGTAGAGCCTTGCACTTAGCAGCTACATGAAAGACTCAATGTGCAGCATGAGCCATCATACCTATGATACTCCAGCCTTATTTCACCAGATTGAACTCCCATTCCACATGCATATGCCACCAGTCCTTTACAGATGCAACTGCAACTATGTGTAAGAATCGGATAAAACCCAACCCATGAAACACCCATAGATATGATGCATTTACAATATGTTGAAAGTCAAAATATACAGCAAATTCCAGATATCTTTAGTCAATGAGTTTGCTGAAACGAGTGGAGATTGTAGGCAGAACCATTCACAATATTTTCAGTCTTAGAAAACTGTCTGAAATTGCTTATAACAGTGGCAGACTCTGTAATTAGAGCCGAAAACAAAACCCATTTTCCAGGACATATCACCTCCCATGAAGTAGAAAAAACCAGTAACAGCCCTTGCTGAAACTAGCATCATCCTTGCAAAACCACCAGTAGCTGGTTTCTTTGTCCAATATGGATCATTCGATCCACGATTCAAACATATTTCAATAACAGAAATGAAGCAATTATTCTATCCCACATTGACTACCATCCTCTTGACTGTTTTCAAGATGTCCTCTTGTCATAGGGAGGAAGAATTCTGCCAAACATGCCATCCATGGCCTCATGCAGCTTCGAATAATTGCACCCTCCCTATCTGCAGGATCAAATCAATGCGTGCAATAGTTTTGTGATCCTTGCTATAGAGGCATAGACCCATTACAATTCTAAAACTCATCATTAAGTACAACATTTTTTATAAAAACTTCATAACTTATATAGTCCATTGGAAGCTTTTATATCACCCTCATGACCGCAGTAGAAACTTACTTCTCGCACCTGATAAGCAATACATACATATGTACTTATATACACACACAACGTGTATATATATGTGTGTGTCTATGTATGGCACAGCTCTGTCCATATTTTCTCCCTTTCAGCCTATACCAACCATGTAAATGCAGCAGAAATAAAACCTATACAAGAGAAGCACAACCGATTATTTTATGACAGATTTTATACACAAAAATGATAATATTACAATTTTGTACCCGATTAAGAACATAACAAATAGTACATAACAGTTGACAAAATGGGCCCAAGTCTCACCTCTTATTTGTTAGAAAGAAAAACGGCAGACCTAAATGCATTGAGACTTATTTACCTCCCATCCATAGGCATTCCTTCTCTTAATGTTACGCCTGAGTTAAGGTGATATAGTAGGAACCTTTACGGCTACTTGAGAGAATATTATTATCAACAGATGACACAAGGACTTGAACCTGGGATGATGAGTTTGGATTTGCAATTTATGTAATTTTCAGAAATATAACATAGTTCTTACTGATAGTAAAAAAGGAAAAAAAAATGAAAAACTTATAAGTCCTGGTCATATCATTGTCTGAATGCTCGAGAAGATGGTGTTATGTGGCCACATGTAGCTGGTTTTTCTCTAAACCCTTAATCATAGAAAATCTAAATCTGAAAATGGAAAACTAGAGTTTTGAAAATGGTGCAGTTCCATCAACATTTAGCGATGCAGATGTACCCTACTAGCCGTTATTCTTCCATTATTGCAGTTTTGCAACTACCTTCAAAAGAGGAATGCTTTTGTGATTGAGCTATTTTAAAAAAAGAACAAGCGATTTTTTACAATGCTGGTTTCTTTGGTCACAATTTTGGAGATTTGCTGTGTATTCTTTTTACTGTTTCAACCCCACGAAAGTAGGGGATTTATTTTGCCTTTATCTTTATTAGATTTGGAATGCTCTGTAGTTTCCCCCTGTTTAGTAAAATTCTGAAAAGAAAAAGTAGTTCAAACTAAAAAAATAATGCAGCCCATTTATTTTGATTTTGAGAACTCTGTCCAGGTTTGAGGAAACTGAATCCATTACTTATTGAAAATTTGAAACATTTAATAACCTGAATATCAGTCTGTTTATCACATTCGTTCAGTATCTGAAACTTACCCTGCTTATCAGAACTTATTGCACTTTAATTTACTCTGTTTTAGTCAGTTCTATCGTCTGGGAGTTGCCTATAAACCATATGTTTTGAGATTAATAGCTCAGGTTTCTGTCTTCAATTTAAATGTTGATGGAGACTTGTTGGTTGTTTCAAAGTATTTGATACAGACTAAGTTTTGGCCTGTCCAGGTAACATCAGTTGGTATCACAGCCACCCAGAAGAATGGTCCAAAGAGGAGTGCATATGAACTGGGGAATAATATGTAGATGAAATTCTGGGAGCAAAAGGCTTCTTAAGGAGGAATTACTTGAGAGATTGGAAGCTATTGAGGCCACAATGCAGAAGGATGAATCAGAAGAGGAACAATCAAATCAAGGAGCCCAATTAGGAGCAGTAGATTCCATCGAAAAATAGTTTACGGCTGTCTCTTAGCAAGGTGCTAATGTTAAGAAAAAGGTATCCGACTTTAAGGGGCAATTGGACCCTGAATTTATCTTGGATTGGGTAAAAGAACTGGAAAGATATATTGAGATGGAAAACGTTGACGAAGATGATCCAAGAAGAGTTACATTTACAACAACCAACATAAAATCCCATGCCACACTTTGGTGAGATAATATGCAAAATGCCAGAATAAATAGGACAGAGATGATCAAATTGTGGCCCAAGATGTTAAGGCATTTGAGAGAAAAGGTTTTGCCTTCTGACTGTCAACAGAAACTATGCAAGGAGTTCCAAAACTCAAGACAAAAAGAAGTTAATCTGTGCAAGAATACACAGAAATGTTCATAATACTACAAAACTGGAACAATTTGCATGAAGATGAAGAGCAATTTACTGCAACATTTGTAGATAGTTTGAGATTACTGTTGACAATTTTGCCCCCCACAGGGCAAGGGGGCAAAATCGTCACCCCTACACTTCGGAACTTTGCTATGGTGCCAAGTTTGTCTTGTGAATCAGTTTTGGGGTCCTTAAATGAGCATTTACAGCCACCCAAGTGGCCATCTACAGCCAGGTGAATTTTAGCCATGCAGAGGTTTCCAAGGAGCTTTCTTGATTACAGCCAAATGTGCAAATACAGCCAAAACATACAAGCTGTAAGTTTAGTTATTTTGTCTTCCCAAGGAATTTTTTTGGGCTATACGAAGTGGACTATTTCTTTGGGCATTTTGTCCGAGAGAAAGAGCTCTCAAAGGCCTATGTAAAAGTCCGAAAAAATGACTAAGTGGCAGTCGTTCAAGGCTTATTTTCTTCGGGCTTTTTGTCCAAAAGAAAAAGAGAAAAGCACAGTTGGGAAGACCCGAAGGGCACCTGCCCTTCGGGAAGGTCCAATTCAAAAGTCCCTAAGGGTATGTAACCCTTCGGGTTGGTTCACTTTATGGTTTTCAAGTCAAGACAAAAGTTTCGAAGGACAGTTTCAAAAAGCCCGGTGCCCTACAATTCTTCCGAAGGGCACTTTTGAAGGCAAAAAAGCCCTTGCGAAGGGCACTTGGTCGGTGTCAAGACCCTTTCAAAAGTACTGAAAGGCACTTTTGAAGACAAAAAGCCCTTGCGGAGGGCACTTGGTCGGCAAAGTGGACCTTTACAGTTCTTTCGAAGGGCACTTCTGGAAGAACCTTGCCCTTGCGGAAGGCACCCAGACGACTAACAAGACCAAATCAAAAAGCCCGAAGGGCAATCTTGGGAAGCAGAAGCCCTTGCGGACGGCACCTGCATAAAAGCAAGGGACACTTTTCCTTCGGGACAAAAAGTCCGAAGGAATTCAAGGAAAAGATCCAACAGAGGATATACCCGGGAAAAAAGCCCGATAGAAATAAAAAACCAAAGGCAAAGAAGGAAATCCTTCCGAATAATTGTCAAACAAGAAATCCGCGGGAATATGAAGTCAACAAAAGCCCGAAGAAAACCAAAGGGCAAGACATAAAAGCCTAAAAGAATAAATTCGAAAAAATTGGCAAGGAAACGAATTCCTTCGGACTTTTTGTTCGAAGGAATTCCTTCAGATAAAAATTCCGAAGGAATTCGGGAGGACAAAAAGCTCGATAGAAAAGACAAGGGCGTAAGCTAAAGCCAAAAAAGAGAAAAGAAAATGCCAAGCCTGGGAAAGAGAAGAGACAGAGAGTCCTTCGAACAATTTGTCCGAAGGACGAAAACTAAAATAAATCCCGAATTAAAGCAGAACACGGGAAAAGCCAGAGAAAATACAAACAAGACTAACCCAGAACTGAACAAGAAGTAAGACAAATGCAGAAATAGAGGCATAAGAAAAGACTGAAGCAGAACTGAACATGGACATAAGCGTGAACAGCGAATAAAACAAATGCAGAATAAAGATAAAGGCAAGATGAACAAAAATCATGCACAGACTAACGTGAGTGACTCCAACGAAGTGAACGCGTTTAAGAAAACAAGCATGCTTCAGTTCTGAAAATAGAGTTGTCTTGCATGATGAACAGGCAAAACGTTGAACGTTTCAAACAGCAAGAAATTTCATGCACGCACTCTCGTTTGTCTCAAAGCTCGAAACGTTCTAATGGTTCAAATGCAATTCTTAATTTGGCATTTGCATTGATTTCATGCAAAGGGGAGACTTTCAAACGTTCCAACAATTCGAGTGAATTTGACTACTCTTGTTTTGAAGTTGACTAGTTTTCAAGTCAAGACATTTATTCGTAGATGTCATGCATCCAAAACTTGTCGTCTTCTTCTTCTTTTTCAACGCCAAGGATTCTTCATGCAAGACAACCAGGTATAAGCCAAGGAAAGACAAATTTGGAAGACTCATGCAATGCAATTTGGACTTGGGCTAACGAAGAGTTTACTTCCTCTCCTATTTCCAACGCCAATCTCTTAGTTTTTTGTAATTTTTTATATTAATGGCTTTTCAACTTTGTAAAATCTATCCCTTTCTTAGTAAAACCAGACTCTGCCATTGGTGAGTTGTGTAACCTCTTCAATCAATAGAGGACTGTACTTTTAGATTTCAAGTGCTGGCATAGTGTACATTCATTTAGCAATTTGCATACATGATAGATTTTTCTCCCTTCCCAAATTATGATGCATACCTAGTTGCTAGCTCATCATGTTATGCAGATCATGTTCAGTGTTTTATGTCTTTTGCTGATGTAAGTGGATGTTAGGTGGCTGCAAAGTGTCTTGTATCAGACCTCTCTCCATCGTTTTCCCTCACGTTTTTGTCATTGGATCAAACTTTCTCATGAAATACTTATGCATAGTGATCAATTGAAATCAAAGGTCTTTCTTTTCCCTTATTTAATTAAGTGTTCAAGGTTCCAAGTAGAGTGGATCAACATTTTGGTCTATCACCATCATTAGGTAGGATTTCCCCTTCAAGTTTATTTCTCCCTTTTCCATGGTAGATTCACAGCACAGAGTAGAGATCCGCATTGATACATCTTATAGGACCCAGCCTTCTCTGAAGGTTCTTCTCACCATTGAGGCACCCACCCTTATAAGAAGATCCCACTGTTTCAACTGGAAAGAGGATTAGTCATTTAAGCACGTCTTCGTTTCAAGGTGCAACTCCAGGTTGACAACAATTACAAATCCAACATGAACTGACAATGGTGAACGTACATTCTGTCAGTCTTCCAGTATGCTTTGAAGGCTGAAGAAAAGTGTAATAGGATGAGAGATACAGGATGAACAAAAGCTCTGTTGGGTCAAATTTTGGAAATTACAGAACTATTGATCAATTTGCAATAGAGAAATGTCTAGGACCACAAATGATGAAAAACGAAAGCAACAACTTGGTGAGGATCGAAGAGGTAGAGATCAAAAAGGGCAAAGAGGCTCTTTTAATTATGGAGGATTTCACGATTGTAGTCAAGAGGGAAGAAATGGTGCTGAGAATCAACCGCAAATATGTTACACATGCAATTTTGAAGTGCACAAGGTTGTTAAACTCCCACAAAATCCTTGTAATACAAATAGATGTTTGTTCGACATGAAGAAGAATCAAGCAGTGGACAAGTAAAAGAAGCTGCACTTGAACATGAAACTGAACAGTACTTGATGTTATAGAGGATATTGACCTATCCAAAAGTACATATCAAGAAGATGAATTTTGGCAAAAGAAATGTAATTCCTGACCAGATGTAAATTTCAAGGAAAGGTGTGAAAGGGCATTGTTAATGGTGGTTTGACTAATACTTTGATGAGCACTGAAATGGTTAATTAATATTAACTTAACATCTTTTCTGAATCCAAAACCATATAGAATTTTGTGGCTTCAGGGGTCATGATTTGTTGGTCAATCACTCATGTTTGGTTACTTTTAGTATTGGACCTTATACCTGCACTAAGGATATTTGTATTGTTGTTCCCATTGTTGCTTGTCATCTGCTAATGCAAAAACCCCATTAGCTTCATAGACAGTGATGAATGATGGGAAAACCAACACTTGCACTATTCATATATACCTTGTTAAGCATGTGTTATTGCCAAAAAAAGAGGAAGGAAAGCAACAAATTAAAGAATTGAGAAGGAAATGAAAGCAGAATGGATTTGTTGCCATTTAGTGGCAAAGGACAACACGCTGATAGAAAGGTCTAATCTACCTCCAGAATTTTCAGCTCTGCTTGAGAAGCATGTTGACAGCTGATAAAATACCCATTGCCTTATCTCCAAAAAGAAATATTTAACATCAAATTGTTTTTATACCTGGAGGAAAGATTCGAAACCAGTCTGCTTATGGTTCGAGTTCAATGAAGAATGACAGATCAAAGAAACATGTCAATGAGTTGCTACAAAAAGGTCACGATCTTGATATCATAAGCCCATGAGTTTCTCCTGCTCTTATTGTGCCCACAAAGGGAGGTGAGTGGAGAATGTGTGTTGATTCAAGAACTGTTAATAATATTATATTTAAATACTGCTTTCCAATTCTTCAGATAGATGATCTGTTGGATAGTTTGCATGGTGCCAAGATTTTTTAAATAGACTTGTGAAGTGGAAATAAACTATAACCATATCTGAATCTGTGAAGGAGATGAATGGAAAACAACGTTTAAAACAAAGGACAGATAGCATGAATGGCTTCTACTGCCATTTGGATTGTCAAATACGACAGCAACTTTTGCTATCTGTTTGCATCAAAAGTTGTTGCCATTCATTGGTAAGTTTGTCATTTTTACACTTAGATGATAGTTTGATCGTTTGTCATAGTCAAGAAGAGGACTTGAAGCATTTAAAAAAGGATTTTGACGTATGACAAAAGGAGAAAATGTATGTTAATATGGAAAAAAATGTATGTTAATATGGAAAAAAATGAATTTTACAAATCAAAGCTTGTATACATAGGGTTTGGTGCTTCATTTGAAAGTTTATAGACAAAGACAAACTAAAGGCTATCCTAGATTAGCCCACACCTCAAAGCATGATGGAGTTTCCTAATTTCCAAGGAATGGTAAACTTTTATACATTACCAGATACGCCCCCAGGGCTTGGGAGCGTGGGGGATACGGGAGCACGCAAAGACGCCCAGGGAGCATCCCTGGGCCATAGATACGATCGGGTACGTCCGCGGGGAGATGCCCAGGGAGCGTGCTTGGGCTGCGGATACGCTCGGGTAGGTCGCTCAAGAATGCTCCTTGGGCATATCCACACGTTCCCGCATGCAAAACTTAATTTTTTAATTTTTTTTTAATTTCGCCTAAAAAAAAGTCAAACCTGGACTTCAAAATAAAGTGAATTTCCAACCCTAAAAGCAGCATTCATACTCATTTTATCACAAGATAACAACACATTTCCCTTTTATTGCATTTTTCACTCTCATTGCACATTTGTTCACTCTTGTTAATTTTTTCAGTTGCATAAGCTTGAAACTCCTTCCTTGTGCTAAACCTACACCATTACCTCAACCTATTTGGCGTCAAAGAGCTGGAGGAGCTTGCAAGGAAGAGGATTTGCTGATTTAAAGTAAGTTTTTTAGATTTGTGTTTTTTTTTGTTTTTTTTTTTTTTGTAACTAGTTTTAATTTTAATTTTTTTTTGTTATTCTTTTAAGTTTTAACCATTATTTCCACAAATACCAAATGCAATGATTATGTTTTAAATTTTAATAGCAATTGTTTTATTTTTTAGTTTTTACCATTAAATTTTAATAACAATTTTTTATTTTTTACCATGGGCTACAGGGATTTGTCAGAATGTCTTAGGGTGCAAGTGTTAGTTCGGTGGAGCAAGGGATAACCCCCAAATTTGATCCGCGAACGCCCCTTTGGAAGTATGTGACAATATTAGAACAAATACCTGGTGGATGGTGTTTTCATTGGCTTTGCTCAGAATGTAACTGTAAATACAAGAGCTCGTATAGTCGAGTGAAAACTCATTTGTGTGGGATTTCTGACGCTGGAATCAGAGTTTGTGGTGGGCCAAGCATAAATGGAAAGTTGGAAAAGGGCTTGCCACAGGTAAAGATCCTTGCATACATCAAAGAGCAAGAAGAGGCGGATGCCACTATGGAGCAAAGATCGAAGCATCCTTTGAAAAAGTAAGGATCACCACCTGTTGATCCATCTCATGCTAATGTGGTGACCCCATCACACCCCTTTCTTGTTACACCTGTTGCGGCCGAAGAGGAAGAAGATTCACCTCTTAGTCGCAAGAGAACAAAAGATGCAGGCTCCTTGGATAGGGCATTCCATAATGAATCCAGGGACATAGCGAAGTAGAACATCGCACGTTGTCTTTAAGCATGTGGGCTACCATTTAAAGTTGTTAGATCACCATACTGGCAGAATATGGTAAGATCTATTAATGTTGCCCTTAAAGGGTTTGTCAGCCCGGATTATGAAAAGATGCACACCAACTTATTGACAAAAGAAAGAAAACACGTTGAAGATGTATTGAAGCCCATCAGGGATTCATGGATCGAAACAAGGGTGTCAATTTCCGATGGATGGAAAGATACAGCAAATAGGCCATTGATTAATGTGATCCCAGTGAACCCTAAAGGGGCAATGTTTTTGAAGGCCGTTGATTGTGAGTGGCAAGTGAAGGATGCACGATTCATTGCTGACATCCTGATAGAGTCCATTGAGACAGTGGGGCCTCAAAATGTTGTCCAAGTTGTAACGGACAACGCTAAAAATTGTAGAGTTGCGGGCAAGGTATGGGCATATATTTTGGACAACTTGTGTCGTTCAATCCCTCAACCTTATGTTGAAAAAATTGGGGACAAAAATTGAATGGATCAAACAAGTCTATGAGGAGGCAAGCGAAATCCAAATGTTCATAACCAACCATCACATGTCCCAAGGCATCTTCAAAGCCTTCTCAAAATTGTAGTTGTTGAAGGTAACTCTTAATTTAGTTTAATTTTATAAGTTTGTAATTTGTAGTGTTTTCATTTTTGAATATTTTGTTAAGTTTATTTGTTTTAATTTTGTATTAGGTTGTTGAGACTCGATTTGCCTCACCCACCCTCGTCTTGAGATGACTTGTTAAGGTGCGTGAGGCATTGAGTAGCATGGTCGTCAACAACCTTTGGGGTGTATGGAGGAAGGCAAACAGTGAGAGGGCCACAAAGGTGAAAGGGTGGATTCTTAATGATGTGTGGTGGGAATGTGTGGAGTATTTGTTGAGTTTTACTGAGCCCATCATCAACATGTTGAGATAGGTGGACATGGATCATCCATGTTTGGGTGATCTTTATGATGGAATCGACTCAATGATTCAAAACATTAGATCCATCATAAATATCAAAGAGCAAGATCCTACAGAGAGGTTCTTCAAGGAAGTGCAGTTGCATCTCATTGAAAGGCGGTCATTGCATCTTCTTGTTTTTGCCTTGACACCCAAATACAACAGTGCAGAGATTTTTTCTTTGCCCAAGAGGATCGCACCATATAGGAATGTTAAGGTTGTCGAGGGATATAAGGCAGCACTCTCTAGAATCTTTCCCGATCCACAAGTAAAAGACCAAGTCAGAGAAGAGTTTGTGCATTTCCTATCCTCGGTGGGTCACTCCCTTGGCACTATCCGTGACAAGTATAAGAGGGATGTTCACTTTTGATGGCACCTCCATGGGCAAGCATCTACCCACCTTCAACCACTTACAATAAAAACTCTATCACAAGATTTTAATTTTTTTTACTCTACCCTTATTTTGACCTTTTCGATGTTTTGTTTTAACTTTTAACTTTTCATTTTTATAAATTCTAATTCACTTAGTGGCTTCAATAGGTTGCAAATTCCTCTTCAACTAAGCGGAATTAGGGCACCTATGGCTTTATCCACTTAGTTAAACGCAACAAGTTGGCTGCAAAAAAGGCAAAAGATTTAGTTTATGTGCATTCCAACTTGCGTTTTCTCTCACATAAACAACCTCGATATAGGGAAGGGCCAACAAAGTTGTGGGATGTCAACACAGAGGCTGCTGATTTAGATGCATCCGTTGCCTACCTTTCTTTACTTGACGCGGAGCTAGACAGTGCTTCACACGACTTGCATAGTGGAGCTAGTGGGAGTGGCACTGCTATTGCTTGTGGGAGTGGCACTGCTATTGCTTGTGGTTCTAATGAACCACATGATGAAGACATTGCAGCCGAAGACTAAAATGAATATAGTGAACAATGAATATGCTGATTTGTCTTTATTTTCGTCCATGCATTGTAACATTTGCACCATGTACCTGTTATAAAACTAATATAAGTTCGACTATTGAATATTATGATATTTGGCATTGAATTATGAGTATATATTTTGTGGTTATTTAACTTATTTGAAGTTATTTTGTTTCCTCTATGCATATATGTGGTTAATTTTGCTTATATGGCTATATTTTTATATTTTTTATTTTTTATATATATTTTTGTACGGCCATATCCAACGCCCCCAAAAAAATCGTTGTATCCCTGTATCCGTACCTGTACCCATATCGGTAACATAGAAAACTTATAAGAAATTGTGTTGGCCTCAAAGTACGACTGATTGCACAAAGGGAAATAAATTTCAAAGGAAAAAGGCAGCAAAAGAGAGTTTTGAACTACTTAAGAAAAAAAAATTACTGAAGATCTAGTATAGGCCTTCCCTAACTTTTATGAAGTATTTTTGTGGAGTGTAATTATTTGGGAACAGCAATTGGAGGGGTGTGGAATCAAGAAAGGAGGCATGTTGCCTATTTATTTGAAATATTGAATGAAGCTGAAAGAAATTATTCAGCGCGTGATCTAGAGTTGAGGAAATTGTCCATCTCTTAGCCCAACAAAATTTTGAGAAGACAACACTTTGGAAAGAAAACACTTAGGAAAGAGAATAGTCGTAAGTCTGAAAAACAAACCTGTATTTCGTAGGTGTCCGAAAGAAAACACTCGCCTTCAATCATAAGCGAACCTACAGGCTTGTAGGTTAACCTTAAGGATGGTTGTAGGTCGACATTGCCAAATCTAAAAACGAGAACGCCCCTTCAAATCCTTTGAATGAGCAAAACTTTACCTAGCTATAGGCTCTTTCCTTGGCTGATACCTTGTTGTAGATGGCTACTTGGGTGGCTGTAGGTATGCATTTAGGCTTGATTGAACTTTGCAAAACATTTTCCTTTTCATTATTCAATACCCAAAACTGATTCACAAGACAAACTGGCACAATATGCAGAGTTCCGAATGGTAGGGATGACAATTTGACTTGTGGGGCAAAATTGTCAACAGTACCCAAGTATATAGAAAAACCCCTCCAGAGAAGGATGACAGAGCTGCCTGAACCCCAATAAGAACCCGCAAATGAAGATACTTGCTCTTAGTGAAGGATTTGGTGAATATATCAGCAACTTGCTCCGTATTCTGGATGTCGCAGAGATCTAGGACTTGCTCATGGATAAGCTCCTGAATGAAATGCATGTGAATCTCGATATGCTTGGTCCGTTGATGGACCAAATTCTTGCAGATCTGGTTTATGCTTTGGTTGTCACAGAAAATAATTGTTGATCGTTGAAACTGGATACCGAACTCTGATAATCCCCTAAAACCAAATAGCCTCAATGGCAGCGTTAACAACTCCTCTATATTATGCCTCTGTATAAGATAAAGCAATAGCATTTTGCTTCTTGCTTGACCAACTAATCGATCATGAACCAAGGGAGAAACTATAGCCTAAAGTAGACTTGTGATTCTGAATATCATTAGCCCAATATGAATCTGTATACCCAATCAAGTCAACATTGATGTTTGCTCCATAGTGAATCCCAAAACTATGAGTACCCTAAATGTAGTGGAGAATCTGTTTAGCTGCTTTCTAGTGTAACTCATGTAGTTGTTGCATAAATCTAGAGACCATGCCCACTACGTATGAAATGTCAAGGCTAGTGTGTGTATGGTAGATGAGACCAACAAGTTGTTGATATGAGGTAGCATCAACCAAAGGAGATGGACAATCAGCCTCAAGCTTCATACCAGATAGAAAGGGAGTTGGAGTTGGCTTACAATCAACCATGTTAAACTGTGCAAGCAAATCAAAAGCATACTTGGATTGTGCAATAGTGATCATGGAGTCAAACTAAAAAATTTCAATCTCGGGGAAGTAATGCAACAAGCCCAAGTCAGTCATTGAGAAACTGTCAGACAAAGCAGTTTTCACTACCTCAATGGTGGATGAAAAACTCCTGTTATCAATAGATCATCCACATAGAGAACCAAAATCAACAGTGAATCATCCTACCGCAAACTGTAAACATTCGAATCAGAATGTAATATCCCTTTTAGGGCATATTATGCAAATCTGAAAATTAACCACAAAACCTAACACAATAATAGCAATTTTTTTATTTTTTATATCAAGCCTTAACAAAAAAAATCAGAATTCTAGAAATATGAAACTAGGGCACAAATTGTAATATTTTACCATTAAAAATTGCCAAAAATTCTAGAATAATTACAACTCACAAAATCTCTTCAAATCTGATTTTTGCATGCACATATAGGTCTGAAAAATCACAAATAAATACCAGCTTACTGTTTGATGACAAAAATATCAATAATCTGCGCCAATAACATGCAAGTTTTCCTCCCGAGGTGGGTCACCACCCTTGGAAGGCCTCCAAATGGTTTGTTGACTTCAAAAAACCCTTCAAAGCGATTCGCCACCCTCCAAGAGAGTCTCTAATTGCCACGCTTCACTCTTAGAACCTGCTCAAATACTGCGCTCCATAAGATGATGCCCTAGGAATCCCAAACTGATCAATTCTACCCGTTGCAACCTCTAAAATGAAGCTACCCAAATGAGGTTAACGGTTTCCGCCCTTATTTTTAAGTTTTCTTTCGTCTTCAATGGAGATAAGCTAAGTGTTACGTGCTCAAACTTAAAATTCAATTCAACAAACATAACATGAAACTTCAACATAAGCCTCATTTTTATATCCTCTCCCTCCAATATACTTTCTAAATTAAGAACTAACTTATATCAAATTAGAGGAGTCCCCTTCTTTATTACAAATCAAAATAGAAAGGAGTTGCCGATATATTCACTTTTAGCAACTAAGGCCTATTATTACTTATATTTAAAGTATTTAAAAATATTTTTTATTTTAATAATAATATTTTATTTTTAGAAAGGGACATTACAATCCGGTCTTCCCAAATTTGCTTGCACTTAGGCAAATGCAAGCCCATTTTGTATTATCTCTTAAATCCCTGGTTTCCACTTCAATCTTGGGAACTTGCAACCCCAAACACTTGCTTCATGAACATAGCCTTGAGCTTCAATGAGTCCTAATACCTATATTGTTACTGTAGGCAGAAAACAAACTCAATTGCCCCCACTTCTGCTTGTCACATGTCATAAACATTGTACTTTCCTTGGACATGTGCAAACTATGCACTCTTTGACTCATAAGAGTCTCTTTATCAACACTCATATGGACTATTATTAAATCTGCACATAGAACAAACATGTCAATGAAATCAAGAACTCTCCACACCACTCCTTCAACCGCTTCACAATGCCTTGGAGGCATGTTTTTCAACTCTTTTCTCCCATGCTTGCATCTTTTTCATAGTTTTCATTTGTGTGATGGACTTGCAAAGGTCCATTCTTGCTGTCCCAAACATGGTTGTAGCTGTACCGTTGCATTTTCTCGCTCATAATCAGCATTGTGGTGGCTGAAAACTCTTCCATAACAGCTGCAAACAATCCCTCATTGATGGTAGATGGAACATCCACCTTGTGACTGAAAATACTTTTGTGACAATCATAAAAATTGTTAAGGGGTTGGTTCTATTGCACATGGCAGCAAAATGAATAGGACAACTGCCATATTTTAATTTCTTCACAAAATTCAGAAATGGCAGTGATAGAGAGGCTGGAATCAACCATATAATGATTGAAAATGCCTTCTTGTATCTCCAAAGGTCACTTGGATTCCAAACTTTCTTGTACGAGCAATTTGGAACTTGTATGAAAGGACATATGTGCCATTTGCCACTCAATGTGTTCATCACTCTATCATTATTTTCACTATGTTGTCCATGATAATAATAAATCTGAAATAGCCCAGTATGAAACATCAAACCTAATATATGACTTTTATTTTCATATCTTGGGCTCAAATCCAATTATTTACTTCTTTTTTCAGATTTAGAAGGAGCTTTTGAGGAACTTACCTTGAAACAACCATCCTTGTGTTTATCAAGAACCATACATGTTTTGACTGAAGGTTCTCCACTTTCCACTTGCATGGTGGATTCCTTTATGAGTTGCTCACTAACTTCTTTCAGATCTGAATTTTGTTGCTCCTTGATTTCCTCTTTGGAATTCTCATGAGGGTTTGACTTTTCATCATTTTCCTTCAAAATTACTTGCAGCTCAAATTTTTTTTCATTCTCCTTTCTTACAATTTAGAAAAATTTTCCTCTTCCTTTCTCAAGGCATGTTCAAGATTTCTTGGATTGTTACTTGGTTTATGACCAGCCCTAGAACCATAGTTGCCTTTTTTCAATGCCACGAAATCCACAAGGCTCATTTCTTCTCTAATTGCCAGTGGAAAAATCATATATTCTTCATAGTTTGCAGCCACATCATTCCGTATAGAAGGCCGCTCCTCCCTTTTTGGAATGACTTCCTCCTATGAATGAAGTTGGCTGATTAAACCTTCGTGTAGATCCAACCGTCACCCTAGGTGGAGGGGAAGGGTGGTTGTATGTACTTTAAGTGTTGTCTTCACCATTGTGTGGCTTGAGTCCATTCATATCCTTCATGGTTTGGATGAATGCAACCATCATTTTTGCCAACCACTCTTGATTTTGGGCAAATCTTTCAAAACTAACTTTATCCGAGTCATTTATGTTACTCTGTCTTGGTTGTTCCAAGTTTGTCTTTCGTAGTACCTCACTTCCCCATCACTATTTGGCATGAAGCCAACTCAAACCCCCACAGCTAGCCAAGAATTTGGCTCTAATACCACTGTAATATCAACTTTAGGGCATATTATGCAAATCCGAAAATTAACCACAAACCCTAACACAACAATAGCAATTTCTGATTTTTTATATCAAGTCTTAACCAAAAAATTCCAAAATTCTAAAAATACAAAACCAAGGCACAATTTACAATATTTTACCATTAAATAATTGCCAAAAAATTCAGAATAATTCCAGCCCACAAAATCTCTTCAAATCTGATTTTTGCATGCACATATAGGTCAAAATTCATGAATAAATACCAGCTTACTATTTGATGACAAAGATATCAAACTACCAATAATATTCTCCAATAACATGTAGATTTTGCTCCCAAGGTGGGTCGCCACCCTTGGAAAGGCCGCCAAATGGTTCATTGACTTCAAACAGCCCTTCAAAGTGATTCGCCACCCTCCAAGAAGGTCTTCAACAGTCATGCTTCACTCTTAGAACCCGGTCAATTGTTGCGCTCCACAAGATGATGCCCTAAGAATACCAAATTGATCAATTCTGTCCATTGCAACCTCTGAAATGAAGCTGCCCAAATGAAGTTAAGGGTTTTCGTCCTTAATTTCAAGTTTTCAGTGAAGGTTTTCGTCTTCAATGGAGATAAGCCAAACGTTTCGTGCTCAAACTCAAAATTCAATTCAACAAGCGTAACATGAAACTTCAAAATGAACCTCCTTCCCCTTTTTATATATTTTCCCTCCAATATACTTTTTAAATTAAGGACCAACTTATATCAAATTAGAAGAGTCCCCTTCTTTATTAAAAATCAAAATAGAAAGGAGTTGCCGACATATTTACTTTTGGCAACTAAGGCATATTATTACTTTTATTTAAAGTATTTAAAAATACTTTTTATTTTAATAATAATATTATTTTATTTTTAGAAAATGGGACACTACAAAAATGACATCTAGTGAACCCAATCGAAAGAAGAAAGGAGTCCATCTTAGCATACCAAGTTCGAGGAGCTTGTTTGAGGCCATAGATAAATTTTCAGAATTTGCAAACTAAGAATTAGAGATGGAAACTGCTAGAGCAGTCAAGAATTCTGGCAAGTGCAAGCAGGCATGAAATTTCTACCAAGCATGAAATCTCCAAATCCGGTATTGTTATGAAAAATCCACCAAAAACCCAAAAAAATATTTTCCTTTGGAGACACCAGATGGTACAGATTTGCACGAAATCTACGAAAACATCTTGAAACCTTTTGAAATCGACTATCATGAAACTGGGTCATGTTTACAGCGAATCTTAAGGTTTTGGCAACTTCTAAATCTAATGGCGCTAGTCATTTTGCATGAAAACCTACCATATAATAAATGATCAGCAAAAGACACCTTTCTCTTGTTCTTTTTTTGAATCTGGTTAAACAGAGGACCTCAAAAAAAGAGCAAAATTTGAGAAGAGGTAAATCTCCAATATATTAGGTCAACGAATGGCAGATCTATGACATGCAAGTTGGAACTCAAGCTTTCACAACATGAACAATGGCATTCGGCTACTAGAAATGCTCTAATACCATGTCGGAGTGGGCCACAATCGAGGATCGCGTCTGGATAAGATTGAATGCACGAAGAAATTACCTGTTGTAGAAGCGAAATCAAACATGAGCCAGAAAAAACAATGTTTTCAACAATCGAAAAATTGAGAAATTGGTATTAACATTATTAGCCATAAAAGCTTTATGAAATGTACATATAAAGTGGAAGATAGACATGATCACATATCCTCATGAATGTGGGATTATCTTCCCCAATAACTTAAAAAAATATATCTAAGCAAGTTAAATAAACATGTGTAGGGAAAAACCCATTAAATGAAACAAAAACCTACACTAACAAATACTTGGGGAAACAAAACAGAACTCATGAAACTCAGCAATGCTCTGCCCATAACCATTGAACTAGGAAGTTCAATTCTTTTCACAAGGGTAGAACGATGCATTTTCGGTGGAAGGCAGTTGATGCATTTGTTACCTTTCCAGTTGTTATGCTTCCAGAAGTTGCAAACTACATTTTGTGACTGGTCCATTTAAAAACGGAGCAAGGTGTCCATAACCATTGAACCAGGAGATCCAATTCTTTTCACAAGGGTAGAACAATGCATTTCCAGCGGGAGGCAGTTGATGATTTTGTTACTCTTCCATCTGTTATGCTTCCAGAAGTTGCAAAGTACATTTTTGTGATTGATCCATTTAAAACAAAACAAGGTGCCCATAACCATTGAACCAGGAGGTTCAATTATTTTCCCTAGGGTACAAAGATGTGTTTCCAGTGGGAGACACTTGATGCATTTGTTACCCTTCCATCTGTTATGCTTCCAGAAGTTGTAAACTATGTTTTTGTGATTGATCCATTTAATAACGAAGCAAGGTTTTTTTAACAAGATTTCTTTGATGGGAAGTTTTAGGGAATCTCTGCATATTCTTTCTACTGTTTCAACCACAGGACAGAAGGGGATTTCTATTGCAGGTGCCACTATCTTCATTAAATTTGGAATACTCTTACTTTTTGTTTTTCTATAAATTTATGAGAAGAGAAGAATTTCAAACTAAAAGAATTCCTCGATCCATTTATTTTGATTTTCAGAGCTCTGTCCAGGTTTGAGGAGACTGTATCCATTTCTTCTTGAAAGTTTAATAATCTGAATATTATCTGTTTATCAGACCCCTGCTGTATCTGAAAATTACTTGGTTTATCAGAACTTTTATACTTGAATTTACTCTGTTTTTATCAGTTCTATTGCCCGGGAGTTGTTGTCTGTAAACAATTTTTTACAAGATTAAAAGCTCAGGCTTATTGTCTTCAGTTTTAAATGTTAATGGGGACTTGGCTGCTTTTTTAAAGTGTTTGAAGCAGAGTATATTGTCGCACACCCAAGCTACATCAGAAAAAATCTAAAAAAACTATTGTATATTCCAGATTTGACATGTAAAGCCTGAACTAAGGGCTGAAGTCGTGAATTTCTGAAATTGTTATCACGCCATGAATCCTGAAATCTGAGAATTGCTATAAAACTGGAAATACTGAAAGAAAATCTGAAAACTAGATAATCATAAAACTAAAATCTAGAAATTATTGAAAGGAAATCTGTGCTGAACTTCTATTTTCTTTTTCTTCTTTGAATATTTGAAAAATGATGAACAAACTGTAATATTGTTGAAGAATAGATTTTCACAGTACATGGAAAAAGAGAGAACTTTCATGAGAAGTAACAGAAGCCAACTTTGGCCCAAATATCCAAGAGCAACATGTGCACAATATTTGGCCAAACAGTCTGCTAGAAATGCAGAAACAACTTTCATTCAATAAGCCTGATCGCTTATGAGACCTAAGGGCCTATTTATAACTATTTAGCATTTGCCCTTCATGACTAGTTCACTTTATGCATATGGGATAATTACTTTTTAACATACCTACTAAACTAATACACCGAATATCAACACATTAGCCAAACAGGTCGGTTGGCCCATTTCCCCAGAAAGTGTCATCATGAACCAAGTATCCAATATATAACTGGTTTTCCTATTTACATAAAAAGGGTGGTTTGGGCCCACTGCTTAAAAATTCTATTACTATTGACATAAAACAAAAAAAGGTTCATAACAGTCTCCCCTCCTTGAATTACTTTTCCCTCAAAGCAATTGAAGTGCTAGATGTTTCAGTAACTCTTTGCCTTTATTAGAAGTTTTCAACTCATGCAAATCAACTGTTTTGGTCATCGCATGACTGAAGAAGAATGTACATCATCAATAACAGCTACCAGAAGAGATATTTGGGTTTTTAACAAGGCCGTCTAGTCCCATAACTCTTCCGATGAATAGTGGCAAGAAACTCGTTACTTGGTTGCAGCTATTGCAGTGTAAATCAGGTTAAATGTGTGCTCTTTGTTTGCTGATCAAATTGGTACCAAGATACCTCCAGGCTCCAATAAAGCAAAGATTTGATTATTTATCTCTCTTCAAGAATACCCTGCTTGACATTTTTGACCAAATTAACACCTATAATCATAGCCTTTGTGCATATTCCGCTTTCAAATTGAGAAATGGCATCACTAATGAGACCTCAAATCAATTGCAGCTCACCTCTTCACTTAGCATAACAAGTTGGTTGTGATCTCCAAACTAATATCTTGTATGTAATGTCAAGTTCTTTTACACTTTGATAGAACTCTCTGTCCTTGCCAACAAAATTTGAAAATAACACTGATAAAGCACTATAATTCTCTAGATAACCCGAGTTGTGAATTTGATCTTAATGGTCCTCAACTGCATGCTCGTTTTCTTGTGGCATCACAATCCCTTTTGATATCCCTTTTGACAATGCTCAATAATCGAGGCCAACGTTATATACTGGATTTTGAATTACTCTGCAGATCTAGTTTTCACAATCACCTACAACACCCTTCTTCAAGGCCAACGAGTTAGACTTCTATCTGCAAACAAGCTTCTTTAAAAGCTTGGAGACCTATGCTTTCCTTCTAACACACCTTGCAAAAGGCTCATCTAGGAGGCCCACTACTCAGAGTAGTCATAGCTGATACCTGCAAAAACATTAGTAAGATCTCAAAAGATTTATACTTGCGACATTTGGAGCTAGATAACACCATGTAAATGGAAATTTGGCAAAACATAAAGGTAAGCACAAACAATCAAAATGGAAAATACAACACTTGAATCTAGAGGAAAATTTAAAAGAATTTTTGAGAATCTGACCCGGCAGAAAAAGAAAGTGCTAACATTTGAGGATGAGGAAGGCAAATCCATTCAAGTAAAGGTATGAAGATTCAATAGAAATAGGAACAACTCTACAGACAGACCAGAACTCTCTTATGACATATGGGGAACCACTGATCAAAATTGAAGTCAACAATAAAAACAAAGACGTCGCTGATGTAACTACTAACTAGACGCCATTGACTCAATTATCGTCAAAAATTAACACATGAACCACACCTTATGAGAGAGTTACAAGGAGAAATCAACAACTAATCAATGTATTACAAGTAAATGACGGGCTGACGCCAGCTAGGAATGTGATTGTGTAATGTCCCCAAATGGGATGATTTCATGCAAAAGGGGTTTTCCCCTAAGTCCCAAAATTCTGAAAATAAAATCAGCAAACCCTAGTTTGCAAAATAAGCTTATAAACCCTTGTCAATCCATAAAAACCCTAGACGTCACAATAGTAGGGTTTTGTAGATGATTTTCAATCAATAACTTGTCTCAAAATTAACTGAATACTTATAGAAACAATTAGAATATTAAATGCACGAAACAAGTACCTTTTTGCCAAATTATTGAAGCTCAAATGTCACTTTATAATCGCTGAAAAATATGATTTAATTCCAAAAATACAGTTGTTTCAAATATTTTTTCGCTTCAAACCCTTGCCAAAAATCTGCCCTCAACAAATATTATTTCCTACAAATCGCTGAAAACTTAAAAAATTCATAACTCCCTCAATATTTGAAATTATGATGCAAACAAGAGCTCAAACTGATCATAAAAATAATGACTATCAAATAGAAATAATTTCAAAATTTTCCTTCCATGGGAAGGTCACCAAAAGTTGCTTCAAAAATCTAAAAACCCTAGTTTCCTATCAAAAATAATTAAATACTAATCTGAAAATTCTTTAATTTCTTATCAATTTAGGACTTCAAACCTTCCACAAAACTCCTCCAATACTTCACACCAACACATAAAATTAGCAAATAAAATCATAATGTTTAATTTCCATAAAATAGACCAAAAGAGACCTCCAAACCCTTGATCCAAGCTTCCAAAGTGGTTTGCTCCACTTGCAAAAATAGGATAAATATTTAGCAAGGTTAACATGAAAGAAATGAACCTCAAAATCCTCACAAAATTTCACACGAACTCCTCAAAGTGAATCGCCCCACTTATAGGGAAAAAACAATCTCCTTAGTAAAGGTGGTGTCAAAAAACACTTTTTTAAGATTGATCAACACCAAAGCAGCGAACTTCTATTGAGCATGCATCCCAATAGTTTTCTTCAAACATGAAGAACAATTTATCAAATTCAACATATCCTCCATTGTAGTCTTCACCTTGTATTTGTATCTTTCAAAGGGAGGCGAACCACCTTGGAAAGATAAAATACATCATAAGCCTCACTTGCCCTTTTTAGAATATTTTTTTCTTTCTTTTGCTTTAGTTCTCAAGCCAACATTATTTTTAGTTTCACTTTAGGCCTTTTTGAATTAATTAACTTGCTTTGATAAATTAGTAATTAAAATTACTTTTTGTAAAATTAAATAATTAAGTCTTTACTTAAATAATTAATTAAATTGCTCTAATAATTACAGTGATAAAAATCACTTTTCAAGTAATTTATTAATTATAAAGCCCCTTAAAATAATCATTAAAATTGCTTTAATTTTTCAAAGGGTTAAAACTACTTTTTGGGTAATTCAAATAATTATTCAATATAGTTCTATTTTAATAATTAATGAATTGCCTTATATTTTTGAATGATTAAAATCACTATTTAGACAATTTTATTAATTATTAAAATTATATGAATAGGGGACATCATAGTCCTCCCTCCCGAATTTTCTTGCCCTCAAGCACATGCAAGCTCATATGCCCAATTACCATGTCCAAATGGTAAAACATGTTGTAGTGTTCAAAAAGCTTTGCTCATGTACCTATTAAGTGGAATATTTTTTGCCAAAAAAATAGTGCGACATACCCCAAATGGATAATGAATGCCATCCCACCTTGCCAACATGTCCCACAATGCAAAACCCTTCTGTATATGTTTTTCAAGGGGAAAAAATATCCAAATTAATCTTGAACTTATAATACCTGTATTTTGGGGAGTGCCCCAATGTGTCCCAAATCATAGGAAAGTCATCCACTAGCTCACTGCACCTGTATGCCCCCATCTCATTCAAAATCGAGTGGGGTATGAAGGGGTATCCAATCCTGTTGCCCCAACTATGTCCTCCAAAAAGTATCCAACTCCATACTCCAATCCTCAAAATAATCTCCCAAAGATGCAATGTAGGAAAAAGAACCATACATTGGAAGCAACTAGCCCTTCCATGAACCCTACTAGAATAGGTCACTCCTATGCAAAAATTATGATCAACCCAAAGTTGCCCCTCCTTGTGAATGTTGGGTGGGAAAGTGACCTCAAAGACAACCCAAACATTCCAAAAATACCATGCAGATAACAAATGTACCTTAAAATCAGACATGTACTTGGAATAAAATCAATCAACAGATGTTCTTCAAAAGGTTGTATACAAGTCTTTCCCCACCTTTTTCATCCTCATTAAGTGGCTGGAAATTCTCTTTTGATGCAAAATTTTTGGATGCAAGATTTTCATGTATTCCAACTAACTTTTCGATATTTGATGATAGTTGTAAGTAAAAGAAAAAATCAGACATTCCATACCTATGAAGAGGTTGTGGTATGCACTCTTTTTTCTCCTCTTTGTCCTCAATAGGTGGTTGGCAATGGTCCCCATACTCAAAAATTTCTGAGGCAACAAATTCGGACCTTATCCACAACATTTTAGAACTTTTACTTGGCTGTCCCATGCCAAAAGAGTTGCCTTCAAATCTTTATTTCCCTTTTCTCATGCTTACACCACCATTATCAAACATAATGTTGGATGAAGATGTAGGACCCTCTTCATCATTCAAGTCATGCCAAATAACTTCCTTGCTTGCCATCTTTACAAGGGATCTTCCAAATAAACCTACACATGGAACAAACAAATTAGGAAAATCATTGGTGTTTAATAACACCCCTTTGATCCACTTGTCAAGTTCTATGATCCTTTCTTGATGTCTTGATCCTTCCTATCCATTTCACACAATGGATTGCCTTTTACATTCCACAATAAGTTGGAATCTTGATCTTCTCCCATATCCATTTTGATTGTATGTAAGTCCATCATAGTGTTCTTTTTCTTCAAGCATTCCCTCATCTCAAAATGCATTAATCTATCAAGAAGCCCTTTGTGCCATCCAACCTTGTCAAGGCTTGCACTCCTTATTTGTGATTGGGAATTGTTCCTTCCAAACTCTTCTATCAAATCTAGAGTCATGCAACAAATTTGAACAATTATTAGATACCAAACAAAAATCATCATTCAACTCATACCTTTCTATTAATATTTTGGTTTCTTTGGCTTCTTCAAAATCAACTTTTTGAATACCAAAGTTTGGGGTACTTGGCTGCCCCAAAGCACCTAGCATCTCCTCATTTTCATCCATCATTTGCAGCCCTCTTTGCTGCAATAAAAACTCAGATTTTTTATTTTCACAATTTCCCACTTTAGGCTGCCCGAAAGTGTCATCTTTTTGTAGCTCGTCTTCCTCCCTCAAATATGATTTTTTTGCTTCTTTGACTTCTTCATAGGAACCCTTATGAAGGTTTGTCCCTTCATTCTTTCCTTCCAACTCTCCATGTAGTTCAATATTCTCTTCCTATACATGCTTCACTATCAAATAAGGCCTCAATTTTTCCTCGCAATCAATTGCAACATTTTCAAACAGCATGTGTGCAATTGGAAAATTTTCCTTTTCTAACCACAAACCTGTCAACAAGATAGATAATAATGGTTTGGAAAGATCATCACTCTCATTGAGTGTCATGGTCAAGATTTTCTGCATAAAAGCTACAACATTTTTGGTAGGATTCTTACAAGCAATTGCAAAGAAATGTTGAAACATCTTAACAATAAGTTCATCACACTCATTATCTAACATCAAAATACATGACCTGGTTGAAGCCATAGTTTCCAAGATATTGACCCTCTTAGCAAAAGAACTTATGATGTCATCAAGACCTTCAAAACTTTTCACCATCAACTGAAATATTTCTTTCATGATGTCGTCACTGTATGGTTGTTCTGAAGCTGTTATCCTTGTAATTTCACTAATACAAGTGATAACTACAAGTCTCACATCTGAATCTGGATGTTTCAAAAACTCGAGCCTAGCCAAGTAAACCACCAAAGGATTTATTGCCCAAAACATAGACTTAGAGTCTGATTGAACTATCATGGACAAACAGTTTGTCGTTTCCTCCAAAATATTGAGCAAAACATTTTTTAAATGATTTGGATGCTCAATTTTTTTTTTCAATCTGCGAAGCTTTGTTCTTAATTCAGCTTCACTCATTAACTCCATAATTCATAGATTATGCATCCAAATCTGCAAACACAAACCCTCACAAGCTGGGCAAGATCAGTGCTCTGATACCACTATAATGCCCCCAAATAAGATGATTTAATACAAAAGAGGTTTTTCCCTAAATCCCAAAATTCTGAAAATGAAAGCAGCAAACCCTAGTTTTCAAAATAAGCTCAAAAACCCTTGTGAAGCCCTACAAACCCTAGACGCCACAATAATAGGGTTTTGTGGATGATTTTCAGTCAATAGCTTGTCTCAAAATTAACTAAATACTTGCAGAAACAATCAAAAAATTAAATACACGAAACAAGTACCTTCTTGCCAAATTATTGAAGCTCAAATACCACTTTATGATGGCTAAAAAATCTGATTTAATTCCAAAAATACAGCAATTGTTCCGAATATTTTTCCGCTTCAAACCCTTGCCAAAAATCTACCCTCAACAACTATTATTTTCTATGAACAATTGAAAATTTAAAAAATACATAACTCCCTCAATATTTGGAATTATGATGCAAACAAGAGCTCAAACTGATCATAAAAATAATGACTATCAAATAAAAATAATTTTGAAATTTTTTTCCCATGAAAAGATCACCAAAAGTTGCTCTAAAATTCTGAAAACCCTAGTTCCCTGTCAAAAATAATTAAATAATAATCTAAAAATTATTATTTAATTTCTTATCAATTTAGGGCTTCAAACCTTCCACGAAACTCCTCCAATACTTCACATCAACACGAAGAAAATTAGCAAATAAAATCAGAATATTTAATTTGCATAAAATAGACCAAAAGAAGCCTCCAAACTCTTGATCCAAGCTTCCAAAGTGGTTCGCTCCACTTGCAAAAATAAGATAAATATTTAGCAAAGTTAACATGCAAGAAATGAACTTTAAAACCCTCACAAAACTTCACACAAACTCTTCAAAGTGAATCGCCTCACTTCTAGGGCAAAAACAAGATCTCCTTAGCAAAGGTGGTCGTGTCAAAAGATATCTTTTTAAGATTGATCAACATCAAAGCAACAAACTTCTATTGGACATACATGCCAATAGTTTTTTTCAAACATGAAGAACAATTTATCAAATTCAACATATCCTCTATTGTAGTCTTTACCTTGTATTTGTATCTCCCAAAGGGTGGCGAATTATCTTGGGAAGATAAAATACATCATAAACTTCACTTGCCCTTTTTAGAATATTTTTTCCTTTTTTTTGCTTTAGTTCCCTAGCCAACATTCTTTTTCATTTCACTTTAGGCCTTTTTGAATTAATTAAATAACTTGCCTTAATAAATTAGTGATCAAAATTACTTTTTAGCAAATTCAATAATTAAGTCCTTAAATAATTAATTAAATTGCTCTAATAATTAAAGTGATAAAAATCACTTTTCAAGCAATTTATTAATTATAAAGCCCCTTCGAATAATCATTAAAATTACCTTAATTTTCCAAATGGTTAAAACCACTTTTTCGGTCATTCGAATAATTATTCAAGATAGTTCTATTTTAATAATTAATTATTTGCCTTATATTTTCGAATGATTAAAATCACTATTCAAGCAATTTTATTAATTATTAAAATTATATGAAAAAGGGACATCAGAGATCACAGTTGATACACCAAAAGATTGTATGTCAAGCCAAAGTGAGATGTTACAACAATGGCAGATTTTAAATCCTTCCACTTAAGGAAATTATTAATACACTTCAAAGAATTGGAATAGTTATACTACTAATGAGGATGACGTTTTTGTTATCTTTAATGAGGTGGACATCCTTAATAATAATATTGCAACTTTGGTGGACATTAACAATAATAATGACATTAATAACACTATGAGTGTTGCCAATATTAACATTAATGTTAATATTATTAAGGACAGTAACAACGGTTTTAAAGAGAAGACCAATATCATTGATACTAATGTTACCAGTGAGAATTTGGGTGGAGGTATTATTAATAATGATGATGATTTTAATAACTATATTGATAACACAAATAGTGTTACTGATATTAGTTCTAATGTTGTTGTTATTAATGATAATATTATAATCTGCACAAAAGAGGAGACTTCGGATGATTCACGTGTTGCCCCAAGAAGTAATAGAGGTTAATACAAATAATGAAGGACCAATGGTGAGAAAGGAAGAGCTTGGTTATAAATATTTTGGCTGGAACAGCACTGAAAATATAATTGATCTCGCCTCCATTACACTTAATACTCCTACGTTAAACTTGCTAAGAAGAGGTCTTGGTTTCCCCATAGCTCCCTGCAACATACTTTATGAGAAATTTATGATAAAGATTGAGATAACATTGAGAGTTTGCAGCGACACGTTGCCAAGGAGATCAGATGGCTTTGTAGCCCTTTGCAAAGCAAAACCACCAAAGAAAAACATCACTAAGGAAGAAGACCATGCACTAAAGATGCTCAAAAAACATAAGAATATAGTTGTGTTAAAAGCTGACAAAGGTAGTATGATAGTGGTAATGGACACCGAAGTTTAAATTGAAAAGATGAAAGATCATCTGGATAATAGTGAAGCCTCTAGACAGGTGCAAAAGGATCCATTAAATAAGATAACACACGATGCAACCAAACTAATCAATGAATAATGCTTAAGCAGGAAGAATAAACGAAAATTGAGACCTAATGACCCAGTTATGCCGAGGATTTATGGCGCACCAAAGGCTCATAAGTCCAATGTTCCCCTAAGGCCTATTGGAGACACTATCGACTCGCCAACCTACAAACTAGCAAGTTACTTATCCAAGAAGTAGGAACCACTAGTGGGAAACAACACATCTTTCATCAAGGATTCCAGACTTTTTCAGCACCCTTTCAAACTTGAGACCTGGAAAAAAAAAATTTAGTCAGCTTCAGTGTGGTTTCACTATTCACCAAGATCCCATTAGACAAGGCGGTAAAAGTGATTAGGGACATAACTGACAATGAGACAGCTAAATTGGTAGAATTATGCTCGAGATCCACTTATTTTAATTTCCAAGGGGAGATTTATGAGCAAATGGAAGGAGTAGCCATGGGCTCACATCTATCCCCAACTTTTTGTAAATTTATTCATGGAAAGTTTTTAAAAAAAAGCGATTCAATCTTCACATCTGAAACAGAATGTTTTGTATCAATTTGTAGATGAAACAAATGTAAGATGGCCTCATGGTAGGGATACACTTGATAAGTCCCTGACACACCTCCATGTGCAATTGGAACACATAAAATTCACTATGGAGGTCAAAGAAAACAACTGTCTACCTTTCTTGGTTGTCATTATTGCACAAAAATCAGATGGCTCTTTATCAAGACATGTTCACAGGAAAAGACACACACGTATGCATTAGAGCAGACTCACACCACCATTCGTCTCAAAAAGTCGGAGTATTGAATACATTGTTTACTAGATCTCTAAGAACATATGACTGAAAGAACCTAAAGTATGAAGAAAAAAAATTGCATCAAGCCTTAAAGAAAAATGGATATAAAGATAGGTAAATACAGAAAGTGTGTAAGAACGCTAAACATGGTAGGGGCTCCCAGAGAAATAATGCGGACATGACAAAGAAGGCCTTCTTACCTTACATTCAAGGTACTATGGAGAAGATTGCGAAAATGCTAAGGAATAAGGGCACTAAATCATTCACCAAGACTGCCAAGACCATTAGAAACTACCTGGGAGTGTAAAGAACCATCATGAACCTAATCTAAGAAAAAGTGTTTATGAGATACCTTGTGCATGTGGGATTCCTAACTGATGAAACTGGCAAATTATTTCAAACAAGAACCAAAGAACACAATTATGACATTCAATAAGGTAATGTGAAAAAATAGGCACTAGTGGAGCATCAACAGAAAAAAAATCACCTAATCCGCATAGAAGATACTAAGATTCTCACCTTGGAGGGATGTCGAAAGGACAAAAGGATTAGGAAAGCCATAGAAATTGAGAAAAGGCCTATAAATCTAAATAGGGATGACGGTTTCAAGCCACGCCATACATGGACGCTTCTTACCCATAAACTTAGCCAACGAGTGGAAGGTCAAGGCTAAACATTGAAGGAATGTAGTAATTTGTTTATCTATTACAAATTACTTATACAATAATAATTCCCTTTGCCTTATACTAAGAAGATTAAATCCTTATCTTTCCTTCCTCCCCTTCATTCTTTTCCTCCACTACACTAACTACCTACACTGCACCTTCATTGTGTGGCATCTATTTACTACTTATTGGACATGATCCTCCTCTTTTCCTCAAGCAGTGTCTTCAATTCTTTTAACCTTGATGAAGGCACAATAGAGACTCGAAACAACAGTAAATGTAATCTCCATGCAATTGACCCCAAAAGACTCTTACAAACATCACAAGGTTGACACTCAAGATGATCAAGAATGCCTTTCACAGACTACTCTGCTCAATCAAGGTTCACAACTCATATACGAGAACGAGCTAAAAACAAGACCTAATATCCAACTCACATGAACATTAACACCAAGCCAACACCCATCATTTTTGAAGAACAAGAGGACCTTTTTCACACCAAGTATTGGCTTAAGGAACAACCACTCCATGTCATAATCGACACTGGAAGCCAAAATAATACGGTATGCAACGAAAGCACAAAACACTAAGAAATGCCTAGGCCTCACAATGAAAGTGCACCAATGCACATTTGAGTATGGTATCTTATCCATGCAAACTATTTTACTTGTGATGTAGCACCACTTGAAATCTGTGATGTTCTTCTTGGCAAACCCTACTTTTATGACCAAGATGATATCTACAAAGCTAAGCCACAATGGCAATACGCCAACGTCAACCATTGTCTCTACCAAATTTTGGAGTCCTCTCCAAAGACAAACATCTCATTGGTAACTACAAAGCAATGCAAGAAGCTTGTCTCTCAAAAACAAACGTGTGTATTATTTGCCCCCCACCCCCAAATACAGTGCCAAACATTGCAAAAACACATGCTCATAGCTCAAGCCGTGGTGTTTGTAACACAATAACAACTTGACAATCTTCTACAGCAATACAGAGATGTCTTTGAAGAGCCTACAGGCGTTTTGTCACATTGCTTCAACAAGCATCAAAGTGATCTCGTTTTGAGATCCCCCTTCTAAACAATCCTCTCTATCATAGATCAATTTGAAATAAGGATGACATTCGCAAACAAATACAAAAGCTCATCAAACAAACGAAGATTCAACAAAGTTCTTCACCTTGTGGTGATCCCATCCTCCTCGCACCCAAGAAGGATGGTTCGTGGCATCTTTGCATTTTCTATCATTCCCTCAACAAGACCACCATGAAAATAGGTTCCAGCTTCGAGTGCACAATATTTCACTAAGGTCGATCTCAAGTCTTGTTATCACTGAGTTCCAGTCAACACTAAAGACATCTGGAAGAATATCTTCAAGACAAAAGAACGAATGTATGAGTGGTTGGTAATACCTTTTAGTCTGACCAATGCCTCTGCAACCTTCACACAGCTCATGAACGATATTCTGTGACACTTCACAAATACCTTTGTCATTATCTACTTGGATGACATTCTCATCCATAGCAACACTTGGGAAGAGCATAATGCATATGTTCAAAAGTTTCTTAACACACTTCACACTCACAAAAAACAACCCAACTTAGACAAGTGTATCTTTGGTGTTACTCAGGTTTAGTACTTAAGATACATCGTTGACCGTAAAGGCATTCATGTGGATCCAACAATTATCAATATCATTCATGATTGGCCAATTCCTCGCAACCAGATAGAACTATGAATTTCTCTTGGACTCATAAAGTTCTATCATCGGTTTGCATTGGGATTCTCTCACATCTTCTAGTCGATGAACCAAATCATGCAAGCTAAGTTAGCATTCCAATAAGCACCTGTGCAACACCGAGCATTTGAAAAAGTCAAATCCATACTCTGCTCTTCACCTATCCTCGCAATACCTGACATCAATCAACCCTTCAAAATTGAGACCAATTAATATAATCTCACTCACTGCAATACTCACTCAATGTGGATACCATTTTGAGATATTTAGCAACATCATGTGAAGGTATTCTACCTATGAGAAGGAGCTCTATGCAGTTTTTCCAATTGTAAAACAATGGTAACACGATCTCTTAGGTAAGGAGATGATCATTCACTCTAATCACAAACCTCGTCAGTTTCTCATACACAATGTAAGCTAGAGAATGCAAGGAACATGAAGTCGATGACCTCTTTGCAACAATTCTATATAGTGATCAAGCAAAATAAGGGAAGACACAATAAACCAATTGTTTACCTAAGCCAACCTCTAGCCACCTTGTTGTTAATGGTGCTAGATACAAGAGAAGACAACAATATAAATTGGGTTTCAAGTACACCATAGATCAAAAACTTGACCTACCTACAATGCCCTTTCTCAAGGACAATAGGTTGAAGACCTCTATCTGTTGGACAAGCTTGACCATCTCTATGTTCCTTCCAACACACCTCGCATTGGACTCATCTAGGAAGCACACTACTCCAAATCAGTTGGTCATTTTGGAGTCAACAAGAGAGTGGCCGCACTTCAAAAACATTTTTACTGGCCACATATGCACAAAGACATTGAAGTTGACATTATAATCTTGCGTATGTACACACCACTTCCAATTACGTGCAAACCATGGAAGTCTACATGGATTTCTTATTTGGTCTATCGACAACTAAACATTGTCATGACTCCATGTTTGTTGCACTTGATCCTTTCTCCAAGATGGCAATCATGGTTGCTTCCAAAAAAATTAATGCACAAGAAACAGCAAAACTCTTCTTCTAGCACTTTTGGTTACACTTTTGGATTCCTCTCTTCATTGTATCTAATCTCACACTCACTGCAATACTAAATTAGTTCGTTAGTCATTTCTAGCAAGCTTTTTGGGAAATACTTGACACTCAGTTGGATGGATCAACATCATTCCATCCTTAGACTGATGAGAAAACTAGAGTGGTTAATTGTACCCTAGTCCACTAACTACAGATGTACAATAGTGCTCATCCTTGTGCTTGGATGACAACTTAACGTACATCTAGCATGCCAACAACAAAGTTCCTTACAAGTCTACAAGGCATAGTCCAATCAAAACATGTTCCACTAGGGCCACCTCTTGACATTGTTTTTCACACCCCTTTAGTTTCAATAGCTAGTGCGCAAGCAAAGGAATTGGATAAAGCAAAAAAATTCCTAGAACACATAGAAGTTTATCACCAAGTTCAACAAATCTTGGCTTGCTAATAACAGAAGTACAAGGAACATCATGATTCGCATTGGACAGGAAACACTTTTCAAATTGGTGACAAAGCCTAATTGCATTTGCACAAAGAGCGATTCCAAGGTCCTCACCGCAACATCAAACCAATGGAATATGATCCTTACACCATATTATGCTATGTTGGTGGAAACACATTCGTCCTAGATCATCCACTATACTTGGTCATGCATCATGTGTTCAACGTTGAGCTATTGAAGCCATACACACCAACTCTACTCGAGCCTTTAACAGTTCATGATCCATCAAATTTGAATCCTACACACTTGAATCTAGCAAAGAAGGATCAACTCATTGACACCACATCTATTCACACTCGCAATGGCACTCACCAATTGTTTCGAGTTGTGAAAACAGGGCAGTATGCAAATCAATCTAAGTGGTAAATTTTCAGCATTTCCAAGTCCAATTTCCAACATTGGTTACCCATGCAATGGGGACCATTGCTTTTCAAGAAAGGGTGAATTATTGGAGCAAATCCATACACAATTCACAACTATATGTGAATTATATGCAATGTTTGCAGCTCAACACTAGTTCGAGCACACCAATTTGGATTCATTGGTTTCACATCTCCGAGCAAACTCCCTGCAAGATTCGCAACATATCATCATTGCCACTTTGTAGCCTATGAACTTCACAACACCTGCAATGTGCACACCACTTCTTCAGTTCCCACGTGCACAAGAATACAAGGTTGAGATACCGAAGGGGCACACATATCGGATAACCAATCAAGTTGGCATTCATCTTCCAAGCAAGGGTCACTTTTGGCAACTGAGTCAATTGACACAAAAACGTTTCTTGGAACTGAGCCCTCTTGTAGTCGATCTAAAGATTATATAACTTTAATCTCCTTGATTGCGTTGGATATTGTACAAACTTCATCCTCTATAATACATTCCCAATGCCACACAATCCATCTCTAGATTCAGCCCATGGAAATACACAATTCTGGTTTCAAGTCCAACATTGGACACATGTATATCACCTTGTTCATGATGAATAGACGAGCTATATTTGTTTTCTTTTGGTTTCATTGAATGTGCAGTGGTGCTTCTGCATTTCATTTTCATTTTCTATTGCATGTTCAACATAACTCACAAACTAATTAGCTAGAACTGTCTAACATTTGTAATGTAAATTGTCCTCCATGAACTCCTAGGCTCAACATGGATAAAGAACTAAACGTCCATCCAACATGCCTACAAAAGAGCTTTTCACAGTTCTATGGAGCCTAGTCTGTTCCAAACATGTTATGGGTTCCAGCCAGCAGCATCACTTGACATAGCCTATTGCGCACCCACAATTCCTAAAGTGGCTATGCAAGCCAAGGGATTGGACAAAGTAAAGTGCCCACAACATATCCAACCTAGGCTCAACATGGATAAAAAACTAAACGTACATCCAACATGCCTACAAAAGAACTCTTCACAGTTCTATGGAACCTAGTCTGTTCCAAACATGTTATGGATTCCAGCCAGCAGCATCACTTGACATAACATATTGTGCACCCACAATTCCTAAAGTGGCTATGCAAGCCAAGGGATTGGACAAAGTAAAGTGCCCACAACATATCCAACAAATCTATCAGCTAGTTCAACAAATTCTAACTCACCAACAACAAAAGTATAAAGAGTATCACGATGCACATCATATGTCTCACACTTTTCACATTGATGAAAAAGTTTGATTTTGTCTCCAGAATGAGCAATTCCAAGGCATCACCTAAAGATCAAATCATTGCAAAATAATCCATACACCATAACGTGAACCATACGTGAGAATGTTTTCGTCCTTGACTTCCAACCATACTTGGGCATGAATTCAATATTCACTGTTGAGTTACCGAAGCCACACACACCACTGCTACTCGAGCCATCTGCAATCCAACATCCAATAGATTTATATCTCACACACCTAAGTTTAATAGATAAACACCAAATCATTGACACGTCTACTACTCACACTCTCCAAGTAAATAATAAGTTATTTCAAGTTGTGAAAGTGGGGCAGAATATAGATCAAGCTAAGTGGTACACACTTGAGGAGCTCCATAACTGATTTCTACAACTGCAACAAGACATAACGGGGACCATTTCTCTGCAAGAAAGGGCAAATGGCCTGGTTATATCTGTAATGGTTTTGCAATTCATTGCAAACTCCACATATTTTGCAATCCACAGTTGGTTCTCAACAATTGAGTAGACTCCCATTGTCAGTTGTGAATAGCACTCCAACTTCACAACCTATTGCGACTTATATTTTGACTTGCCATCATCTTAAGTACAAAGAGTGTTACATTGCACAACATACACCTCATACATTTCAAAAAGGTGACAAAGTTTGGTTGCATCTCCAGAATAAGCAATGACAAGATCTGCACCGAAATATCAGACCATTGCGGTAGAGTCCATACACCATATTGCAAACCAAGGGTGAGAACGTATTCATCATCAACCTTACACCATACTTGCACATGCACCTAGAATTCAATATTAAGTTACTAAACCCATACACACCACCTCTACTTGAGTTTAGAGGCAATCCAACATCCAACAGATTTGGATCCAATACACCTAAGCCCAACATAGAAAGACCAAACCATTGACATAACTATTACTCGCACTCGCCAAGGCAATCATCAACTATTTTAAGTTGTGAAGGTGAGGAAATATGTAGATCAAGCTAAGCAGAACACATTTCAACTACTCCAAACATATCATTTGGGACTACAACAAGACACAATGGGAACCATTACTCTTCAAGAAAGAGCAGATAGTCCAAGCATATCTATAATATAATAATGGATTTTGCAATCCATCGTCAGTTCTTCGTAATTGAGTATCTTCGACATATCCATTGTGAATAGCTCATCAACTTTGCAATCCATTATGAACTCGATTGTGAAGTACACATCAACGCCACATGTTCCATATGAACTGCCAAACAAAACCGGGACATTAAACAAACACACACCTCGTGTAATTGTCCAAGAAGCATCCTTGGCACCTGGAGGCCAACTGACACATCACAACACAAATCAAAAATAGATTTACGAAACTGAATTCGGTGGAACACAAAACAGTTCAAGGAATATTTCATTCAATAACTAATTTGGGTTTATAATTGTAATGCACTCGATTCTCATCCATCCAACATCCTATAGGCATTCCACTAACACTATCTGAAGCATTCCTCCATTTAGATTCGCCAAATAGTCCTCCACAATCCGGTATTCACATCCTCATGCCACATAATTCATCCACGGGAATACGCAACATTGATTCTTATTTCAAGGATTGTAATCATGTGTATAATACCCTGTTCAAGGAGAATAGAAGACCTGTTGTTGTTATCTCTTGTTCCCATTGAATATATAATTGTGCTTCAGTTTCTATTTACATTTCCTTCAATGTCGGATCATAACTTGTAGGTTAGTTGGAAAGATTCATCTGCTAGCTTGTCTATAATTAGTCCTTCGTGCCAGTCCTGGGTACGACATAGATCAACTGTAACTGGTTACAACTGTTGTAAACCCTAGGGTAAAAACCCTAGATCAAAAAAATCTAGACCTGAAAATAGAAATACCATAGTTCTGAATATTTCTAAAATAGCTGTTGTTCAAGACTTGGTTATGTTTGTAATACATTTTTCCATAACATTTATGTTCAGATGCCGATACCTTTTTTTGGGGTGTGATGTTTCATTAGAGATGATATCTGGATCAGTTGGAGTACATAAAACAAATTATTATGTATGGTTTGGCCAAGATTGAGAGCTAGCATTGTGTGTGTGTCTATACAGCTTTCATAGTCCAGCAGTGGTACTCTAGCATGGTGGATTTCTGTGAGTTTCTAAGTAGCGTGAAATAGGATCTTTGTGCACCTCTGAGAAGCTTGAATTTAGCAGATGTTGGCCATTATATTCTCTGTGTTGTTTTAGGGAGGGTTTTATATAAATCTCTAAGCAACGGAGGTTCTTCAAAATCCAAATGGGTCAAAAAACTCGCATGCGGCCAAAATACTTTGAGCCTTGTTAACATGGTCCAAATGAGAAATGGATGATCCAGATCCAAGGACAAATCTAGGGGACAATATTCTAGATTGCTAGAACCTGGATGTGTTACATGCAGAAGCAATATTAAACAAGAATATAGAAATGAGAATTAACATTGACATAATGACACATAGGAAAGATATTAGAACTGTAACAGAAATTATATTAATCTGAACATTATGTACATGACATACTCTCGAAGGAGATGTATGGTTGTCTATCTTCCTCTATCTCCATCCTGCTTAAACTATCTAATCATCTAGATGTGTATACATAATCATACAATGCCACAAAAGGCTGAGAAGTACTCTGGAAGAAGAAACAGTTGCTCTTTTATGGGTGACTCTTCACCTTCTATCGTTTAAGGCTGAGACGCATCAAAATATAACGATCAAATCTGCCCTTGAGTCATATGGTGGAGCTCCACCCTATTAAGGACGGAAACAGAAACATTATCAGCACTTGGTAGTACCATGTGTGGAGAGTTAAGCTCTGTGGTTTGGCCTATAGGTAGCTGAGACCACGACGTGTCCAATGTTACTTGCTGCAGCAGGTTTGGTGCACGCTCGAATGATGCGACATTCAAACTTCCCAAAATACCTTGTGTCACTGGAACTGTTGTTGCAGTATCTAATGAAAGTAGAATAGTGATCTTGGAGGTACCTTGAACCACAAAAGGTAATTGTGTGTTACTACAGACCATAGAAACTGATTGGATTCTACCACAGACCACGAGAATGGGTTTGACAGTATGACTGGTTATCTTTTTGGAGCTGCTACTTGGATCAATGGGTTCGGTTGATTCCAGTTGACAGCCAATCAGATAGGGAAAACCCTATTGCCTAAACAATGGTGAGGCTATTACAATATTGCCATTCACAAGGCTGAGGCGACTCCTCATGCAATCAGGTACAATCTATGACTCTTCCTGATTATCTTCCCTTTGGCAACCGGTACATACCACATGCTGGAAAATTTCTCCACAGCCAAGCTTTGATGTGGAATATCTTAATAAGTCTGGGTTAGTGTTTTCACCCTAAGCCTGCCAGCTTAAAATTAAATTTTAAAGAAATTACTGAAAAAAAAGTGGAGTTGTCGAGTTTGTCTAAGCTGTATGGTTTACCTGGTGACCATTTATGTCAGTTTCCCTAGTGTAGCACAATTACTTGTGGGTAGGATAGCTACCATGCAAACTGCAGCACGTCAATGGTGCTGGTATAATCCCTACAGGCAGGGATTACCCTGCACCATTGGTGTTGGACAGTTTGCATACCAGGTATCCTGATCCCAGCCACTTGTCTGCTTGAGCTAAAAAGGAGGTCGCTGACTAACATTCCTTGTCCAAGGACTCGTCTAATAGTAACGGGTAGTGAGGCTGGTCACGCTCTTAAGAGAGTGACTTAAGTGAAAGTCCTCCTTACTATAATAGTTCCCATAGCTCCTGCCGACATTGAGGTGAGGTTGTGATGTAACAATAAACTATATTATATAAATGAGTTCAACCCCACTTGTGATCAACTCCAAAAAGCGTACATAGGAGCCAACATTTCTTGGAGGGCTAAAATTCTTATTGCTCAGCTGAGAACCAACTCTCACCAACTTCGTTGTGAGACCGGGCGTTGGAAGAGGCCAAAGGAGGCTTGGGAAGAGAGAATTTGCAGATTTTGCAATTCTGGGAAAGTGGAAACTGAACAGCACTTTATTCTAGAATGTGAGGCCTACAAAGATAGCAGAGATAAATTTGCGGATACTATATGTGACAGTTCTTGGCATAACCTATTCAACGAAGAGCACATTGAGCAATTAGGGGGGCTCATCATCAGCCTACACAAGAAGCGAACAGTGCTACTTAAATCTGCTTGAGTTGTCTTGCTGTCCCATAGACTATTTTTAGTCTCGTGGACGTTAAAATTTTTATTATTATTATTATTATATTATAATGGGGTTCGTTTAACATTCACCCATTACTTAACGTGGTGTTAAGGCAGCTCAGCTCGCCCAGGATATACTTCAAAAAAAAAAAATTGAATAATGCACCTAACATTATGTGCGGCATTTGCTTTAAAGAGACTTGGTATTGTGACAACCATAAAGGTTCCAGGGGACAAAGCAAGTGATGTGCACGTGTTGGAGGTGGATGTGTTGTGTCCGAAATTTAGGAGAGGATGCGTGACCCTATACTTTTGCACAGCAAGGAGAAAGGCAATGCAGAAACTCGATGAGGTACTATGAGCTTGTATGCAAGCCAAGATGCCACGCATGTGAGAGATCCAAAGTCCAAGTGAGCAGTATGCAGGGCTGCATTGAAGCTGCACATGGATCAAACTGGATTTAATCATAGAAAAATGAACCCTCTCCAACCTGGCCCTTAAAACTTTAATTATGGACCTTGATTTCACACATAGTGTAACAAATGCAAGGGACAATAGTATATTGCACATAAATTGGACATAATACTAATCTCAGATCAATGGATTCAGAAAACACCAAAAAAATCTATTTTTTATTTTCTTTTTTTTTTTAAATAATAAATGTAATCTACACTTAAAATGCTGCATTTCATTAGTTTACACTATTTTAAATTATATGCTATTAAGTCAATATTTTCTATACAAATTGATAATTGTTCACATTTTTGTCTATTTTTATCCCCTTTAACCAAAAAGTAAGACATAATATTATACTTCAATCTACATACCTAGTACTATATGTAAGTATACAGTCATTCATACATGACATCTACTTTTAGTCATGATATAATCACTCATACAAGACATGAATGGAGCTAATCACCCTAATACTCTCCATTAAAAATAAAAAGAATAAAAATACCATTCAAGAGTCATCCTAAAAATATACCATTCACTTTGAAACAAATGTCAAATAAATGGGTCAATCCATGCATGCTTTATTTCTAATATCATTCATGTATGACCTTAATGATTTATTCCATTCCCGCATATAATAGAGTTATCTTGTAGCATTCCAAACTTAAATATGACAATATTACTACCACTACTATTTGGGGTAGAGCGGAGTGATTTCAAACACTATTTTATTAGGCTCATATCAAGATAAATTATATCACTATCTCTCTCCCCAAAATTCAGATTAGCCCTATTTTGGATTTCTGGTAGTGACCCTAAAAATAGCTCGCCGAATTTCCAGCGGAGTCACTAATTGCAAATTTAACACAAATTGAAAATATTTTTATGACATGAAATATTTTGGGTGTAATGCAGGGATTAATCCTACAAATCTGTCATTTCTTGATTGCTTTCTCTCCTTTCCATAAAAAAACAGAGGCTGCAGTGTGATAAATATTTTCATACTAAGTTAAATGAACCGCGCATACGAATAGCGAGATGAAATGGGTGAGAAGTAGTTACAGTCGAGTTTGAGAGATTGCAAAGGAACGGTTTCTCCAAATATCATTTTGACTTCTTCAAGCTTATTCGCATTTCCAGTCACAAAAGTTACTGCATTCATACTTGCTACTAACGCCGCCATTGTGCGAGTATGTTAACGTTTGCCAAGTCCAACCCTGTAAAAGCGTCTATATCTTGTTGCGTTGTCGCTGTGGAAGGAAGGAAGGACTCGAGAAAATAATAATAATAATAATAATAAAAATTTTAACGTCCACGAGACTAAAAATAGTCTATGGGACAGCAAGACAACTCAAGCAGATTTAAGTAGCACTGTTCGCTTCTTGTGTAGGCTGAGGATGAGCCCCCCTGATTGCTCAATGTGCTCTTCGTTGAATAGGTTATGCCAAGAACTGTCACATATAGTATCCGCAAATTTATCTTTGCTATCTTTGTAGGCCTCACATTCTAGAATAAAGTGCTGTTCAGTTTCCACTTTCCCAGAATTGCAAAATCTGCAAATTCTCTCTGCCCAAGCCTCCTTTGGCCTCTTCCAACGCCCGGTCTCACAACGAAGTTGGTGAGAGTTGGTTCTCAGCTGAGCAATAAGAATTTTAGCCCTCCAAGAAATGTTGGCTCCTATGTGCGCTTTTTGGAGTTGATCACAAGTGGGGTTGAACTCATTTATATAATATAGTTTCTTCCTCCCGATCTCGCTTCCCCAATTTCTCTTGTAAAATTTCTCCATAACAAAGACTTTTATTTCTTTATTATTTGTGGGGCACATATTGAATTGAATATTCCATTTACTCATCCATGTGATATTTTGTTGCATCCATGTCCTTTTTCGCTTACATAGTGTATCACTAAAAACAACTTTAGGCCATCTATCCTCTTCCATTTTTTCGATTCTTTTTAAATAGCTTAAAAGGCGAACCATAGCAAGTGCCTCGATAGGAACAGCTCCCATTTCACTTAGCATGATGTCATATGGAACCGTGCTTTTGATTTTAATCTTGCTTGTAATCAAACGCTTTTGGATTCCTTCAATTTGTTTTCATTGTGTTATAGTAGTGCTGCTGGCCCATAATTCACACCCGTAAAGAACAACTGGCAGCACAAGAAGACCGAACAAGGTTTGAATAGTTTTCCAATCCCACAACTCCGCTTCACGGCACTTATTCTGAAGAGCATAGAAAGCCTTCCACCCACCTAGTGTCTTTTTATACCTGCAGCTAGACCAGCTTAGCTTTTTGTTGAAATCGATGCCAAGGTATTTATAATCCGCAACCTCTTCGAGAAGACTTCCATTGTAATAAAATTCATGTTGATGTTGTTTTTTATTATTAGAGAAAATCATAACCTTAGTCTTGCTGATATTGACCTGCATCCCCACCATTCTGCAAAATCACTCAAGAGAAGATAGATGGTCTTGCAAACCACAGGCAGATTTGGTAATTAAAATGAGATCGTCCGCATATAAGAGCAACTTTATAACAAATTCACCTAGCTGAATGCCTTCGCCCTTTTGTATGTTTAACCACTCTTCCATTTTATCAATATATAAACCAAATAAAGTAGGAGACAAAGGGCAACCCTGTTTGACCCCAATATCGCTCCTGAAACATTTTGAAATGCCATTTGAAGTTCTGATTTTCACTTTCACCTCTTCGTACATCCTATGAACAGCAGCTCTGAGATGCCTAGGAATCCCCAATTCTTCCATCCTAAACCAAAGCTTGTCTCTCGAAACGGTATCAAAAGCCTTTTTGAAGTCAACAAAGCAACAAAAAACCTCTTCCTTTTTCTCCCACTCTTTTTCAATAATGTGTCTCAGAGTGACACAGTGATCCACTGTCGAGTGCTTTGGCCTAAAACCAGCTTGCCCTTTAGCACGTTTATGGTTTTCTTCTGCCCATTTGCTGATCCTAGTTTCTATCATGCTGCCAAAAAGTTTAGCAAAGAGGGGATTGATCATTATAGTCCTGTAGTTGGAGGGATTGTTAACATCACCACTCTTAAAAAGTGGTATTGCAAGGTTGATTGTCCAATCTTTCGGAAACCCTTCTTGGCAGATTTGTTGAAGATTTCAGTGATGTACGGTGCAAGAGTTTTCATGCCCCACTTCAAATATTCGGCTTGAAGTGCAACAAGATCTTTTGCTTTACCTCCACCCAACTTCTTAATCCCTGTCTCTACCTCTTGCACAGTGAAAATGTTTGTAGTATCGTTGACCAAAGGTGGGTGTCCCACTCCACCCTCTTGTTCATAAAGTTTCTTAGCATATTCAAACCATTGGGTGGCAGTAATATTATTTTCATTTTGCTTTCTCCTTGGTTGGAGTTCTTTCCAGAAACGTTTGGGGTTATTTCTGCCCAAAAAAATTAGCTCCTCTCTCCTTGTGAACATAAAATCAATTTTTTTCTTCTTTAGGATCTGTTTGTAGGCCTTAATGTCGAGTTTAGTTTTATTCGACTCCCTTAGGTTCCTCCTGGCCGTCTTACATTCCTTGTCAAACCATGCATTGGTTGAAAAACAATTAGTTTCAGATTTTCTATTTTTTGCTCTCTTGCATTTTGAAAGAGCCTCGTGAATCAGATTTGATAAGTCATGACTGTTAACACCATGCTTATACATAAGGTGTCCCATACAAAGTTCCTCAAGAGTAGCTCTAAAAGTGTTACTGTTTTCTGAAGTTAACAAAATTCTGCCCTGAGAAGGTGGGTGTTAAGGGCCTTGGATTTTTGCCCCAAGCCGCCTATCCTTTGCCCAATACAAATTTATGTACAGCGGTCTATGATCTGATTTTAGATCCCAAACGTGCTCTCCAATTTCAACTTCTTTAATATTTTTATACAAATTCTGCGAACAAATTACATAATCTACCACACTTGCCCCGTTGTATGTGTTGCAAGTGAAATTGCCCGACTTAGCCCATCTAGCCAAACCATTACAGATTATTAGATCAAATGTGCCACATAAAGTGATCAATTCTTCCCCAAAATGATTGTAGCCTTTAGCATCTTCGAATATTCTTTTCCATTGCTGATTTCTCTCTTCTGTGAGCCAAATAGGGTTATCATTTACTTCAGAGCTGAAAATACTTGCTTGCCAATTCGCTGTCCTAGCATTGAAATCTCCAACAAGAAGAACATCCCCACGCTGCGAAAAAATAGCAACATCTTTCTTTAACGCAGCATAGGGGTCATTGTGATCTAAGCCACATTTTTTATAAGTTTTAGATACTTGTGGAGCAAAGTAACAGGCTGCGATCCTGAGAAGAGTGTTATTTTCCACGATTTTGAACCATAGGAATTGTTTATTAGAATCAATCTTTTCCAACTGAATGGCACGACCTTCTCTTTCTTTTACTAGAACCATTATACCTCCATGACCTTTACCATTTGCCGCTGCCTCATTCCATACTGCCATCTTCCAGTAGCCTTCAAATAATGGGGTCTTACATCCCTCATGCTCATGTGTCTCTATGAGACAAATAATGTCTTTGCCTTCCGCGATAGGTCCTAACCCAGGCCCACGTCTCCACGGATAACCTCTGCAATTCCAACAAATTAAACTTAAGGACGCCTGGGTTAAGCTTGATTGCTATTTGTTTTGATGTGCAAGGCTCAAAGTTGAGTTTTTATCGGTAAGCGTGATTGTGGATCTTGCGGTATCTCTACATGTTAAGGTGTTTGTTGTCGCACCTTTGTTGCCTTCTTGCTGCCCTTCATTGGAGCGGTGGCCAAAATGAGCAATAATTGCTTTTCCCTTGAACATCCAAGCTCTTTTGCCTTCATTTCTAGCGGTTCTGATTTTTTCCATTTCCATCCTTCTTTCAACTTGCTGTCTCATAGTTAAATCCTCCTCTAAAATGAAGCGAGAACCCCTCAAGAGCTGTTTTTTGTTAAGTAGATTTTGTTTGTCTCTAATGCTGGGCATAACTACCTTGATTGGCCTATTTCTCTCAGCGTGTGGTTTGCCAACCCTCCAAGCTTGGCAGATTTGTCCTTGCCACAACAACACATCTTGTAGGAAATCCCTCGTTAAGTCAAGGGTATGTTCGCCTTCCCCATAGTCTTTTATCCCTTTGATAATTATATTGGATGCCCTAAGCTGCCTTTCCTTAACCTCTCCGTCTTGTGTGTTCCCACGAATCTTTGCCTCTTCTCTTGCCATATCAAGGTGTTTGTTGTTTTTGTCCCAAGTTTTGGTGCCTTCTGCAAAACTTCTCCTCTCCTCTTCAACCTCTGCCTTTCCTAGCAAACTAGTGTGAAGAATCGTTTGCTCCTTATTATGAGATGGCTCGTTATTTGCTGTGACCTTGTTTGTTTCCAATGTAACATTCAATTTTTTCCATTCATCCTTCATGTTCTGCCATTCAAACTTCCCAGCTGAAAGTGTTTCTTGCAGCATTGAGATTTGAGCTTTTAAAGTGTTGTTATTGTCTGCAAGAGTTTTATTTGCTGCAATTAGCACCTGTATATTGCGGTAACTTTCTTGCTCCTTAGCCTCTAGGAGCTCCAACCTCCTCTTGGCCCTCAAAAGTTCTTGCACATAAAGATCTGGACACCAAGCGAGAGGTGTGGAGGTAGGGCTGTAACTGACAGAATCACCTAATTTGCTGCTACCATACAACTCACTGTCACCCCTTAAGTGTGGAGGAGGGCACATTTTGACAACATCTTTTTGTTTCTTCTCTTGTTTATGCAATCTCTGCCCGTGTTTCTGCTTTTCATGTGACCATTTTACGCGAGCAAGTCTACGTTTTAAAATGCCCTTGAACTGTTTAGCATTGACCCAGATATATTTCCCTGTCTTGCCAAGTGATGCCATTTTGACTTGTCCTAGATGGTTAGTTTCAGAATGCACCATAATTTCTTGACCGTTTTTGACCAATGAGATGGTTTATTTTCCCATTATTTGTGTATCCACGCTTTGTTTTTCCATTGATCAAAAGAGAGAAGGGCGAAACAAAAGCTGCTATAAAAAAAAAAAAAAGAAAAAAGAAAAACGAGTGCACCTTGAAACCCCTGGCTTAAAGGCCTGCCACTATCTTGCTCTGGGCTGGGCCCCAGTCTTCATTTTGCCCTAAGAAATGACGGGAGGCTGGGCTCAAATTGTCGTCTCGATTTCGAGTCGCGCGCTGCTGATGACAGATGCTGCTAACCTTTACAGGCCTGGCTTTTCGGGGACCGCGACGGCTAGGGTTTTGAGGTTCTTGACTTTGCAGAAGAAGAAAAGAAAATGCAGAAAATGTTATCATTGGATATTCATAGCTTCTGCTGTTTCAATATTTTATAGTATAGTTTCTCCCGTCCTTTGTGTCGCTATCATGCAGCTAACTCGTGAGCACATTCCGATGCCTCCGATGGCCAATGTTTAATAATTTGTGTGCATATGCCAAGAGTCATACTACAGCGAGCTCTGCCATGATGTGTGTACATACATGGGTGTTTTGTTGTGAATGTTTCGGGAGATCTGATTTGAGAACCCTAATTGGAAAACAAAGGATAGACCCAACAACAGATGTCACATAATGAAAAACAGAATTGCCAAATATTCCTTTATAAAATTGGAAAATAATAAATGAAAGAAGTGATTTTAATTATGTCCTCGATACCCAAACGATTTCTGGGTAGGGTCATCCAAGAGGGCTTCCCGAAAGAGTGGACGACTAGCGTGGTTATACCTATCTTCAAAAGCGGGGATACCAATAACCGTCAAATTATCGTACTATCATGGTTAATACTCTTCTTGGTAAACTCTTCGGAAGCATGATAGAGCATAGAATCAGTAGGTGGGCAGAAAAAGAAGGAAAAAGAGCTAAGGGCCAAGCTGGATTTAGACCGAAGCACTCTACTATTGATCATGGGGCTACACTTAGGTTCTTGATTGAAAAAATATAGAACAATTAGGGAGACGAGGTCTTTGTTGCTTTGTCAACTTCAAAAAAGCCTTTGACATGGTCCCCCGTGACAAACTTTGGAATAGGATGAAGGAGTTGGGGGTTCCGTATGAGCTTAGAGCTGTTGTCCATAGATTATATGAGCAAGTAAAGGCTAAAATCAGAACTAGTAATGGAATGTCAAAGTGTTTTGATAGCGATATAGGCGTCAAGCTAGGCTGCCCGCTTTCACCAACTTTATTTGGACTGTACATTGATAAATTAGAAGAATGGTTAAATAAAGATAGTGGAGAGGGGATTCAACTAGCTAAGTATGTTATAAAACTGCTTCTTTATGCAGATGACCTCATTTTAATCGCCAGAATAGCCAGCAGCTTGAGGAAACATTTGAGAGCACTTGAAACTTTTTGTCAAGAGGTTGGAATGCAGGTGAATACAAGCAAAACCAAAGTAATGATCTTCTCTCTGAAAAGAAAAAAGAAACAATATACCTTTACCTTTGAAGGCAGCCCGCTAGAGATAGTCGAGGAGTACAAGTACCTCAGGCTTGATTTTCACCGCAAGCTCAGCTGGGAAACATGTAGAGCAAAAAGAATTTAAGGAGGATGGAAAGCATTATACTCTCTTCAAAATATGTGCAGAATTGCGGAGTTTTGGGATTGGAAGACCAAGAGAACACTCTTCGTTCTGTTGATTATCCTGGTGATTCTCTACGGGTGTGAAATTTGGGGCAGCAGTATGTCAGATCAGAAATAGAAACAGATAGAAAGAATCCAGAAACACTTCATCATAAGCAGTCTCAAAGTCAAGAATTCGGTGTCGTATAAGATTCTACTTGTTGAAACGGGGTCCTTCCTTCTAGAGGCATCGGCGATGATACAGTTACTAAGCTACCTTAAGAAGATTCAAAACATGAAGAAGCACATGTGGCCTAGACTAATTATGGAGGAAGAGCTAACTAGAAGAAAGAACACTTGGAGGAAGCGAAATGACAAATGGGTAAAGAGGTGGGATATTAGCATGCAGGAGTGCCCAAATACTAATGAAGAAATAAAAAAATATGTGAGAAGAAAATTCAAGTACATCATGTGGACAAAACAAATGGGCCGTAAAAAAGAATACTACCTCAAAGAATTCAACCCCACAGATGATTTGAAGAAAAAGCCTATATAGGAGCAGACATTAAGTGGAAAGTGAAAATGTTGATTGTCCAACTTAGAATGAGCTCTCATCATTTTAGGTGTGAAACAAGTAGATGGCTAACTCCTAAAGAGGATTGGGAGGAGAGAATATGCCTCTTTTGTAACAAAGGCGTGGTGGAGATGGAATGACAGTTCCTCTTGGAGTGCGAGGCATACAAAGACATCCGATACAGTTATGGTGAAACTTTGAAAATTGCCAACCTAGACATCCTGTTTGAAGAGACAAGGTTGGGTAATACAGTGAACCTCATGATCAAACTTCACAGCAGAAGCAAAGATCTCAAGAAGGAAGTTCAGGCAACTTAGGGAACGTTTTGTGGTTGAGGTCCCATTTTGAAGGGGATGTGCACGACTGATGGATCCCATAGGCTGCTACGGTCTCGTAGACGTTATTAAAATCCTTCATTCATTCATTCATTGTTCCGACAAGGGGTTATATTTGATAGCGGTTTAGATGTTTTTCAAAATACAGTTAAAAAATATTTTTGAATGTATTAATACATAAGTAAAAAAAATTAAACAATGTTAATATGACATTCAAAATTAAAAAACCACTGTTTTATAATATAATGTAGTCTAGACCTTGCAAGGTGAGGTTATGATCGATTATATGTCTATAAGATCATAGCTTAAGCCCTATAGGATCATAAGTTATAACTATGTTTAGGGTAGAACTTTTTTGGTTTTTTTATGTTTTTGATGTTGACTATGCAGTCATCGACTCGATATGGACAAATTACAACTCGTAATTGCCTACAAACCTCTAAGTTGGCTGCTAATACCTTCCCTAAGGAGGATTTTAATATATTTTCATAAATGCATATCACCCTTGGTAGATATTGATACACTGAAAATTACAATCGTATATTCATATATCTTCTAGTTCCTTCTGGAATTGTTTTCATTCGATATACTTTACACCACGCATATTTTTGAATTGTTGTATAGTATATGTTAGTTGTTTCAACTTTCCTGTATGCCCAAATGCATTTAGTGTGTTGTATAATCTCTTTATTTTTGTATGTAAAATTCATGATATAGTTTGTAATAGCATGAAGAGCCAAATAACAAAAAAAATTAAAAAATGCACACTTTTGATATTTCCCAAATCCAGGGTTGTTGGCTTGTTTTTATCACCATGGTTCATAAGGCAAACAATCCTTGTACAACTGCAAATGAAGTGAAAACATGGTTAAGTGGCTATAAGACAGTGGACCGTAGAGTACCAAAGGTGAATAGATGACAGATTCTCCAACGGTGCTCATTAGTCATTGTTATTGCTCACATTTTCAAGTATGTTAAAGTAGTGACCTACGTCTTGCTCATATTCAGATATTAACTCCATAGGGAACATAAGTCCAAAATCTATGATAGGGAATAAAATGAATAAGGGAATCAATCTAAGTCCTCTATCATAAAATGACAGTAATAATTCCACTTCCCTCTTTATTGCGGTGTAAATTTTTTGTAGTTTATGACATGAATAGGAAATGATAGTAAACGATGATAAGAAAAGTCTGGGTTTTAAGAAAGTGAATGCAAAAGAAGTATTAGATTATTAGAAAACAACAATTTTTTTTAATATTGCAGGAATAGTGTACAAAACATATGAGTCCAAACACACAACAAACACAAAAAAACAATGAGAACAAGGTCAAGAGGCCCTTAAGGGCTACATTGTCCAAATATCAACAAGGGTATAAGCCCAAATTCCAATTAAAAAACTAAAATTTATTATAACAACCCCTAAATAGGAACAAATAAGAATAAAGCACCAAGAAACTATATAATATCACCATTAATGGTTGTTACCCCAACAATAACAAAGAGGACTTTTTGTTTAGATCCTTCAACCACAATACTAAGTCCCTTTTGCTTGGTCGCACCATTCTCATTGTTTTTTAGCTAACCGGCCTCATAGAGCTCAAGCTTCCTTTTGTACATGGTCAATAGTTTTATGAACATTAGATTCCATCAGTGTTTCCACTCACAAAGGCAACAAACCACCCAAAACAATAGTAGGTACATGAGTATCTACAATGGAAGAAGAAGAAGAAGAAGAAGAAGAAGAAGAAGAAGAAGAAGAAGAAGAAGAAGAAGAAGAAATGGTGCAATCAAAACTGTATCCTCCACCCTACTCAACATTGGCTTTGTAGATGGGGAGTCCTTGCTATTTTTAAATTGTGAGTGGTTAGTGCAGTGACATGAATGGAAATTTTCATCCAATTTAACTTCCTTTTTGCTCTCCTTAGGAGATTCGAATATGCATTGAATTTATCATGATCCCATAAAGTCATTTCAATTATTTATGAATTAAAGCATAGAGGTTATTTAGAAGGTAATTAGGGGTGTTTGGGCCATTAAAACCATCATAAACACCCACAAAAAGCCATCCATGCTCCTCGGATATCACAATATGGACTCTATCATCCCCTGCCTTGCCATAAGCCCACTAAAGAGTTTGGCTATCAATGGAATCCGAAGCAATATCATCCAAGCTAATATCGTTGCTCAATTTCATACTATAAAAATCTTCACTCTTATTATCAGTCCCCACCCAGGGGTAGTTTTCCCTATCCTTGCCCTTGGGAGAAGGGGTCTTGAGAAATCTTAGCAGTTGATATTAATTATTTCTTTATAGGGGTTCATTTGTGACAATTAATGCAACTAATTTATGAAGTTTATATTGCTACATCTAATTCTTTATATCTAATTATTTTTTATTATTTGGTTTGTATAGGTACTAAAAAAATTGTCTCAAAATAAAAATAAGCAATCTTTAATCAAGAAGTTTTTTGCATGGTCCGGAATATCAAAAGCTTCATTGCTCATGATTTTGATTTAAATGAAGACTTAAATATATCAAGGTATGATGATAAGTATGGTGAAGAATTTGAAGAGGGGGAAGATTCAACACAAAACAAAAAAATGGCTAGAGTAAAAAGAGTGTTTAGAGATGAATGGAAAGTTAAATTTAAGTGGTTAAGGTGTGAAATGCATGACGGAAAAATAATCATGAAATGTATATATTATGAAGAACACAAGTATGCGAGACCATGGGGCACTAGAAGTGGTTGTACTACTTTACAACATGATGCAATAGTCACTCATGCATATTCAAACATCCATAAAATTTCACAAGCAAAATAGATATGTGAAAATGAATGGAAAGCAAAATCAATTCCAGAACACATTACAAGCATTGATGACACCAATAAGGAAAAAATCGTCACAACCATGAAATTAATTTATTGGGTTGTGCAAGAAGACTTGCCCCTCTCAAAATATGAGTCCCTTTGCTCTCTTGAAATGCACTTAAAAACACCAAATATGTCAAAAATTAAGGACTATAAATTATATACAAATCACATGGATGCAAATGATTTCCTTTTTTCCATATCTAAGTATCTTGAAGAGAGACAAAGTGCAAAAATGTTAGATAGTCCATTGTTCTCTTTGATGTTGGATGAAAGTATAGATCAAAGCCTAGAGAAACAACTTGTGGTTTATGCTACTTTTCTATACTAAAAAGGGTTGGGGCCACCTAATTCACAATTCTTAAAGCTCATAAATGTGTGTAATGGAAGAGGGAAAACAATATATGATATAATATGTCTTTTGAAGAAAGAAAGAGGTCTTTCAAATAAAAGTTTGCTAGTAGCTTTTACATATGGTGTCGCATCAATGGTGGGGAGTGAAAATGGATTTGGTACTCTTTTAAAAAAATATGTACACAATCTTATATGTATTCATTGCATTGCTCATCACGAGGCTTTAACTACATCAAAAGTTGCTAAAATTTTACCTGAATTGATGTTTGTTGAAAAATTGACAAATAAGGTATATTCTTGGGTCCAAAATTATACTAAAAGACATAATGAACTTGTTTCTCTTCAGGAACTCATACAACTCAAGACACTTCAAGCTCTTGAAATTCATGGAGTTAAATGGCTCTCAAAAGGACAAGTTATTGAAAGGCTTATTGTGTTGATGCCTCCATTGTTGACTTTGTGGAAAAGTGAGAAGATAAACTCATGGTATGATAAGGCTAGGATCTTCTCGGTACAATTTTTATTACATATGCTTGCAGATGTATTATGTGAACTAAACAAATTTAAATAAAAAATTCAAGAAGAGAATATGGATGTCACATCTTTAGGGGCAGCCATAGATTCTACTATACAAACTTTAAATAGGTGGTTTCTAAGGTCCGACACTTTCGCAAATGGTACAAGTTACTTGTCTAAATTTTTAGAAAGCTCTAAATATGGTTATCTAGAGATTATTGATTAAGATGGACACATTCATAGGAATGAATTATAATTTGTGGCAATTCTAAATGAGCATGATGATTATGTTGATGCACCAAAACAGAGAATGAAGCCTTGCATTGAAGGGTCACTAAAGCGTTGCAAAAATCTTGCTAAAGAATATCTTCAAAAAACTATAGATTGTTTAAATGAAATAATCCCAAATCTTTCATTTTTCAATTCTATAAAGTTGTTCAGTCGTTTCATTATTTAGAGGATGCACATAATATAAAAGAAAATTCAAAGTGGTGGCTTCTTAAAATTTCTAAACACTTGCAACATACTTTGTGTGAGGGAAAAGCCTTTCTTTGATTTTAAAGGTTGTTCAAAAGAGTTGTATAATTTTTTTGATACTCTTCACTTTAGTTGTGAAGGATTCCACATGAAGGAAGCTTGGAGGGTTTTTTGTGCTACATATTCACATACAAGCTTTCCAAATATGACAAAACTATGGCAAGCAATACTTACCATTCTAACAAGTACAATGGCATGTGAGAGAGGATTTTCAAGACAAAATATAATAAAAGATATACGAAGAACAAAACTCTCATTGGATACATTAGATGCCTTAATGTGAGTTTCATTGACAGGTCTTGATATATCAATGGTGGATTGGAATAGGGTTTGTGAAATTTGGAAAGATGTCAAACAAAGAAGGATTTAAAATATCTTAGAATGTTCTATGTGGACATATTTTTAATGGTATTGTATTTCATATGAACCAATGAACACATTAGCTTTTGCTTGCACTACTTGTTTAATTGTGCTTCCTCAAGTCAAAATTGGTGATATACATTTGATTTTTTTTTAAGATATACATTTCAATTTTTTGAAAATATACATTTGATTTTTTTTAAGATATACATTTCAATTTTTTGAAAATATACATTTGATTTTTTTTGTAAGGATGGAACTACCGCCTTGGCAAATCCATTGTAGAGTTGTATTCTACAACTAAGGTTATCCTCATATCATATTTTCAACATGTATTTTGAGTTTATTTCACCAAGAATCTTCTCCCAAATAACATTTGGAATATCTTGACTTTATGCTGTTGGTTTCAAAGAGTATGTTGCAAGATTTTAAGTGCATTCATAGATTTTCCTTATGAAGAAGAGGCTCTAAAGAATAGAGTATATTTTCATCTCTATGTTTTTTTATAATGGCTGGAAGGTTATTCTCTCATGTGTAATGGAAATATTTCTTATTTTTCCTTCCATCGTAAGAAATTTGTATTTAGCTATGGATATAAAGTGTTTAAATATGTTTTATTTAGAGTTTGATGCTGCAGGGATGTATATTACTAGTAGAAATGCAGGGATGCATATTACTAGTAGAATTGCATATCAAAGGTAAATAAATTGGATGAGGGACATTTAATAAACAAAATGTTCCATACCCATGAAATGAGTGCAATTTAATGAGACTCTCCACAATATTTTCCACAACTTTATGTTTTATAGTTTGTTTAAATTTATCTTGATCAATGTATAAAAACACACAAATATAGTAGAGAGAGCATCCAGTGTATATTAGACATCCATATTTAGTTGTTATATAACTACTATTTGCTTCAGAACATAAGAGTAATACTAATATGAAAGCATCAAATTTTCACAGTTGTGGGTTTTAACTTCCAAGGATGCTTGAGAGTCTCCATTCATGGAGTCCCAATTTCAAAGGATATTCTTGAAGGCCCATACAAGTAAGGAAAGAGAGGTCAATTGTGGTACGTGGCTAGTGGTGTCAAGTATGTCTACTAAATTCATCTTCCCACCCAAATTGCACTGCATACAATATGAGACACTCATTGGAACAACTATACCATTTGTAGTCTAGATGATGCTACATGGTGTCTTCACATCACACAATATGCATCTCATATCACTCTCAAAAATGGTCTCAATAACTATGCTGTAATTTTAGGCTTCATATTCATCATGGTCCTTGTAAATTTTTTGACAATAAAGGGCTCATCTACATCGACAACCAAAGGAAGTACTCAAGATCCCATACTCCTTGGTAGACATCTTAGAAAACCAAAAATTAAAGGCCTAAATGCTTTGAAAAGCAGTAACACCAATTGTATGATTTAGAGATTTTTTAGTCGTGCAACTACGAATGATTGTGTAGAGTATGAGAGCTTAGAATCACCTTGGCAGTGGCTTGATAAATATATGTGCACAAATGAAGATGATGATGGAGTCATATATAGTCAGTATGGAAGGGTTTTTCTTATGTCCAATAAGAATACAAAAACATACTTTTTGCCTACACATGTGTCGAAAAAGACTGCATATCAACGTGTGGTTGAAAATTAGCATCATCTGGTAACTAGTCATTGTGATCATTTCAGACCGTATATAACTACGATTCACCATCTTTACTAGTTTACTCCATATCCACCTATTAACACAATTTTCTTAATCTACTTTTTACACTTTTTTAGCTAATATTTTAGTAATTGGAACCGTTGCTCTATGGAGATTCTAGTAGCATTGTAAATGTTAGATCTTGGAGATTCTAGGAGTAGACGGCTAGATGGAAGGAAAAAAAAGGATAGAATAGACCTATGTTTGGATTGAAACGAGCGTTGAGTGGCCTACAAAAAGGCAAAAGTCTGAATCCACATTGAACAAGTACTCTTCTAATGGAGGCAACTGGAGTTTAAATAGAGCAACCAAAATTTTATGCTCAAAACAAGACAAGATGGTTTATTTCTCATTGGTCTCTAGGTGAGATAACTAATGTCAATTTGTGGGTAGAGGTTATTGTACATAGTTATGGCCTATAGGTGTTTACCTTGTTGTTTACTTATGTGTTTATGCTATAATTAGCCCATTAGTGGCATAATTTAGGATGTTTTCCTCTTTGTTAATTCGAATGGATTTGATCTATGTAGATAGTTGCATGTTAATTTTTTGACGAAATGTGTGTAGTTATAGTGAATGTTCTTCTCCTAAAACACATAAAAAAATCACAAGTTTTAAATGGTTTCTATATAAAAACTATGAAAGTCAAGAATGAGAAATGAATGTCATGTGGAATCACAAAAAAAATTCTTGACGGGTAAGGGTGACCATCAAATTTAACCCCTGGTTTTGATCGTTCAAAGATTTGTGAGACCATTGGAATTCTTAAAAAGGTTACACTCTCTTTTATTGATTTGAGTTAACAACTCTCACAACCTTTTTAGTTTGTTTTCTTCAAATAGCTCTATCATGAAACCGACTCTTAATGATTTATTAAAAATGTGGAGTATAAATATATTGGGAGAAACTTTTACATCAAATTTATTTAGGATCTATGTAAAATAAAAGTAATATAAGGTAGATGCAGAGAATGGATGTATGAATTATGAATTATGAGATTGGAAGACCACCATAATTTTATTTGAATTACTTATCATATTTATTGTGTTGTATGGATGTGAACAATGGCTTAATGACACGACAAATTTGAAATGGATATAAATGGAAAAGATTCAAAAGCATATAATTAGAAACAATTCCATAATTAAGGCTTTGGTTCCTTATGAAATAATCTTATCTAAAATAATTTATCCATTAGAGGTAACCACTATGCCCAAATTTATATGCTACTTGAAAAATATAAATATAAAGAGAGACTAGAAGGTGGTTCGAGGCTACAAGAGAAGTGTTTCACTAAAAGAACACATGGATAAAACATAACCACAAATAGATGAATAAATAGGGTATTAACGTAAATGAATGCACAAACCTTAACAAAGGAATAAATAACTATGTAAATGAAATGTTTAGAATAGCCATATAGAGAAAGAAAACAAGCAAGAAATGACAATATTATATTACAGAGTTCAACCTGAGCATTGCAAAAATGCGTACATAAGAGTAAAAGGCAAATGGAGGGAGAAGATGCTCATAACTAAAATAAGGATTAGTTCCCACATGTTCAAATGTGAGACAAGCAAAGGGATGAGTCTTAGGGAAGAGTGGGAGGAGATGATATGTGTTTTTTGAATCACAAGGCAATAAAAATAAAAAAATATTTAATTCTTAAATGCTCAATTTAAACAAAAAATTGAGAAAATTATATGAAATTAATAAGAGTTGTCTCTGTATTGGATCTATTTGAAGATACTATGATTAAAATAATTAGGGGTGTTAATAACTCAAATCAATAAGATAAGGAACAACCTTCTTAAGGAAATAACTCAACCCATAATATCGTCATCTTTGAGTGGTTGAGGCAAGGTAGCAATTTGTGGTCCCATAGATGTTTAGGTCTCATGGGCATAATTAACATCATTTTGTTCATTCATTCTCTATCAAAGTAAGAGGGGATTATAAGAAGCTACACGTTCCTTCTTTAAGAGGAGTGGAGAGGGCATCACTAAACTCTAAATAGTTGTAAAGGAAGCGTGATTGATTTAACATTTTATTGTTAGAATTACTTTTTAGTATTACATATTAAAAAAGTTCCAAGAAATGACAAATCTTACCATTGAAAAGTGTGTATATGGAAGTTTGTGTATAAATTGTTTATGAAACAAGAAATAAAATAAGTTTTCTAGCATTTTGTCTTATTTATTGTGATTATAACACATTGACATTAATAATTTATTTTTAAATCGCCCAATAATGTTCCATAAGCCCATCGAAATTTGTCACTTGAGTTTATAATTCCCAATGAAAATAGAGTTAAACATAAATATGAAATTAAAAAATTGTTTAAAGTGATATTTATAATGACACATAAAGAAAATAATTTGTCAAACTATATTATGAACAATGTAATAACAAAATTCCTTTATACTGATTGGGTAAATAAACACTTGTTAATGCAAAAAAGGTTCCTTGTATAACTTACCTTCAATAGGATAATAATACATATTAATAGTCGATGTGAGAAAGACCAACCATCTAGATTACAAATTGGTTTTGCTTTAGTGAATACCCTTGTGGACTTTGATTTGATATTGAGTTGGATAGTCTTAAAATCTAATACTAATTATTGGAGTTGCCTCTATGACTTTAAAATCTTCACTAAAAAAATAACACCATATTGATTTGTGGGTTAGGCATACAACAATATATAAACCCAATAGACCATGATCCTTATGTCATTGGGGGTGATGCTACAATGGAAATGGCTCTCCTACTAACATAATAGTTGATGAGTATGTTTGTCTGCTCAACCTTCATCTCTCTTATTTAACTATTGTACTCTTGATTCCAATATAAAGTTGATAAATAATATTTAATTAACTTATCAAAAGCACAACCTATTTAAATAATAAAATAAAGATTAATTTATGCTAGATAAGTTAATTAAATATTACTTATTAGCCTTACAATGGTACCAAGAAGTGTGGTAACTAATCAAAATTAAAAACAATCTTTAAAAAAATAATTTTAAATTTAAGATTTACATATATAAAAATTACAGTTACATTATTTACAAATCCTAATGTTAAATTTAGTGTATTATAACTTCTATTTATTTGGATTTAATAGTCTCATAATTCTAAAATTAGTAAACCTTGATTTTGTAAGTCTTGATGAACAAATTAGTAAACTTTAATTTTGTAAGCTTTAAGTATGAGATAAACCATAATCTTATGACCCCTAATTTTGTAAACTTAAATTATACAACTAACCCTAATTTTATAAGCCCTTGTTGTATCAAAAATCATGATTTTTAGTCCAAATTATACTACAAATCGTGATTTCATCAATTTTAATTATTTAACAATCATAATTTTGTAAGCCGTAATTAGACAACCACCTTAATTTTATAAACTATACATATTCAATAACTCCTCATTCTTTAAACCCCTAATTTTATATTAGGATTTACATCAAAATTAAAAAATTAATATTGAAAAGATATCAAATAATATATAAAATAAAGCAATATTACCTCACAAAAGTAAGTTAGCAACAAGGTTGAGATGAAAATGATCAAGTGAGAAAATTGTCAAAAAAGAAAAACCCCAAAATCTATTAGAAACCTTACAAACAATTCAACTCCAAGTACATAGTAAGTATAAACCAAGAGAGAGAGAGAAAAGAATGACTTTAATTTAATAGAGCATCACAAGAATGCAAGAACAAGATTGTTGTAAAAAGACAAAATGAACAGTTCATTTAAATAGAGCAAGAAAAAGGATGAGGGAGTTACAAGAATCTCATCATGACTTTACAAGACCTTCTTAGTGTGTGCCACATGTCATATTTTTAAGTGGGGGGAAGTATGTCACATGTGGAGAAAACAATTACTTATACAAGTAACTCTCAAATCCTACAAGTGGACAAGAGAGGTGAGTAACACTTCATAAATTTGAGATAAAGTGCATATATAATTATAATAAATACACAAATAAAAAAGGGTTGGAATAAGCCTAAAGAACCAAATGAACTCAAATAAAATTAATCTTGAATATTTTGTAAGCCCTAATTTTTTTAACCCTGATTTCAAAATTTTGAAACCTCATGTATACTATAAACAATAATTTTGAAAGTCCTAGTTTTGTAGTAAATCCTAATTTCATATGTCCAATTTTTTGTAAGATCTAATTATGAAGCAACCATTAATTTTGTGAGCCCTAATTTTAAATATATTAATTACTAAGCCCTAATTATGCGACATACTTTAATTTTGTAATATTTAATTGTGTATAAAATCTTAATTTTTTAACTCTTAATTATGAAATGAACCTTAATTTTATAGTCCTAATTATCTAAAAAACCTTGATTTTGTAAGCCCTAATTATACAATAAAACTTGATTTTGTAATCCTTAATTATGCAACAAATCTTAATTGCATAGGCCATAATGATAGAGCGAAGCCTAATTTCATGACCCTTATTTTATAAACCCTAGTTTATAATAAATCCTAATTTTAAAATTAGTGTTTATAAAATAAAGGATTACAAAATTAGAGTTTACTCCATAATTAAGGTTTATAAGATTAAGAATATTTTAAAATTAAAATTTATTTTAAACGTAGGGTTTATAGATTAAAGAGTTACAAAATTAATGCTAGCTTCATCATTAGAGTTTACATAACTAGGGTTTACAAAATCAAGGTAAAATATAAATTCATAAACCTTAATTATGTAGAAAATTCTAATTTCAAAAACCTTAATTTTATAAACCCTAATTTATTAAAACTTTAATTTCAAAGTTATAAAACTTTAATTATAAAACAAAACCTATTTTTAAAAATTATAATTTCATAAGCCTTGATTATGCAACAAACTCTATTTATAATAAGGCCAAATTTTGTAAACCTTATTGAAAAAATCTTAATCTTGTAAAACTACATACATAAACTCTAGTTTAATAACTTGTAAGTATGAAATGAACCTTAATTCTAGAAGCCCTAACTATGCAACAAACTCTAATTTTGTGAGTCCTAAATATATACCAATCCCTAATCATACAAGTCCTAATTATGTAATAAACTCTAATTTGTAAGCCCTAACTATGAAACAAACTCTAATTTTGTTAGTCCTAAATATATATCAATCCTTAATCCTACAAGTCCTAATTATGTAATAAACTGTAATTTGTAAACCTATTTATGTAACAACTAATTTTATAAGCTCTTCATTTGTAAACTTTGATTTTAAAAAAATTAAATACATAGAAAACCTTGATCATACAACAAACTTAATTTTTTAAGTCCTTAGTTTGTAAACTTTAATTTTAAAAAACTAATTATGTAGAAAACTTTAATTATACAACAAACTTTAATTTTGTAAGCCTTAATTTTACAACAAATCTAAATTTCACAGGCACTGATTTTGTATTTGCAAGCCCTTAGTTTGTAAACTTCAATTTAAAGCAATACTAATTACGTTAAAACTCATAATTATGTAGCAAACCTTAATTTTACAACAAACTTTAATTTTGTAAACCCTATTTTTTAAGCCTTAATTACAGAACAAACCTTAATTTTGTAAGCCCCAATTTTATGGTACACTATAATTTTATAAACCATATTTTCGTAAGCCTTAATTTAATAAGCCCTGCTTATTCACCAAATACTAATTTTTCAATCCCTAATTTCCTAAACCCTAATATTGTGAGCCCTAATTATGAAATAAGTCAAAATTTTATAATCCTTAATAATGGAGCAAACCTTAATTTTATGAACCCTACTTATACAACAAGTCCTAATTATTGTAATTCCTATTTTTTTATTGGTAAAACAAGGGGATTATATTGAGGTCCTCACCCATTTTTTAAGAAACAAAAAAGAATTTTTTAACATAGTAATGACCTATAACTTCTATAGCAGTATAGAGAATAGTGCCAAAAAGGCATAAGTCAACAAGTAAATATAAATAATAAACTATTTCATATGAAGCCAAGCAAACTGTAGACACTCAATTTTGGTACAAGCCTTCTTATTATGATTTTTTTGATACTATATTGTGCATATAGGTCATCACCCAAAATTAAAGACTTGTTGGCACTTGTTTGTTTTTCTTCTTTTATTTTTGTGAGATTGTGTGGTCTTCTTTTATTTTGATACTTGTTTTGTCATGTTTTTTGTGCTCGTGAGGTTATTTTCTCTTTTTATTTATGTATGTTTCTTCCTTTAGTACAAGAACGATTGTTCATCGATCCTATTATGGATAAAATCAATAGGCCTACAGATCTTATCATATTATTGTTTGTGAGCCCTTCCATCCATGGTCACATCCATTTGATGCTTGGATTTGTTTATTGATATCACCCTTTTCTTTTGTTATCTTTTGTGCACCAATAGCTTTTTAATTCAAACCGTGAAAAGCCTATACTTATAAAACATCTATGAGCATTTTCATAACCAAGGAAATAAGAATAAATCATTTAGATGAAGTGTTATTGAGCTTTTAAAGGCTCCATACAAGTTTACAATCTATTATTAGTTATTCATTTTAAATTTAGGCACACTCTACATTGATTTATCTCTCTTCAAGGATTTGCATCTTATATTGTATCAAAATTGACTTAGGAAAATGTGCATGTAGTTGCATTTCAACTTAGGGAGAGAAGGCACATTTATTTCTCTCAATCTCTACTCACAATACACATGAACTATAAGGAATTTGATTCTATCATATGGGATATGTAGTCACCACACCATTTTGGATTTTCGACCCAACTACTTCCCTTCTCTTTTTATAACATATTGTGGCAAGCTAATTCAAGTATATCAAATAATAAAATAGGTAGTTCTATCCACCAATTCAAAAAAGTGCAAGTATAAGGAGGCAAATCATCTAGTGGGTACAAAGGTACAAAAAAAATAGATTCCAAAAAGTTGTGTAGGACATGAACAATAGTCAAACTAGGTCAAAATTAATCTTGCTTGGGGCACAAATGATGTAGGCTTTAATTCCATCCCTACAGAATCAAAGGTCTGAATTTGACATAAGGGTAATTATATACCAACATAGACCAGATCCAAACTAAAATATATATAAGTCATTAAGGTGTGTATGTTCCAATCATTTTACATCCATATTGTCCATTAATTATTTTCAAATTTCTAAATTAGAATGTTTATTATTTTTAGCCATCTATGATAGATTTGAAAGTATTATTTTATATTGTTAGATGGTAGATATTCCTCATGCATTAGTTTTACCTTAATTTTAATATTTTTTCACCTTAAAAAAGGGACGTAAATAATATTAGTGAACCCAACACTCTAGCATTTAACCTAGTGTTTGTGATCTCTTTCCTCTTATGGTTTGTCGTTATGAATTCATATCATATGTAGATTTTAGAGCTTCATACAAACCATATGCATCACTCGTGTCTTGCTCTAAGGCTCTCACTTATTTCAACCATGATGTCTATGTGATATATTGCCATATTTTTCTTCCATGGTTCATATATAGGCTTGTGTTGCTTGTACAACATTATGGGTAACCTAAAATCACATGCTATTTTTATTTCTAAAAAATCATGGAGGTAACTTGCTTTTAAATTAGCTTGATTTCATTGTTGTTAAGCAAAAGTTTATCATTGATTAAATTTTCATATCCTAGCATCTATCATAGAATATTAGGTCATGGATTGAGACATGATATGGTTTTTTGTCATGCTTTATATGTTGATATCCTAGTCCATGATAACCTTGATTGTGTTTCTCCTACTATTGTTTCATGTATGATGGTTCATTACAAAATTAATGTTGTAACAACCTGAATGGGTAGGGTGCAAAATATGACTATTTTGTCTTCTAAATCTCAAGTTGGAGTAAATAAAAATACCTCAAATCTTCCCCCTTCTTATAGGAGTCAGATTAATAAGGCATATGATCTAATGAACCAATTACAAAATATAAAAGACAATATATATGTTTTGGATTTTCTTGAACAACTAACTCTTTTTCAAGACATATTACAAGATACTTTGCATGATTCCACTTTTCCAACTAACACTTAACCGACTTATTTGTTTCCCGTTGTGAAGACCTTACAAAATAGTGAACACCTTCTTGCCTTAAAACATGAGCATATACCTTGTAGAGACATTATAGATCAAAACTTGCCTTTGTATATTCAAGCTCAAGTAAATCATTCAAAAGTTAAGTTTTGGTGGATGATGGTGATGGATTAATTATTTTTAGTATGGCCTTACTTAATGCCATAAGCATTGATTGTAAGTCTCTTTCTCCTTTGAATATAATTATCAAAGGGTTTATCAATCAAGCACAAACACCTTTAGGAATTATTATATTGAACATAACTATTGGACATAAGACTCTATCCACAAAGTGGCAAGTGATATTTAATGAAGTTAACTATAACATTATATTGGGAAGACCATAGACTCATGCTATAAATGTCATACACTCCACATTACATATATGCATCAAATTTTTATATGAGGGTTATGTATATACCTTTCTTGTAGATGACATTCCTTTTTGATATTGTAGACTACATGTTGAGCATGTGGAGATTGTATACCACACCTCCATTTACCTCAAACAAAATTCATAACACACTAATAACCTATTACCATAAAATTAATGCATACTTACATTATTGAAGAGTCTAGCAAGACCAATGACTATACTCATGACTAATGTGATGATACAAATGATGGTTATGACCATGATCACAAAGATAAGAAATTCTCAAAAAAATAGATTTACATCATGTGGACTAAAAGAATATATAGATGGCATGAACACATTTGGTATTGGCTAATTATATTATATTCCCCAAGACTATGGATGATACTTCATATCTTCTACACTTAACGACACTATGATTTTTAGAAATAAAGAAGAGAAACATGTGGAAACCACTTATTTTAATATTGTTTAATCAAAATAAGGCAGTGATCCTCCACTCATTCAACTTTGAAAAGATTGCCACTAGATTCAAATATGTAAAACCAAAAAGTAATGAAATAAAATAAAAAGAATAAGATAACAAGGAGAAAGTAAATATTTATTCACACAAGCCAATCTTGTTTTTTAATAACATTAAGGAAACCAAGGCTGATGATTTAAATGATTGTGCTCTAGTATACTCATCTCCAAGACATCAATGAAAAATTGGCACTATGAAATCTAATACAAATCAACAACATTGGTCAAAACCCATAAACAATGGGCATTATCCAAGGAACCTTAAGTAGTATAAATTTGGGGTTCTCAAGTGCCAATTGTTAGCAAAAATGCATCTCAAGTGCCAATTACATAATTACATTACATATATTTCAATGCTTTAAGGTAGTGCCTCAAGAATGCATAGATGTATTTCTCAGTGTGCTTAATTCATTCTAGATAAGTGATAGATAGGAATAGGCTTAGGTTTGATGTGTATATATGAGACTCTTTATGTAATTTACCTCTACAATCAACATGTGAAACATGTGGGGTGACCCAAGGGAAGGGTTTGAATTTTAAAAATAGTTGTTAAGATAAACTTGGGACTCTTGGTGAAGTCAGATGCTACCAGTAATCGATATCATCTAAGTGATGTCAGAACTGTATTAGATGGAGAATATAGTGATCTAAAAAGTAGTAGAAAACTATTTAGGCACAAAATATGGAGATCATTTGTGTGAAACGACAAATTAGGGAGGCCAAGCCCATAGGTAAGTGGATGGCTAGGAGAGAATATGAGTAAGAGTCACATGTGTATGCACAAGTCATATATGTTAAGGATTAGTAAAAAATGACATTATCAACTATATAATACCAGATTCATGTCTATAAATGCCCCCTTTAGTCTAGTATAGAAAGTGTTAGATTAAAAGGGCGGATAAAATAATATGGTACTTGAGTCTAATTTCACTTGGTATACTCATGTATGTCCTAAATATTGAACTTGTTCCATGTAAACCTACAATGAGACATGCAAAAACTAGTATCAACTTATGATATAAATTTTGAAGTAATCTAGACCATTTAAAATATTCAAAATGGAAAAAGCAAGAAACAAATACACTTGTTAGTATGTGAACCAAGTTGCCTTCTAAAGTCATTAGAGAATAGGGTGATTATACCTCAAGGAGATGTCAGTGTTAAAATGATTGGTTGAGAAGATAGATGCCCCCAACCTCATTGAATATTGAGAAGTGATTATAAGTTGAGCTATGCAAAACCTCAACTACACTGCTCATTATAATTTTTCAAGAATACAACCCAAAATAGGTTCCAATAAATATGAGTAAATATAAGTAGTATTAATAAACCATTTCAAATGGATTTTAGATTCAAATTATATGTATGCCTAAGTATACCTGAGTAAGTCTGATTAAATATGAGTAAGTTTAAGTAAATGGAATGACATAATCTATCACTCAAATTGAGTAAATTTGAGTAACCATGAGTAAATCTGAGTAAGTGGAATGACTCAATTAGTCACTCAATCTGTTAATCTATGCATTCTTAGTCATATATTTTGTGTCATAATGTCATGGTTATCAAATGTCACCCATACACATATGGAATGTCTCACATATGCCCCCAATATGTATCAATCATGTCCTAATATGTGTCAATATGAATCAATCTATGCTAGTTTGAGTGAATATGTGCTTATTATTGGTCCCCAAAAATGTCACTCATTTTTGGGATAACCCACAAACTATTTTGGCCTTGCACAGGACCAAAATTTCTCTCTTCCCTTCTCAAAATTTGTTTTGAGCTTTCAAATTCCTCTTTTTTCAAACTTTCTAGAAATATACGGACTCTATAGGCTTAAATCTATGGACTCTACAGGCTTGAATCTACGGACTCTACAGGCTTGAATCTACGGACTCTGCAGGCTTGAATCTATAGACTCTATAGGCTTGGAACTACGAACTTCACAGATGGTTTCTACGGAGTCCACAAATAGATGTCTATGGACTGTTTCAAGGTTAGAGAAAACTATGAACTTGGCTTCTACAGACTTTGCAGGCAGGCTCAAATCTACGGACTCTACAGGAAAGAAATGGGTTCAACACTTAGCCAAATAATGAAGAATGAATCGATTGAACCATTGGACTGTTGAACCAAAGTTGGTTCAATTGGTCGGTTCAATCGACAGGTTCAAGGGGTTGCCCCAAAGCCAAAGGAACAAGTGCCCTTATGGAGGGCTGTGAACCAAGCTAAGTGCCCTTGCGGAGGGCAGTGAGCAAAAGTAGACAAAGTGAACTCCTTCAAAAAAGTGAACAAGGCAAGGAAGATTTCCTTCAAACAAATTGTCTGAAGGAATTCCTTCAGACATTATGTTCGAAGGACATAAAGGATAAAGCCCACCAAGAGGAAAAGCCCGAGAGCCAAAATCCCGTTGAAGAAGCAAGAACCCGCCAGGGAAGTAAAAGCCCGAAGGTCACATGAAAAATATTGAAGGGTAGATACCCTTGCGGGGGACACTTGACATCATAAAAAGAACCTTTTCTAAGGACCTGAAGGGACACCTTCCCTTCAGGATGTTCCAAAGGCTGAACAAAGACGCAGAAAGGAACTTCCACAGACTTAGACAAAAAGGGGGCTTCAACAGATGAACCATTGAATCATTGAACCAAAAGGTTCAACGGGTTTAAGGTTCAAAGGTTCAATCAAAGCTTAGAAAGATAAAGGAAGTATGGTTTGAGCGAGACACAAAATAAACCAATGAACTGATTGGACTTTGAACCGAAAGAGTTCAAAGTTCAATGGTTCAACATGGTTCAAAAGCTCAAAGGCAGCCTCAGTCAAAGAAAAAGTGGCACACAAGTGGTTCAACAGGTTCAAGGTTCAACCTGAATCAAGCGATCGACTGAAAAGAGAGCCCAAAGATTGAAAAAAGAGAAGATCAATGCAAAGGACCAGAAATGTCTGTGAAAGAGTTATTTTCGGTAGGTGGAATAGTGGATCGAGTAGACTTTTGAGCACACCAAACCAAGGATGCAACCTGTTTTCTTCCATAAAGTAAAGACAAATATGTAAAGGACCAGATGGTCCATATTAAGGAGGAGACATATCAGATGAAGGGACACGCCATAGTTATGATAGTGCACTATTCTTAGCATGGTCTCTCCAGACAAAACTAGAGACGCATTGAAGACGTTGACTGCGGCATGTGCCGTCCCATGGAAAAAGGTGCCAATCCTTGGGTAGTTGCTATAAGTTTGTATTTTCTCTCATTTGTAAGGGAGACTTTTCATTTTACAAGAGCAAAACTCTACCCATTTTGAAAGAAGACTGAGACTTTGAGCTCAGGTTGTAATTTCATTTTCATTTTTATCTAAATGAGAAAGTAGGTTTTTCATAAACTTTGTGCTATTCTAATTTGTGTCATTTTAGAAGAACATTCTACCATCTGTCTTCTGAAGGTGTCCTTATTCATTTAAATTAGTAAGTAGAATTAGTGAAGGTAATAGGGAGGTGTCCTGAAACCAACTGTGGAAAGACTTTGTGCTTTTACAATTGATTTCAGTATGTGTTTTTCTTTCCTTTTTGTGTTGAGGATTCTGGGGTGACTTTGTGCCCCCATTATCCTTTATGATATACTCTTTGGGCAGTTGAGGTGGAAACTTTGTGTTCTGCTTCATCCTACTATTCCTACGCCCTTTTGATCACTGGTTATTTCACTACCTGAAAGAAACTCCTACTGTTTCTTGCAATAATACTTCTGAAAGAAGAAAAGTGCGTTCAATGTTTACACCAAGATTTTTTCTTTGTCTGTGAACATCATCTCTGAAAGAAGAGAGATGATGGTTTATCCCAACCTTGTGTCTTACTTTTTGCTTATTTATATTGTATATAGCTCATGCATATCTATAGGGAACCTCCCCTTGATGAAAGGAGAGATTTGTCCCCTGTTGATGTAGTAAACCTGCACAACTGGCCGACCAATCTTCCTACTGTGGTTGATCAGACCTATTTTGTTGATCAATATGTTGATTGATAAAATATTCACCCAACAGTTTTTGGTGACTCCGTTGGGGAAGAGCGCACAGTTTGAAGTCTCAAACTTCAAGCTGAAGCAGATATGCTCTTTTCCATTTTTTGTTCTGCAATCTGGCAACTCCACGTTATACCAGAGGCCAAAAATCCCAGGGTGTTGTTGACCCTGCTTTTGAGTTGGTGCAGCAGAGTAATTTTGAGTTGTTTCCTCCACAACCTCACCTTAGATGAACTAGGAGTCTTCCTCCTAGCCCTACCAAGCCACCAACACAAGGCATAGCTTCTTTTTCTGATGTTGGCCGAGCTTTGCCTATCCACACTCCACCTAGATTAGTGATCCCACTTTTGCATTATCTAATCATGGCTCAAGGCCCCTGGGGTAACTCTTTCAGTCCCCTAAATTTGACTCCACTTCTACATGAGTTTCCACATAGTTTAAGGAAGAATTTACCTAAATTATTTGGTGATGGGAAGGTAAATCTTGATGACCACATCACAACTTTTAGCATAGCCTGCTGTGTAATAAGGGTGGAATTTGAAGACATAGCAGTCAGGCTATTCATGGAGGCACTACAAGGAGCTACTGCAGACTGGTTCTACCACCTGTAGGCTAGATCAGTGACTGATTGGGACACTCTAAAAGACAAATTTGAAGCCAAGTTCAAGCCTACAGAAGATGCACATGCCTTGCTGGCCCAACTCACTTAGATGAAGAAAGAGCCTCATGAGCCTATGAGGGATTGTATTGCCAAGTTCGACAAGTTGAGGCACAGGATTCCCATGGTCACCCAGTTGACGCCTCAAAACCTCAAATGCTTCTTCATCAATTGACAATTACCTGAAGTGGGTTTCTTGTTGAGACGGGCCAGACACATATACCTTACTGCTACTTAGGACTTGGCTACTAAGGTTGAAGATGACCTTATCTTGGCAGGAAAGATAAGGAGAGACCCTAATAAAGGTAAATCCTCTTCATCTTCTGAGTATTCACCTATAGTCACCACAGACCCAATGGTATAAAAGCTAGCAAATGAAATGTTAGCTCTCATAAAGCAAATGGCGTAAGGGATGTTATCTGCTCCTGCATACAGAGATATGCCAAAGAGGACATTTTAGAATTAGGCGTACTAAGGCAATGCTGCCAGGAATTAGGGACAACAAAATCACCTTCCTCCTCTACAGAGGAACCTCGCCCTTAAAGCGCCTCCAAACAACTCGATAGTTGGATATCTTGAAGCTGAAGTGGATTTATCACTCCAACCTGAATTGAATCCTGAAGATGAGGCTAATCTCTTCACTGAGGAAGAAGAAGAATTAGCTAACAACTCCCATATTGGTTTCTTGAACTATCAGGATGAACCCAGAAGTGAAGGCAATGCAATTGAGGTGTCATATGTTGTATTCATCTAGTCTAAGAATCAACCGGCTCAACAAGCTGATAAAGAGAAAGTAGAGGAGTGACCTCAACCAGTAATTTCAATTGCTAAGCGGGGATCCTCTCTTCCTTTCCAGCCAAAAGACCTGGTGATTTCAAAAAAGGTAAATACCCCAAATGCCCCTACGCCTTCTACTTCAATTTTATAGTCTAGTCCTCCCCATTTCAAAAATCAAAAGGATGAACTCCCATCCTTTGCTCCTAGCTCATTCCAGACATTTGATATCATTGACCATATTTAGAGAACCAAAATTCAAATGTTTGAATTTGAATTTCTGTAGTCCCATCCTGAGCAATTAGACAGACTAGTTCAATGTGTTAAAAACCAGAACATCCTTGTTGAACGATTAATTCTCAAAGTGACACATGATGCTGCCAAGAATGCACCCACCAAGAACAACCTTGTCATCACTCCCCCTATTGCTCCTTGTAGGACTGAACCTTTTTATGTCTCATTGCTGATAAATGGATATCAGTTGAATAATTGCATCATTGATTTTGGAGCTTTAGACAATGTCATGCCTGCTAAATTGTGGCCGAATCCGTTGATCTTACATTGACCAAAACTTTTGGTAGATGCTTCTCCATGGAGAACAAGCAAGTGCCTTTACTGGGACAAATTAAAGATGCCCAATTTGCATTTTTTGCCTTTCCAGACAAAATAATCAAGATGACTGTCTTGGTAGTAGATGTCCCAGCATCATATGGCATCCTTCTCGGGCAAAATTTTTGCAGGGATGTTGGTGGTGAACTGAGCATGGATTTATCATAGGTGAGGATTCCACTCAAGGGTGTTATGAAGAGGCTGCTCCCTGAGAAAGAAGTGAAATATGTGGTTACCTAGACCTCAACACCTGAAGCTCAAATTTTGTTTGAGTCTTCAGGCATGGGTAACTACTTTCTATATACGGATGGAGTTCATGAGACATCTAATGAAGCTCCTGTAGATGATAGCCTAGAAATGCAGTCAACTGAAACAACAGAGGAATTGGCTGAGCACAAGGCAAGTGTGGAAGTATCTCCACCCCCGGATGAAGAAGAATCCAAAAAGAAACTAGTATCAAATGAGGTATGGATTCTTGAATTTATTGGCAGCTGCTCTTCCACTAGTTTAGGATATGGGGTTGTGTTAATATCTCCTCAAGGAGATATTTTTCCCTCATCTTATAAATTGCAATTCAGCAACATGAATAACATAGCTGAATATGAGTCTCTACTGCTTGGATTAAGAGCCGCTCGAGACAAAGACATCAAGCTCCTTTATGCTAAAGGAGATGCCGAACTAGTGGTTTGTCAGGTAAGGAACCTGTACCAAACCAAGAATGAAAGATTGCATCATTACCGTAATCTAGTCTGGGACCAGCTTGAAGACTTTGATGCTTTTAGCATCTCTACAGTTCCTAAAGAAATTAATGACTGGGCAGATGCATTAGTTGTTTTAGCTACTCTCTTGGTCCCCCACCTAGATTTCAAAGGAGACAAGTACACGATTGAGCTGGTCTTTCGGCCAAGTGTACCTAACAACACTAGTCATTGGTAGGTATTTAACAATGACAGCCAAATCATTGCCTTGCTGGAGTAAAAAGACAGCTTTGAGCGACTGCATTTTGAAGGTAGTGAACCTCAAAAATGTGAAACAACTTTTGAATCAAATGCAGACACAGGTGAGGAGTTCTTGCAACTAAAAGGGAATAAGTTTCCTAAAGGCTTAGTTTCCCTTGAGAAGCTGTTTGATAAGCATGATAGATTCATTAGACAACATCCAATGGATTCAAGCTCATCTCAGGAGTTTGATCAAGTAAATCTTGGAACCAAGGAAGACCCCAAGATGGTGAACATTAGGAAATGATGTACTCCTGCAAAGCATTTCAAGTTCACCTCTTTACTCAACGAATACATGGATGTCCTAGCATACTCCTATGCTGACCTAAAATCACTCTAGCTTGACGAAATTTGACATAACATACCTCTCAAGGCTAATTCAACACCTTACAGGTAAAAGATCAGGCATTATAATCCAAAAATATCAAGTACTATTTTATCTTAAATACAAAAAATGCTAAAGGCTAGGATAATTTTCTCAATCCATCATTCCACATGGATTGCCAATATAGTGCCTGTAAGAAAGGAGAATGGTGAAATTTACCTTTGTGTGGATTTTAGGAATTTGAATCAGGCATCCTTGAAGGATAATTATCCTTTGCCAATCATGGATCAAGTGTTGCAGAGAGTGACAGGTTTGGAGATGTTATCAATATTAGATGGCTTCTCAGGATATAATCAGGTTGAAGTTGGTGAAGCAGCCCAGCATAAGATTGCTTTCACCACGCTTTGGGGCACATTTGCATATAGAAGAATGCCTTTTGGCTTGATAAATGTTGGCGCCACCTTCTAAAGAGAAATGGACCTTGCCTTCAAAGATGAGATGGGTAAGTTCATCATAGTTTATCTTGATGACTTGACTGCCTTCTCTAAGCATCGCTTAGATCATGTGAGCCATTTGCAGTAAGTGCTGGAACACTGTCGCCATAATGGCATTTCCTTAAATCCCAAGAAGTCAATTTTCAAAGTAATAGAGGGGAAACTTCTCAAACACATTGTGTCCAAAGGAGGCATAAATATTAACACAGATAGAGTCAAGTCTATCTAAGAATTTTCCTTGCCCATAAGCAAGACTACTGTTCACTCTTTCTTTGGAAAGGTGAATTTCTTACAAAGATTCATCCTTGAATTTGCCGAGAAGACTAGGCATATTGTAAACATGATGAAGGGAAAGGCCACCTTTAGCTGGACTAAAGAAGGCAAGTCAGCTTTTAAGGATATCAAGACTGCCATTGCCCATGCTCCAATTTTGGCTTATCCAGACTATAACAAAGAGTTCACCATTTACAGCTATGCTTCAGAACATATGCTTTCAACAATTATGGTTCAATGAAATAAAGAAGGTATGGAATCTCCCATTTCCTTCATGAGCTATCCTCTCAAAGCTCATGAACTGAAGTACTCAAATATGGAGAAACACGCTTATGCAGTGGTGAAGGCTGTGAAACATTTTCATTTCTACAGCCTCAATTCTCGAGTTACTGCCTTGGTCCCTGACACCACAGTGAAATCTATACTGAATCAGTAGGAGTTTGGGATGAAAAGAGGCAATTGGGTTACAAAGATCTAGGAGTTCAATCTAATCATCAAGCCAATAAAGCTGGTATGTGGAAAGGGGCTATGGCAACTAATTGCTGATAACAAGCCAAGAGGAACAAAACATGAAGAACTAGAAGTGGATGAGGATGACACACCAACAGTCCTCTTTATCTCCACCACGAATGAGTGGTACTCAGATATTGCTCATTTCCTTACTTATGGTGAATGTCCTGCAAACCTATCTTATAAAGAAAGGAGAACCATCAAGCTAAAAGCTGCTAATTTTGTCCTCTGGGACAACGGCCTGTACAAGAGGAGCCTTGATTTAATGTTCTTTCGCTGTGTGGACAAAGAGCAGCAATGTTGAATTTTGAAGTCCTTCCACAATTCAGCCTATGGAGGACATTTTTCTGCCCCTGTGACTGCCCATAAGATCCTACGGGCCAGGTATTATTGGCCAACTCTCTTTCAAGATGCATACAAGTGGGTCAGGGGATGTGAACTGTGCAAGCAATTTGTTGGAAGGCCCAAGCTAGTTGCTCTGCCTCTCAAACTAGTGGTCATTAAGGAGCCTTTCCAAAAATGGGGAATTGACTTTATTGGTGTTGTAAACCCATCGTCAAGTGTTAGACATGATTATGTCCTTACAGCAATAGACTACTTCACTAAATGGGTGGAAGTAGTTCCAACCAAACATGCTACTTCAGAACTAGTATGCAATTTCCTCAAAGAGAACATCATGTCCAGGTTTGGGGTCCCAGTCAAAATTATCACTAACAATGCAACCTCTTTCACTTCTCAAGAAATTACTCAATTTTGCTTCTACCATGGAATTACACTCTCTCACTCCTCTAATTACTTTCCACAAGGGAACAGAAAGGCTGAGTCAAGCAATAAAAATTTGGTGACTATCATCAAGAAGCTAGTGGATGATAACCAAAGGACTTGGCATAAGGCTTTAGTTGATGCTCTATGGGCAGACAAAATTATACCAAAGAGAGTAATTAGTATGTCTCCCTTCCAACTTCTGTATGGTGTCAATGCTGGGATACCAATCACCTTGGAATTGTCAGCATTGAAATTGGCTAAGGCAATTGAAGATCAAACGTATGAGAGTTCACTTGAGAAGAGGATCACATGCCTTGCTTAGCTGAATGAGTAGAGAACTGCAGTGGTGGATAGAATTATTGCCCATCAAAGTCTGGTGAAGAAGCTCTTTGACCAAAAAGCAAAGAATCATGATTTCCAGATTGGAGATCAAGTCCTACTATGGGATAAGAGAAGAGAACCAAAGGGGATGCATAGAAAGTTTGATTCCCTGTGGAGAGGCCCTTTTACTACTCATCAGCTCAATGGTAAAAATAGTTTCTTGTTGAAGTATCAAGATGGCACTCTCTTCTCTATGCCTCATAATGGGCAACATCTGAAGCACTTCAACTCTTGAAGTATCGGATGAGTTCCCCTGTACATATGTATATTTGTATAGTCTTTTGCTTTGTTTTGTTTATTTCATTTTCATTTTTGGAACCTTTCTTTTTGGGTAGCTTGACTCCGTATCCAAATGGCACACTTCAAGGCACTGGAGATTCTGGTTTCTACTCCCCTCAACTGTGTTTCAAGTTTTCACTTGAAGGAAGTTCCCCAACTGGAGCCAGTTGTTGGTCCCTAAAAATGTCACTCATTTTTGGGACAACCTAGGGACTATTTTGGCCTTGCACAGGACCAAAATTTCTCTCTTCCCTTCTCAAAATTTGTTATGAGCTTTCAAATTCCTCTTTTTTGAAGCTTTCTAGAAATCTACGGACTCTGAAAGCTTAAATCTACGGACTCTGTAGGCTTAAATCTATGGACTCTACAGGCTTAAATCTACGAACTCTACAGGCTTGAATCTACAGACTCTGCAGGCTTGAATCTATGGACTATGCAGGCTTAAAACTATGAACTTCATAGATGGTTTTTACGGAGTCTGCAAATAGATGTCTACATACTCTTTCAAGGTTAGAGAAAAAATACGAACTTGGCTTCTACAGACTTTGCAGGTAGGCTCAAATCTACGGACTCTGCAGGAAAGAAACGGGTTCAACACTTAGCCAAATAATGAAGAATGAATTGATTGAACCATTGAATCAAAGTTGGTTCAATCGATCAGTTCAATCGACAGGTTCAAGGGGCTGCCCCAAAGCCAAAGGAACAAGTGCCCTTACGGAGGGCTGTGAACCAAGCCAAGTTCCCTTGCGGAGGGCAGCGATCAAAAGCAGACAAAGTGAACTCTTTCAAAAAAGTCAACAAAGCAAGGAAGATTTCATTCGAACAAATTGTCTGAAGGACATAAAAGATAAAGCCCACCGAGAGGAAAAGCCCGAGATCCAAAAGCCCACTAAAGAAGCAAGAACCCGCCAGGGAAGTAAAATCTCGAAGGTTGCATGAAAAATATCAAAGGGTAGATACCCTTGTGGGGGATACATGATGTCAGAAAAAAGACCTTTTCCAAGGACCTGAAGGGACACCTTCCCTTTGGGATGTTCCAAAGGCTGAGCAAAGATACAAAAAGGAACTTCCACAGACTTAGACAAAAAGGGGGCTTCAACAGATGAACCATTGAACCGTTGAACCAAAAGGTTCAACGGGTTCAAGGTTCAAAGGTTCAACCAAAGCTTAAAAAGATAAAGGAAGTAGTGTTTGAGCGAGACATAGAATAAACCAATGAACCGATTGAACTTTGAACCAAAAGAGTTCAAAGTTCAATGGTTCAACATGGTTCAAAAGCTCAAAGGAAGCCTCAGTCAAAGAAAAAGTGGCACACAAGTGGCTCAACAGGTTCAAGGTTCAACTTGAATCAAGCGATCGACTAAAAAGAGAGCTCGAAGACTCAAAAAAGAGAAGATCGATGCAAAAGACCAAAAATGTATGTGAAAGAGTTATTTTTGGTAGGTGGAATAGTGGATCGAGTAGACTTCTGAGTCCACCAAACCAAGGACACAACCTATTTTCTTCCATGAAGTAAAGACAAATATGCAAAAGACCAGACGGTCCATAGTAAGGAGGAGACATATCAGATGAAGGGACATGCCATAGTTATGACAGCGCACTGTTCTCAACATGGTCTCTCTAGACAAAATTGGAGACACATTGAAGACGCTGACTGCATCATGGGCTGTCCCATGGAAAAAGGTGCCAATCCTTGGGTAGTTGCTATAAGTTTGTATTTTATCTCATTTGTAAGGGAGACTTTTCATTTTATAAGAGCGAAACTCTGCCCATTTTGAAAGAAGAAGATTGAGACTTTGAGCTCAAGTTGTAATTTCATTTTCATTTTTATCTGAATGAGAAAGCAAGTTTTTCACAGACTTTGTGCTGTTCTGACTTGTGTCATTTTAGAAGAACATTCTGCCGTCTGTCTTCTGAAGGTGTCTTTATTCATTTAAATTGGTAAGCAAAATTAGTGAAGTTAATAGGGAAGTGTCTTGAAACCAACTGTGGGAAGGCTTTGTGCTTTCACAATTGATTTCAGTCTATGTTTTTCTTTCCTTTTTGTGTTGAGGATTCTGGGGTGACTTTGTGCCCCCATTATCCTTTGTGATATACTCTTTGGACAGTTGAGGTGGAAACTTTTCGTTCTGCTTCATCCTATTGTTCCTACACCCTTTTGATCTCTAGTTATTTCACTACCTGAAAGAAACTCCTGTTGTTTCCTGCAAGAATACTTCTGAAAGAAGAGAAGTGCCTTCAGTGTTTACACCAGGATTTCTCCTTTGTCTGTGAACATCATCTCTGAAAGAAGAGAGATGTATGGTTTATCCCACCTCTGTGTCTTACTTTTTGCTTATTTATATTGTATATAGCTCTTGCATATCTATAGGGAACCTCCCCTTGATGAGAGGAGAGATTTGTCCCCTGTTGATGTAGTAAACCTGCACAACTGGCCAACCAATCTTCTTGTTGTGGTTGATCAGACCTATTTTGTTGATTAGTACGCTGATTGACAAAATATTCACCCAACACTTATAGTTAGACCGAAAAATCTAAATTATCTATTTTTGAATGCATGAGTCTCTATCACAATCCCACTATGTATGCTCAATTTTAAGGCGAGGGATGTGTCCTTTAAATCACTCATCTCAAAAGAAAGGATTTATACATATCATGTTTTATAAAAAAGACGTAAGCATGTAAATAATATGGTAACATGGTTAGATTATGTCATCATATAAATATTAGATCAATAAAACATATATGAAACATGTATCATAAGGCATCCAAGTGTCATATCAAGTAGATATAATAATGAAGCAAATAATAATATTCATCATAATAATGATCATTGAAACACTGCATAATAACCATGTAGAAGATGTGTGATATGTATCACGACATCACACACAAGAAGAAGAATGCATGATATGAATCACAACACCACAAGCTCAATAAATAATCTTAGATGTACCAACACATAATCACACACAATATCATTTCCCTGATACATAGAATAAACCATTTAAAAAAAACATAATAACATGTAGTGTCAAATAGAGTAAGAGTCATGCATATAAATAACAACCACTTAATGTTAAGCAAAGTAAGACTCACATAATGTACACTCAATGCCATATAGAGTAAGATTCACACATAAAAAAATCAATGCCATGTAGAGAAAGAGTCATACATATAAGAAGTCACACAATGTAATACACAACCAATAATCACACCATGTAACAAATGATGACATTAATCATGCATAGAATAAGCAAAGCTAATCTACACAATTAATTCATGTCATCATCACACATAGTAAAATATAGTATCCATATAATATAGTACTCTAAGTAGTATATGTAATAACAAGTTGTGTTTAATCAGTGTAAGTATCTCAATATGATCAATGAAATACTCATAGAAAGATGTAATTTGTGAGGATGTACCAATATGCTCCCAATGTAAGCATGCCTATAGTATAGGAAAGGTAGCCTTTTGGTGTTGGAATGTCCTACATCTAAATGTCCATGTCATATATAACACATATGTCCTACATCCCACTCATGTTACCATGAAATGCATGTGCATAGAGAAACTAAATATGTAATCTACCATGTATATGATGAATCGTAAATGAATCATGTAAGCTAGCAACACATCTCATGCACATGTCATGTTTTTTTAATATACATACATACATACATACATACACACACACACACACACACACACACACACACACACACACACACACACACACACACACACACACACACACACACACACACACACACACACACACACACACACACACACACACACACACACACACACATATATATGTATGTATGTATGCATCCATGTATGTATGTATATAACTTATATTTTTGATTATTTTATTTTTTTTAAGTTTGTTCTCACTAACCAGTGATCCCATCAATGGGATGCTTACATGTAGGTCTTGTGTTAATCATGGTAATATTACCTATCGTGGGGACGTAGTAACACATGCATATGTATCCAAATTTTGGAAGTGACCTTGTGTTGTGACATATCTATCATGGTCATCATAGACCATATGATCTTGTGTATGTTGTGTAACTCTAGTAACCATAGTATTCTATGGAATTTGTTATATAGTATGATAATGTACATGTGTTCATTGTGGAACACATAGAGTAGCTTGTAGAACTAGCTTAGAATGTGATAGATTATTTAATTCCTGCTGAACTTGAATAGACCTATGATGTAATGGGTGTTGAAGTATTGGTCTTCTAGGAAGATCAATCAATTTTCTCTAAAGTGCTTATTGTTTCACTATTTTTTTGTGTTTATTTTATTTTTTCTTAAAAAACAAGAAGAAACTTATAAGAGGGGAATGGTTTAGAAGAACCTGGGTTTATTATGTACGCATGATCTAGTCGATTGTAGATACTCCTCTTTGGCTTGGGAGGATGACCTGCAAATAAGAGAAAAACTAGAAAAGAGTGGATTAGTAAGATAAATGGTTGGATTGCCTAGTGAAAGATAGATCCAAGAAGCACTAGACTTCCTTGGAGACTATTAATCCACTCTTTTATTAACTAAGTTCTAAAAAATAGAAATAGATGCTTGCATGAAATAATAGAGAGTACTAAAATCAATGCAAGAAATGCTTTTAAAGGGAAACAAGTGATTGTAATCAAAATAGAAATAACTTATTTAAAAATAGTGCTAAAAGGTAAAAACCTGATTTAAAAAATAGATTAGGCCTCTGTGATGTGACTAAAACTTAAAAACAATAATTTGGGTAAAGGTTGTTAGGTGGAAATTGCTTGTTGTTTTTTGGAAAATAAAACACACAGTGATTGGTGTTGGTCACTATGTAACTGATGCCAATTAAGGCAACTACTACCAATCGAGGGATGACTGATGTCAAAGGTAATTGGTGTTGGTCCTTATGGAATTTGGTTTTGGGTAGAAACGAGTGTTGGGTTGGTTGTAGGAAGGTTTTAAAGGTGGCTTTTAGATTAGATGTTAGTCATGAGGTTGGGATATGCTCCCAGAAGTACCAAACTAGGTATTTGGATAGTCAGGTGACTGGGAATGGACTATTGGTGCTTGGTGGGAAATGGAATGTTTGGAGTTGCAGAACTCCAACACAAAAGGGGAATATGGGAGAGATGGAGAAATGGCTGCAAAATAGTAAAAATATTAAAACTAACAATTGAACTTGATATAAGAGTAGATACTTAGCTCTAGAGTTTATTATCTTGGAAAAGTCCTAAGGTTGGGTGTAAGCTGCTCAAGATCCTGGAATAATACAGGCAAAGTAATGGTGCTTTAGTTCTTCACGGTGGGCACTTTGATGTCTCTGGTCTAGTTTGTTGGTTCACTTGAAAGCTTTGATTCACCTGAGAGCTAAGATTCTCACACAAAAGATGTTTTCAACCTCTTGAGGCAAGGTCATTTTATTACCTTAAGTAATTAACATCAGTCCTAATCAACTAATGTCGGTCGAGGGGTGATCGACGTGAGTTAGGGAGAAAAGGTCTAAACTTGCCAAAAATAGTCATTTCTACTTAAGGGTGGTTGTTAAGACCAATGGAAATGGTCTGATGTTAATAAAGGTATCATTATGTTGCATGAGGAATAAGTCTAGGGGGTTAGGACATTAAATGCCTAGGTGGGAAATAGTCCTAAGGCTAGGTGTCAATCATTTAGCCATGGGTTTGGGTGAGGAGGTGTAAATAGGCCTATTTAAAATAATTAAGTTAACTAAATTATCTAAATGGGGTAAGTGGGTGTGTTTAAGGATTTTAATAATTAACCATAACCCAACGGGGCCAAGGGGGCCAAGGTGATGACTAAAACCATGCAATTTTCTAGTGTCTACGCTTTGCCCCTTTTTGTTGTATAGGTTGCATACTTAACCTGCAATATAAAAACAAGTGCAATGGAAAGTTGGATGTCCCAAGTATGGGAGGAGGTGTTCCCCCTAAAATCAGGATGCGATGAGATGAAAATAAAGTTGGGTGCAGTTTTGATTAGTGTATATGTGTGGTAAAAATGGGTAAGATGGTTTGAAGTGGCAAATAAGGCTGTAATGAGGAGGATGAGTGATAAGTGAACCATGCCACTACATTAGGCATAACAAATATGGGTGCACTTATAAATGTGAGTCTCCATACTAAGGTGTTTATGTTATTAGGGGGTCAAAATTTGGGTGATCTTGAGAAGGTGGTATTGGTCACAGTTATTAAAGTTGTAAGTTGACATGTTCTAAGGTAGCTGGAAAGTCTGTGTAAAAGTTATGAATGTCATAGATCATGGTAAGGTAATGATGTGATTTATTTCAAAGCTATTTAGGTGGGTCAATGTGACCAAAATGAAACTTTGAGGGGTGGGTATTATGAAAGAAGAGGTACCCTTGGGGTGGAATGGGAGCTAAGGGGTCAAAAACCCTAATGTCATCAATTGATGTCAGTTGCCCTAACCCTATTGATGATTGACATCGATCACTAGCCAAACCCTAAAAAAGGTTGTTGGTGACCTAAAAGTTTAAAGCTTTCATTTTTTGGCATTTTGCATTTATTTGACATTGTGTCCTTTTGGCTTGAGAAAAATAATGGATGGGGAAAACTTCTCGTGAGTTATGAACACTTGAGTGGGAGTTAACTCGAGAGATTAAGTGGAGTGTTTGAGTGGGGTAGAAGATGCCAGGTGGGCTAGGTGGATAGAGGTTTTCAGGATGTGGTGAGTGGGTGGATGAGCTAAGGGAGGAGGGAAAGCAGTAGTGTAGTGGGTTCCACCATGATGATGCACATTGAATGAGGTAGGTAGTTGTCTTTACTTGTCTGGTTTATTCAATTTGGTTGGGTGGGTTTGAAATGGGTATGGGTAGTTTGATAGAAGTAAATTATGAGGGTGGAGGGAAAAATAGTGTTTTAGTTAATGTTATGCTAGAAATAAGGTACGAGAGAGGGAATAGTTTAGGGTTTTTAGTTGTTATGGTGTGGTTAGGGAGGAAGCTAGGGTTTGGGGGCCATTAGTCATACATACAGTGATTGATTCCATTCAATATTGATTGATTTTAGTTAATATGGATTTGATGTCAGTCAAGGTAAGGGCTAATAATAATCTTTAATGCCCTATTGATGTTAGTTGAGTGTCAACTGATAACTATCTAATAAGGAACCAATGTTGATTGAGGCTCGATTGATGTCAATCTTAAGAAAAAGGGCCAAGGTGTGAAAAGGTTAAAGGAGGTAGGGAATGTTTTAAGGTTGATTAGATTTTTCATAGGCTTAGATTAGGGGTATAAGGCCTAAGATTAAGAGTAGTATAGGCATGGGATTTATAACCAAAGAGGTTGGTAGGGGTAGTATATTAGGTGCAATATTTGTGTTGTTTGGGAAAGTATAGGGTAAACTAAGTCACATATCTAACCTTGTAAGCAAGGGTGATGCTGGCAATGTGAGACTTGTTGGGTGAATATTTTGTCAGTTAGCTATCTGATTGAGCAAAATAGGTCTTATCATCCACATCAAAGGAGATTGGTTGGCCCAGTGTGCAGGTTTACTACATCAGAGGTGGACAAATCTCTCCTCTCATCAAGGGGAAGTTCCCTATAAATACGCAAGAGCTATATATAGTATAAATATGTAGAAAATAACACTCAGGGGTAGGATACATCATCCATCTCTCTTCTTTCAGAGATGATGTTATCCAACAAAGGAGAAAATCCTGGTAAAAACACTGAAGGCACTTCTCTTCTTTTAGAAGTGTTCTTACAGGGAACAACAGGAATTCTTTCAAGTAGTAACAAGAAACTTGTAACACAGGCACAATAACCAACTGAATGAAATACAACACAAAGTCTACACCTCAACTACCCAAGGAGTGAAACACAAAGGGTAATGGGGGCACAAAGTCATCCCAGAATCCTCAACATAAAAAGGAAAAGAAAAACACACACTGAAAACAATTGTGAAAGCACAAAGTCTTCCCATAGTTGGCTTCAGGACACCTTCCTTATTACTTTCACTAATTCTGCTTGCCAAATTAAATAAACAAGAACACATTCAGAAGATAGACATAAGAATAATCTCCTAAAATGATACAAGTCAAAACAGCACAAAGTCTGTAAACAACTTACTTTCTCATTCAGATAAAATAAAATGAAATACAATCTAAGCTCAAAGTCTCAGTATTCTCCTTTCAATTGGGCAGAGTTTCACTTCTATAAAATGAAAAGTCTCCCTTCATAATGAGAGAAAATTACAATGTATATCAATCACACAAGGATTGACGCTCTTTCCCATGGGACAGCGCATGCTGCAGTCAACATCTTCAATGTGCCTTTAGTTCTGTCTTGATGGACCATACTGAGAACAGTGCGCTACCATAACTATGGCATGTCCCTTCATCTAATATGTCTCTTCCTTGGTATGGAATATCTGGTCCTTTTCCTAATGTTTGTGCAGCTGTCCAATTTGTCTTTACTTCATGGAAGAAAAATAGGCCGCGTCCTTGATTTGGTGTGCTCAGAAGTCTACTTGATCCACTATTTCACCTACTAAAAATAACTCTCTTGAAGATATTTTTGATCTTTTGCATTGATCTTCTCTCCCCTGTAGCAATTTGAGTCTTCAGGCTCTCTTTTCAATCAGTCGCTTGGTTCTTCCTTTAAATTCCATGCTTTATTTGAATTTTCACAAATATTCCCTTACTTTAAATTTGACGTTTGTGGGGTTGTCAATGGCCGCTAGCCGCTTGAACCATGTTGAACTTTGAACCTATGAACCCATTGAAAGTACATTGGTTCATTGGTTCATTGATTCATTCTATCTCTTTTGTTCCATCACTTCTGGGTTCAGTTGCTTTCCTGCTCCTTGGTTGAACCATCCGTTGAACCACCTATTTGCTGCTTCTTTCCTTGACTGAGGCCACCTTTGAACCTTTGAACTTATGAACCATTGAAATTTGAACTCTTTCGGTTCAAAGTTCAATTGGTTCATCCTTTGTCCCGTTCAATCATTGCTTTCTTTATCATTCTAAGTCCCTTTGATATTTATCGCACTGGTTGAACCTTTGAACCTCTGAAGTTGTTGAACCTTTTGGTTCAATGGTTCAATCGGTTCATTCTTTGAAGCCCTTTTTATCTAAGTCTTTGAAGGTTCCTTTCTGTGTCTTTATTCAGCCTTTGGGACCCCCCGAAGGGAAGGTGTCCCTTTAGGCTTTTAAAGCGGTCCTTTCTTTGTTGTCAAGTGCCCCCCGCAAGGGTACCTACCCTTCAAGATTTTTCGAGTGGCCTTCGGGCTTAAAATTCCCCGACAGGTTCTTGCTTCTTCGGTGGGCTTTTGGCTTTTGGGCTTTTCCTTCAAACAAAAAGTTCGAAGGAAAGTTTTTGCTACTTAGCCATTTGTTCTTTTCAATTTCTTTGGGATTTCCTTCTGAGTGAATTCCTTCAAACAAAAAGTTTGAAGGAATTTTGCTTTAGTCATTTTCCCATGGAAAATACTTTCAAAAGAATTCTTTCAGCCTCTTTTACTTAGTCATTTTACTGAGGGATTTCCAACTTTTGTTCACTTTTGGTCACTGCCCTCCACAAGGGCATTTGTTCCTTTGGCTTTGGGGTAGCCCCTTGAACCTTCCAATTAAACCTACTTTGGTTTAACAGTTCAATGGTTCAATTGGTTCATTCTTCGTTATTTGGCTAAGTCTTTTTTATCTTTTGAACCAAGCGTGTTGAACCAATTGGTTGTTGAACCTGTTGAACCATTGAACCAAAGTGGTTCAATTGTCAATGGTTCAAGCCTTTGTTCTTTGAAGCTTGCCGATTGAACTCTTTTGATTGAATCGAGGTGCTGAACCAATCTTGGAAATGACCAAGTGTTAGAAACTTTTTCTTTTGATTGAACTCACTCGTAGAAGCCTATGAACCTGCTGAACCTGCTAATTTCAAGCATGTTGAGTTCGTAGATTTCTAGAAAAGCTTTGAAAAATGAAGAATCCGAATGCTCAAAAAAAAATTTTGAAAAGGGGAGGGAGGATTTTGGTCTGTTGAACCAAAATAGTTCATAGGTTTTCCCAAAAATGTCACTTATTTTTGTGGACAACAAGACTGAGTACCACCACTCCTAGAGCAAGTACACAAAGACATGACCAAAGTATATTAGGATCACATGATGATATTGGGCTTGGGGTCATGTGGTATTATTAGTCCATGCCATGAGATGCAGTGATAATGGTAGCCCTCATTAAGAGATGGGACTCAGCTACCAACACCTTCATGTTTCCAACTAAAGAAATGACCATCTTATCAGAGGACATTCATAGGATTTTGAGACTACTTATAAGGGTCGAGTGGTGGAGCCAATTTGAAGTGATGAGCAGGATGCCTATATTGACCAATTATTTGGAGAGGATTTCATAGAGGTGAGATGACATGTAAGGGTTTTTATTTTAAGGACTTATACCATATGGACACTGAGGGGAGGTAACTCATAATGATGATGATGATAACCATCACGTGCTATGCACTTCCTAACTCGAGTGGAGGTAGATTTCCTTGGGATTTGTTAGGTATTTTAGTTTATATGATAGAGGATCATACAGTCTTTGCATGGGCCCCAACACTATTGGTTCAGATCTATCATGAGCTTTGGGGTTACTGAGTACACAAACACTATGGTATCAGCATATGCTTTGTACTACACTGCTAGGCATATGAACATATCTTTGTTTTATGACTAGTTGGGTTGTCATGGCACACATGGGATCAGGCCAAGTTCAATGTTAGTTTTAGGAGATGGTAATTAGACATGGAACTACCATAAGCAGGTGAGGAGGGGTTAGACTTGGATTCATTTAGACAACATTCATATGCATAAGTTGGTGGGGAGGTTATTTGGAGACCCTATGCAACATTTCCAGCATAAAGGGGGCTCCACACACATTAATTTCCCTGCTCTAGCTTTAGATGGATATATGGGAAGTGACAATAAGAGATAGAGTTGATCCCTTTTGACTGTGTGAAGAGGCAGTTTGGCTTGTTACAGGGTGTCATGGGAGCATTCCTAAGATATAGATGTGAGGATGCAGAGGCACCATTGCCTCCACCCCAACCAGTAGAGGATGAACTATGATACGAGGAGCTACCAATTACTATAGGTATAGGTTATGCTAGATTTACATAGGAGTATGTCATGTGGTGGCAAGGACAATATGCCACAACCTTTGGGGGACATGGGGGATAGGGTCAGGCTAGAGGTGTAGGTGGACAATGATAGGTTATGGATGTGGAGATGTAGGAGGAAGGTGATCAAATAGATGTGGATACCCTAGATAGATAGGTGGTTATAACTGAGAGGGATTAGGTAAGAGTGACATTGGTCACAACACAAGCAACGCTGGCTTTCATGACTTCAGAGAGGGACACAACATAGGGGTAGCTGGCAGTGAGGACTCAAAAGAGAGATACTCTCCAGGGATAAGTTGCTAGCATTACTTAGGAGAGGGATCATACATGGGGATAGGTAGACACTCTTACATAAGAGAGGGATTAGGCATGAGCACAACTAGCTACCATTACCTAAGAGAGGGATGCAACATAGGGATAGGTAGTTGCCATCATGTAGGATAGGGGTTGGCTACAGACACAAGTGACCGTGATATCAATGGAGAGAGATGTTCTGAGATATGCAGGAGGATGACCACCTATAAAACTAGCTCAAATGATTCTAGTGTCTAGATATGTGGCCATAGTAGAGGAGTTGAGATATTATGAGGCACTTATCTTCACCTAGCTTTTAGATGCACCCTGATATGTTGAGTATGTAGTTGAGTGGTTATGGGAGGGAGACTTAGCAGCATGACTCCTATTGATTGGGTAGCATCTATAGGTGCACAGATAGGTCTGAGAGATGGATAGGCCCCTGGGGGTAGTAGTACCTATACACCATAGACCCTATAGGATTCCTTTTTATTTATATGATTTTGATTCTGGCCTATGAGCCAATGCAGTGAGATGTACATACCATTTTGAGAGACATGGACATTTGATATATAGCTATTATTTTGATTTGAGTTATGATGATGTGGTCATGATGTATGTTGTTTATGGTTATTAATGATGCTTATGGTTATGGTTAATGATGCTCATGTGATGATTCATTTTATGATGTTTATATGTGGTGATTTATGGTTATGAATGATTTAACATTATTTTTGTTAGTAGGTGCATGCTTAATTAGATGTTTGACATGAAATTAATGAAACTATGTGATCCCATATTTTAGATAGATATGTGATGGATAACATAATGGTATTACTCATTTATCTAGCTTAGGAAAATGATTAAATGGTTAATATTAATTTTATGATCAAAGTTATAATTTATTTTAATGTGATAGAATTAATTTCATTGATGTGATGATAAAAAATAGATCAAATGCTAGAGATTTGATATGAGAGGTTGTTTAAAATATAATGTTTTCATGATTAAAAATACCTAAATAAATGATGTGAAAGGATTATGATAATCACTTAATAAAACACATGATGTAGTTGAAATGGTATGATTTCATTTATTTGGATGAGAGTTGAACTTAAAAATGTGTTAAAACTATCTTAACATATAGGCTAAGTTTGGACAACAAAACTATATGTAAGAAAAGAGAAGAAAGTTAAAACAATCAAAAGACAAAGATCTTAACGAATGTATCAATAAGTATATATAAAAAGGAAGAAGGAGATGCGATGCTCTCTCATTGTTGAGGACCAAAAATAGGAATGTGGATCGGCTTATGAACATAATCCCTTTGCATGCTTCGTATTAGCAATCGTTGGTTTGATAAGAGGTTTTTTGATCACATAGTGTCAAGTAAGCTCAAAATCCCTTGATTTATGGAGGGTAAAAAGGGATATGGATGAAAATGGAACCTTCTTGTGGGGATATCTTGCCCCTTCTATAGGTTGTTGAAGAGCTATTTAAACAAGTCCATGTCTTAATTGGTGTAGACTGATCGATGCAAGAAGTCTGCTTTTTAACTTTGTGAAAGTTGATTATAGCTTCCAAACATTTGCTTCTTGGAATTTTGACAATGGATCTTTTGATGTTTTTAGAGGTTGGGGAAGTTGATCAATGCAAGAAGCTTACAATTAATTGCTTACTTTGACAAATGTTAGACTTATCCATCCTTCAAGGGAGTGGTCTAAGCTTCTGAATTGTTTTAGGCATTGATAATTGTCCTTCAAAGGAGTAATCTACCTTATTTTAAGAAATTTTTAGAATTATTTAGGTAGCTGTCCTTCAAGGGAGTAGTCTATAATGCTAGAGATGACCCATAAGATGGAGAGTATTCTTTTATTTGTTTGTTTTTTTGGACATGTACTTGCTTATATATCCTTAAGGCTTATCTTTATGAAGGCAAAACTATAACACAAGAAGGGTAAATAACGGGTGAGAGGATGCCTTAAGAGACAATGACCATGGGATTCCATCCTATTAGGGATGAAAATTATCCATGAGAATCATGCCATGGGTAGATCCGTGGTACCCATATTTAGGATTAAGGCTAATACTATGACGGATAGTCACATGATTCTATGTTTTAATTGGTTGCCTTCAAAGCAAGGGGATGAAGGTGATAATCTCATAAAATAAGGAATGAGCTTAAGTTAGATAGAAGGTGAGTTTTGAATTGTTTTAACAAAAGAAAAGATGTATATGTGAAGCATTGAGGGGCTTAGGTTCCAATTTCCCTTCAAGAGATGATAATTGGTAAGCTCCTAACCCATATTTATGCATTATAATATACAGTCTAAACTAATTAAAAGTAAACTTACCCCAATTACTTCTTTCCATATTGGTTACATGCTAATTTTACTTTAAGATGATGTCTTCGATATTTAATTCTTGTTATTTTAAGTGTTTATTATAAGCACACTTGATTCATTCTTGATATACACAAAGATGGTTAAACACAACCAAATGACACTCATCAAGTAGCTTAAGTTAGGCTAAACTTTTTTGATGATAATCACCCTTGGAAATGATATCCTTTAGGGATATATGAAGAGATGGAATTTGGACTTTGAGAGGCAAGACAATCTCTACTCCAAAGACAAGAGAGAGAGGGGTAGCGCTCGTAGGGGTTTGAATGCTGGTTAGATATGCCCATAAGGCGAAGGGAATGTGTGAGTGCCAATCCTGACTAGATGCATTAACCATTTTAGTAAACATTTTATTAAGGGTTTTATTAGAAGATTCAACTTGTCTATTAGCTTTTGGGTGATAAGGTGATGAGAAGCTTAATTTAATGCCAAATATATCACAAAGGACTTATACTTTTTTAATTTTAAATGATTTACTAGTATCGATGATGATTTTATGAGGAACACCATAGCGATAGATAATATGATGGTTAATGAAGTCGATAATCTTGTCAGTTTTCATTGAGATGAAGGGAATAACCTCCACCCACTTGGAGAAATATTTTGTTGTAGTGATGATAGAATGATGTCATTGAAAAGAAAGAGGGTTAATTTCACCAATGAGATCTAATCCCCACTATGAGAAGGGCCAAAAATCCTTAGAGACTTGAAGACCATGACTAGGAACATGATGCAAACTAGCGAGTTACTGACATTTAAAACACTTATTTATGTACTCACAATAGTCTTGGTTAAGGTTAGGCCAATAATAGCCAAGGAAAAGGATGCGTTTAATAATAGTTAAACCACTAAAGTGTCCTCCACAAATCCCATTATGTGTTAACACTATCTTGTATTAACACTATACAGAAAAGAATACAACAAATAGCCGCCACACTCTTTCACCTTACAGAAGTTCGCCACACCTCAAGTGTACAGTATTCTTCTCACACACACTCTCCTACACAAAAAATGGTCCCAACAACCAACTCACACACAGAATTGGTGTTCACCTCACCAACCAGTCAGTAATAACCCTGCCGGTACATCAAGCACTCTATAGCACTTCAAGCTGATCTCTCATGAACCTACAACCTGCAATTCAAAGACCAAACTTACATGTAGATCCCCAATGAGCTTGCAACAACCTGCAACTCACAGATCTTACAACTAGAAGGAACTCTTCCTTTCTATCTCATGCTTTTTACAATACATGCCAATGGGTCTATAAATAGATCCCTAACTCAAACAATAACTTAGACTCTTAATTTAGACAATTGTCCTCGCAGCTCAAGACTCTAACTGGTCTCAACATGCAAACTCTTTGTTCACTTAACTAACTATCCGTGAAACGAGCAGTTCTGGAACACACAGGCGACCGACGTCGGTCCTTGCTTATCTGGTTCTGCCGACGTCGACCGACTTCCTGCCGTCGCCGGTGGCCTTCTGCACTGGTCTCTGCCGATGTCGGTCCTGCTGCCGACGCCGGTTCTCCTGGATCTCAGCAACCATTGTTCCACAGTTTGTAAAGGGTTGAAGCTTTTAGCTCCACAACCTAACATGTTTCCTTGATAGCGTGAGAGATTTAATGACTATATAGGCATCTAGATAGGAGGCCTTCAAAGCCTTGCTTATAAATAATTCCCCCTAGTATGGTATAAGAGAGGTACTATATACAAATGCTCTTTGACCATTTCTAGAGATATCGAAATGAACGATGGCTAGGTATAAATAGTTAAAGATTTGCTTATACCAAATATCAAATTGGGCTTCCTCCATATGACAAATGGAAGGAATGTCTAATTTGGTGTAAGAGGGTTCATTAAGGTGATGGATAGTGATAAAGAGATTAGAATCAAAAGGTCTAAATGGGATTTGAGAAGAAAGAGAAGCCATGGTATCAATGAACTTGTTAGTAGAACGTGGAGTGGATTGAATAAGGTAATGTTTAAATAATGTCAAGAGTAAATCCACTAAATATTTGTACTATTATAAAATGTCATTTTTACATTGATAAGAAGCATTGATTTGGTTGACTACAAGTTGGGAATCACCAAAAATGCTGATTGATTTGACTCCTAAAGACAAAGCTGTTTGGAGACCTATTACTAAGGCTTCATACTTAGCCACATTATTAGTGCAATCAAAATCAAAATTAAAGGATAAACAAAGGGGCTAACTATCAAGGGGAATAAAGATGATACTGGCTCCCACACATGTTGACACTTTGATCCATCAAAGAACATGGTCATCTAGTAAGCAAAGTCCTATTGAAAGAGGGTTGTGATAGACTCATCAGGAAACTTAAGAGGAGGAGGTTGATTGTCTGCTAAAGGTGATTCAACCAATTGGTCAACAATGATTTTCCCTTTGATTGAATTTTAATAGAAGAACTCAAGATTAAACTCTACTAGAAGAATGAGCCATCTAGCTATACGTTGATTTTGATATGGCTTATAATGTATATACTTGATTGGGTTGGTGTTAGTTATGATGGAGGTTTTGTGGTTAAGAAGGTAATGATGGAGCTTGGAAGCCATGAAGACTAAAGCGAAGCATAGTTTCTTGGTATGGGTATATCAAATTTTATACTCTATAAGTGTTCAAATTCTATAGTAGACTCATTACTATTTATGCTGATCATTATGATGTGTAAGCATGGCCCTTAAAGAATGGTCTGTGGTGGAAATGTAGAGGTAGAAAGGTTGGTCCTCTTTGGGGGGATCAAGAATATGCAAAGGAAGAAGGTGTTATTTAAGTGAGTTAAAGACCTTTTGATAGCTTTTGTTCCACTTAAAGGAGATATCCTTCTTAAGAAGGTGATGGAAAGGCTAACATCTATCAGCTAGTTAAAAGATGAAGAGATGAATGGATTGGAGCATCCCCTACAAACTATGGAGTTGGTTCAGGTTAGTCAAAGGAGGCATGTCGAGGATTGCCTTGACTTTACCAGGATCAACTTTCTTTATGAAGCTTTCCTAATAAGACCCCAAAGATCTACTTCTTAGGGTTAAGGTAGACATAGGAGTGGATAAGGCATTCAAAGATAACCTTTAGGATTGCCAATTGATCTTTATGACTTTTAGACTTTCCAAGGAGGTCATCTACATCATACTCTATGGTTTTATGAGTAAGGTCATGGCACATTGGTAGGTTGCACCAATGTTCTTTAGACGAAAAGGCATGACCCTATAATAGAAGGTTGCCCATGGGGTGAGAAAGACAGTTTTATGTTGATCTTTTGGGGCAATCAAGATTTGATTATAGCTCAAGAATCCATCCATAAGAGATAACATCTCATGGCTAGCTATAAGATCAACAAGCTGGTCAATACTTAGCAAAGGGAAGTCATATTTTGGACAAGTAAGGTTAAGATCACAAAATTCAATGCAAATATGAAGTCCCCATGTTACTTTGGTGATAGGTACAATGTTTGAGACCGATTGGGGATAGTCAATGGGTTGGATGAAGTTAATGGATAAGAGGTGTTGAAGCTCTTATTTGACAATAAAGGATATATGAGGGTGCATCCTTCAAAGCTTTTGCCTAACAGGCTTGGCATAGAGGGTGGTAATTATGTTATGGATGATTATGGTAGGGTCGATTCCTAGCATATCATTGTAAGACCAAGAAAATGCTAAGTTATGGTCTCGTATAAGGGAAGAAAATCTTGATGCTCTGAGGAATCTAAGGATTGACCAATTTTGACTATGTAGGGGCTATCATGAGTGCCTAAGTTGACGTTAATTAGGCTTTGTTAAACATGGTTGAAGTCTTAAGAGGAAGGGATTTATGAATGGAAGAATATTCAATATGAAGATAGGTGAGAAGGGAATCATCATCCTGACACTGAACAATATTAATGGTAGGATAATCATCTTCTACCATATCAAAACGAGTCATAGGAATGGTTATAGTTTCTCCATCCTTTTGATAAGTCAGGGGTCCCAAACTAATCATAGTGATAAAAAAAGTTAGAGGGAATAATATCAAGATCCTCATATTTTGAAGGAAAAGGGGTTAGCACGGATGGGATTTCTTCCTCAATGATGGAGATGGGGGGTGGGTTAGTTGGCTCCTCTAGTGGAATGAAACCAAGACCAAATCATTCACAAGGTTTCTAGGTCTTTCATGGTAGCAATTCATGTGGTCTGTGTTTATATCAACCTAGACTGAATCCCTTCTAAGCACACCAATGGAGGTATGTATTGGTAAACTTTGGTTTATCTAAGTAAGAGAAATTGAAGGCAAATAATTTCGTAGAAGAGGAGGTAGTGGAGGCATAAAGTGGTTGATAAAGTCCCCCATAGAGAAGGTTAGTTTGGTAATTGGGAGGCCCAAAGGGAATGATGGTTTTAATGTTGGAATCATAGCTAAGCTGGTGGTCAAGTTTCCCATATTCTTGGGGAGTAGGGAGGCATCTAAGGTCAATAGGTGATACTTACCAAGTGAGAGACATTGAAATGTTGATTCCAAAGGGTCTTTTATAGGGATTTGGGAGGAAGGTATGAATGGGATAATGGAATCTTAGTCGATAGAAAATGAAGGGGATACATTCATTGATTGGGATAAGAATATCATTAGGTTGGTAAGTCATATTAAATGACTTGAAAGGACTAGGGTTGGTTGGTATGACATGGACTTGACCCTCATGCTCAAACTTGATACAATGATATAAGGTAGATGGCACACAACCTATATAATGGATCCAAGGGCATCCAAGAAAAATGTTATCTTGAAACTCACCTTCTACTACGTAGAATAGCTTAGGAAGAGTGTAAGGTCCCAAATGAATATGAAAGACAACAATCCCTAATGTTATTATCATGGTATCATTGAAGGATCAGAACACTACTATAGTTTTTGACATGATGTTCTCTGATAGTTTCAATTGGTCATACACATGGGAGGAAATTATATTAATGTTGGATACCTTATCAATCATAACCCTCTTGATACGAGTTTTATTGATGTGGGTAGTAATAAAAATAGGAGGATCTGGATCATCTAGATGAATAGGAGGTATCTCTGAATCCTGGAAGGTGACAAGTGTAGATAGCTGAAGGGCCCCAATGAAGGTTTCTAGAGGTCATGGATCTTCAGGTTGAACCTCTATAGATTGTAAGGCCTCCATCATGGCTTTACAGTATTGGGGTGAGGTATTTATTAACTCATACAAAGTCATCTTCACCGATATTTGGTGAAGCTATTTTAGAATTGTCCTTTGTATTGATTCGGAGGGGTTAGATTGGGGTTCACCTAAGATAGAAATCTCAGGCTTGGGTGAAGGTGTTTTGGTTTGGTTAGGTGTTTTGGTGGTGGAAGAAGGGTATGTCCATGGGATGGACACATTTTATTTCACTTTATCTTTTTAGGCTTGTGATCAAGTGACCACATGAATGGTATGGATTTAGAAAGGATTTGGGCTATTAGGCTACTTCAGTTCCTCCACACTCTTAGATGAGAGTTTGGGGGTAGGTAGATGTGGGGTGGTTGCTTTTGTCTTTTGGCTTGGAAGTGGGCTCATAAGAGGTTCCTATGTTAATAAATCATCCTCATCACATAGTTTCTGGATTATGACTTGGAGAGATTTATAGTTCTCTATATCATGTCTAGGCATCCTATGGTTTGAACAAATCAAATTATCATTAAACCAAGATGGTTTAGGACTAAGGGAATAAAATGACTTGATAGGAGGTAAAACCAAGTAAGAATCTTGTAATAACCTTTGAAAGATTGTGGAATAACACACTAACAAGGGTGGCAAGGGAGTAGAGGTTTTCCTTTTTATAGTTGGGGTGGAAGCCTTCTTAGGGATAGGCTTGACAATTGGAGCTTTGGGTGGTGAAACACTTTTGGTGTGTGGTTTTGGAGTAGATGGTTTGGATGTTGATGGATTTGAGGTTGAGGGCTTATAAGTATATGGTTTAGATGTAAAAGGTTTGGTAAGAATAGGTGGAGGTGTAGCTAGAAGCGGAGGTGTAACTAGAAATGGAGGTGTAACTAGAAGTGAAGGTTGTGTTTGTGGTTTCTTTGGGAGGCTTGGTCTCTTAATCAAGGTGGGAGGGTGAGGTCCCAATATGGAAAAGGGATGCAGTCCTAGAATTGAAGGCAAAGTGGAAAGGGGAAGTAAGGTTTTAGATTTTGGAATCCTAGATGGTTCAACTTTCTTTGTTGGCTTGACTTGTGGTTTCTTATGTGGCTTTGGTGGTGTCAAATCCAAATTCAAATGGGTAAGATTCTAAGTGGGGAGGACATCTAGGTTCTTGATGGGCTTTATTGAGATAGTGGAAGGTATTTTGGTTGCTTTGGAGGGAGTTGGGTTAAATGGTTTATTTAAGTTTTGGGAGGTGGAGGCTTTTGTTGGTTCAATTGGGGTGATGGTAGTTTTATTAATGGAAGTTAAAGGTTGGGTAGACAATGGTGAGGTTTATTACTCCTTTTTAGTTGGGTATGAGAGCTCAAGGAGATGCCAAAATGTGGCTTGATCAAGGTTTGGTTGGGATCTAAACTCTAAATTTTGGACCAACCTAAAAAGGACTTATAGATAGGCTTAGTTCCCTCAGTGTTGGACTCAAAGTATAAACCAAATGACTGAGAAAGTGGGGTGGCTATGTTTTCCTTTTCCTCTATCAAAGGTTCCAAGGCCTTGGTGGATGATGCTTCTATAGAAAGGGTAGGTGAGGCAATCTTTTCCTTATGTATGCTTTTGAAAGGAAGTGTAGATAACTCTAACGTGGAATAAAAAGGGATAGGGCTAACGATTTTCTCCTTTGATATGCTTTACAAAGGGGAGGTTGGTGGTTCCACTACCTCAATATGTGAAGAAGGGATGATAGTTTCTTCCTTTGTTTCATTTTCCAAAGAAAGGGTAGGTGACTCCACTACCTCAATAAGTGGTATTTTAGGACATGGGTTCATTAATAATTACTTCTTTAAGAACAACATTAATTGTTTGAACCTCATGCTTGTGGGAGGAATCCGCTTTAGTATGCTCAACATTTATGGAAGGTGAATGGTTAGGGAATGGTTGTCTAAAAATGTCAAGTGATTGATTGGGAGGTGCATTCGAGTTGTCCATCATGAGTTCACCCATGTCAATAAAATCTCAGACAATGTTTTTAAACATATTACATCTATTAACATCATGTCCAATGACATGGTGGAAGATACACATTTCATTTTCCTTATACTAACTCGGTATAGGATGAGAGGAATTAAATTGCTAGGGTGGTTTAATCAGAGGAAGTTGGATGATAGATGACTTCAACAAATTATCCAAAACTAAAGTTTATGACTCCCCTAGCGAAGTATACTACTTTTAAACATAACGGTTTTGGGTTTTGGCATTTTGGTTTGAAGAGGTGGAAGAATTGGGTTGGTTGACAACTAGAAGAGGAACCATTTTAAGCACAACTATGTTTTTAGTTCCTTTAACTTTGGTGTTGGTGTTGGTGTGGTTTGTGGGTTTGGAGGAAGAAGCTTCATTTGATTTGAAACTAGATGTTTTCCCCCTCAATTTAAGCTTTCAATCATCTATAGCTTTAATCTCCAACTTTTGAGCCATGGTGAATACCTCATCAAAGGTTCAAAAGGTCTGAACCTATAAGGTTGATGAGATATGCTTGGCATAAGATTGAGAGAAAAGCTCAATCAACTCAGGTTGGGGCAAAGAGAAGGAGAGTTGGTTAATCAACCCTCTCCAATGGGCCACAAAATCAATAATTGACTCATCCTCAAATTCCTTGATGGAATATATGTCGGTGATATAAACTTTCTTATAAATATTTATAGAGAAATGGTCTAAAAAAGTTTGGGATAATTGGGCAAAAGAGAAGACAGAGTTCTTGGTAATGGCACTATACCAATCTAATGTGAGTCCAACTAGGGACACGGGGAAAGTACAAAGAAGAACATCATCGTAAGTAATCAAATAACATGAATGCCTAAATGCTCTATGATGTTCTTAGGGATCTTCTTTGCTTTTAAATTTAATAAACTTTGGAAGTTCTCATTATGCGGGGTATGGTCGGATTGGATCGGATGGGTGGATTGGCTCATTACAAATTTGGTCATATGGCAAGAGGTTGTGGGTGCCAGAAACAGGTTAAATCTAGATTGGTCATCTTGTCCATCAACATCTTGATAAGATCAGTTTACGGTGGTGTACCCCCATAATTATAGGGTATATTTTTTTGGGGTTGTGAAGGTACAACATATGGGTAACTAGTAGAGGGTTGGGAGGATGCCACGTATTGGTAAGTGGCATAGAAATTCGGGAATATGCCACGTATTGGTAAGTGGGCATAGAAGGTTAGGAAGATATAATGTATTGGTCAGTGACCATAGAAGGTTGGGAAGATGCCACATATTGGTAAGTGGGAATGGAAGGTTAGGAAGAAGGTGGAGGCATATACGTTTATGGGTTTTGTGGAATATACATTAGTTGGGTAAGAGGCATGGTTGGGTTGGTGAGTTGAAGGTGGGTAGTTATCTTAGTGCTAATGGGTGGAAGTGTAAAGGGTATGGAAACTACCAAATTTTGGAAAGGGGTGGAAGATGTTGGGTTATGAATGGAAAGTGGTAGGGAAGAAACACTAGTTGAAGGCATCCCAATAATAAGTGGTATATGGGTTGCCAAAGGTTGAGTGGTTCCTACATTGGAAGGGTTGTTGGTTGGGGTAGAAGGTGTTTGGGTATTGGTTGGTAGAAGGAATTGGTTTTGGGTGGTGGTGTTGAAAGGGTTGTTGGTGGAGGAAGAGGCTTGGGTGACCATAGGTTGGGTAGAGATAGTGGCTATAGATGTATCACCCATAGGGTAAATTGGCATGCCATAGGGAGGCTCAATGGAAGGAACCAAATCATGGGTATGGTTAGTCATGGTGGAAAGGTAATGTTGGAGAGCCATAGTATTATTATCAAGAAGGGTGGTGAAATCCATATCTCCTCAGATAATAGATTGAGGCATTTTAGGACTTCCAAAGTGGTCGGGGGAACTCTCTGCATCTAGAGTGTGCTTTATGAATGAGGAAGAGGAAGATGAGTGATTAGGAGGTGGATCTTGGTTTACTTGGTTTATATCTTGTTGTCTTGTCAAAACCATGTAAAGGAAGATGAAAGAATGGTGAAATCGATCTCACACACTCAAAAAGAAAGAAAGCAAAATAAAATATAAAAGGAAAACAAGCATACACTAAGAGTACATTTAAGTCCTAGAATTCTTTTTATCTCTCCTTGGGCTTATGCCTCAATTTAAGAAGTTATGAAACTCAACTTGGGCTTGTACAACAGGAACTAGAAAAGGAAGTCTAAAGATGGTTTCAAGTTGTTCAAGGCTCTCAAAGATCTATATTAGAATTTGATATGTGGCTTGATATTGGGGTCTACCCCCTCACTTCACACAACGTAGTGATAAGGGTGTCAGGTGCTTAGCCAAAATATACCAAATTGTGAGAGATTATACTCAACCAATGAATTGAGTTTTGGTTTCTCCCCTTGGTAGTGAAGTCTATGTGGGATAACCAAGGGAAAGGTTTATCGCTAGGTGATGAAATCATATTCATGCCTTATGTTAATGTTTGATGTTTGATTTGAATGAGTGATTTAGTATTGTATGTGTGACAAGAAGTGACTTGCTATGATAAATTTCACAGTTTAAATTGAATTATGTGAAGTAAACAAGAAACAAGAAATGGATGCAAGTTATTTTTAAACCCAAAGGAAAATTTTGATTTATTTTCAATGAGTACAAGAACAACTATGATGTACCTAAATGCGGTACGAAGGTGCAAGTCCTAATCCTAGGATGAGTGCTTTTTGATTTTTAGAAATGAAGGAAAAAATTAAAATTTTAACCTTTTCTAAGAATGCAAAGAAAGACTAAAACTTGCTTTAGAAAAGAATAATTAAAACTAAGATTTTCAATGAAGAAATGAAAGAAAGAACGTTTTAATTTTCAGAAATGAAATTTACAGAGGATGCAAATTTCACTAATGCATCTAAATGTCCTAAACAACTATGAACCCAAGAAAAAGCTTGAGTGTCCCACCAAGCATGCCAGAATGTTTCAATATTTTTTTATCTTTATTTATTTTTTCTTAGAAAACAAGAAGAAACTTAAAAGAGGGGTGTGGTTTAAAAGAGCCTAGTTTTATTGTGTGCTCATGATCTAATAAATTTTATATACCCCTCTTTGGCTTAGGAAGATGACCTACAAATAAGAGAAAAACTAGAAAAGGGTGGATTAGTAGGATAGGTGGGTGGATTGCCTGGTGAAAGCTAGATCTAAGAAGCACTAGACTTCCTTGGACACTATCAATCCACTCTTTAAATAACTAAGTTATAAAAAATAGAAATAGATGCTTGCGTGAAATGATAGAGAGCACTAAAATCAATGCAATAAATGCTTTTGAATGAAATAAATCCTTTTAATCAAAATAACAACTTATTGAAAACTAGTGCTAAAAGGTAAAAACCTGATTCAAAAAATAACTTAGGCCCCTATGATGTTACATAAACTTAAAAACCAAAATTTGGGTGAAGGTTTTTAGGTGGAAATTACTTTCTATTTTTTGAAAAAAAAACAAACAGTGAGCGGTGCCGATCATTGTGCAATCGATACTAGTTAAGGTAACTGTTATCAATTGAGGGACAACTGATGTTGATCAGAGGTAATCAGTGCCAATCCTTATGGAATTTGGTTTTGGGTAGAAATGGGTGTTGGGTTAGTTGTAGGAAGGCTTTAAAGTTGGTTTTTGAATTCTATGTTGGTCATGAGGTTGGAATATGCTCCTAGAAGTACCAAACTAGGGAGTTGGATAGCTAGGTGACTGGGAATGGCCTGTTGGTGCTTGGTGGGAAATGAAGTGTTTGGAGTTCTAGAAATCCAACATAAAAGGGGAATATGGGTGAGATGGAGAAATGGGTGCAAAATAGTAAAACTATTAAAACTAATAACTAAACTTGATATAAGTGAATATACTTAGCTCTGGAGTTTGTTAGCCTAGAGAAGTGCTAAGATTAGGTACAAGATGTTTGGGATCCTAGAGAAATGTAGGCAGAGTAACAATGCTTGAGCTCATCATGGTGAGTTGTTGGGGTACTTTGATGTCTCTGGTCTAGTTTGCTAGTTCACCTAGAAGCTTTGATTCACCTGAGAGCTAATATTTTCATGCAAAATATGTTTTTAACCTCATGAGGCAGGGTGTTTTGGTTACCTTAAGTAACCGATGTTGGTCCTAGTCAACTGGTGTTAGTTGAGGGGTGACTAATGTTTAATTGGGATAAAAGGTCCAAACTTGCCAAAAATAGTCATTTGTACTTAAGGGTGGTTGGTAAGACCAACGAAAATGGTTCAATGTTAATAAAGGTGTCATTAAAATGCACGAGGAAGAAGTATAGGGGGTTAGGGCATTAAATGCCTAGGTAGAAAATAGTCTTAAGGCTAGGTGTCAATCATTTAGCCATGGGTTTGGGTAAGGAGGTCTAAATAGGCATATTTAAAATAGTTAACTTAATTAAATTATCCAAATGGGGTAAGTGGGTGTGTTTAAGGATTTTAATAATTAATCCTAACCCAAGGGGGCCAAGGAGGCCAAGGGGTGTTTTACGATGACTAGAACCATGCATTTTTTTAGTGTCTACACTTGCGTAGAATGAACCTATACATGTTTTATAATGAGTTATGGTGTAACATTCTAAGGAAACATCTATGTCGAAATAGAATAAACACATGGTATACCTATAATTGTAACCACTATGTTGTAAATATACTTCATGTATCGAAGATGATATTGCACAAATTTTATGTATCTAACTACGTCCTAATAACATGTCGAATGCTTTTGTACTAGGTAAAAATAAGGATAAAGTAGAAATTACTACAATCCCTACCATAAGTGGCAGTAAAATCATCCCAAGAGGATTTTGTCTCTTTCCATCAAATCCTTACATTATCTTTTTTGCACCCATTAAGCCCTCCTGTGTGTGTTCAAAACTAGTAAGCAATGTCATTGTGTAAATGTTTTTACTTGACCTCTTATCCACCATGACAATATGTATAGGTTATAAGTCATTATAGGCAAGCACAAATAATGGTGCATTAATAGAATACTTGTCAACAATATCATGCTCATAAAATGTGATAATAGTTATATGTATTTGTGTACTCTCAAATGTACTAATAATACTACCTATAAGACGTTCCTTTTTTGTTCTAAAAGCATAATAACTTGAAGGAGGATATGTATTGTAAGTCATATACACTTTAGGCTTAATTTTGGTCTCTTGTGCCACATGATTTGGAAAGCAATAAAAAAAATCAAATTCACATTCCCACTTGGTCGTGTCCTTGAATCTTTTGTAGATGTGTTAATATCATTGACTTCAATAATGTTGTTTGCCAAAACTTGTATCTTATGTCACAAACTGATGCATATGTTAGCTAACTATCCTACACATATGTGATACCATATATTAATGTCAAATCCCTTATATGTTTCCCTATTCATGTCAACCTCTTTTGGTGGAGGAAGAGATATGAGATTGCACTCAAGTAACTTTTGTAGTATATTATGGGGAGGTTCAAGTAATTATTTAAACTATCTCCTTTGAGGAGTTTATTATAAGGTTGTGATAATTTATTAACTATGATATTTACCTTATTTTTATTATGATTTCCTTTGGATTTTAAAGTTGGTTTGCTCTGAAACATTGCACCATAAATAGTTGGAGGATTGGACCCATATCTTAGCTTATTCATAGCTAGGAGTTTAACTTCTTGATCTTTGACCATATGGCATAAGTCATTAAAAAATATAAAGTGCTTTAACCTAATTGATTCATGTAGTTGGAAAAATAATATTTACTTGAGTATGTCTTGAAATTTATTGTCAGCTACATGATTTGTCATCTTAAAGAATACAGTCTTGTAATGAAACACATAACTTACAAGTTCATTGGGTCCTTGCTTAAGTTTTGGAACCTAAGCATACATTGATGTTGATTAAAAAATTATGTTAATAATTTATCAAAAAATGTTTGAAGTCATGGACCAATTGGAAAGGGAGTCATTAAACCATCACAAGATGTATCCCTTAAGACTCCACAAAAATAACCTAATTAACTTAATATTGGATGTATAGTAAAAACTAGCTGCATGAAAGGCTCAAAGGTGTTGTTTTGGATCACCTTTACCATAATATGATATAATCTTAGGTGAAAAAAATAATTTAAGGGATAAGCTAAAATATCAGAGGCCAATGGGTTATGTAGTAACACATCAAAATTAGTGTAATGGCCCACTCTATCTGAACTTTGCTCTAATTTAGAAACTTTAGCTTGAAGATCAATGATAGATTACAAAATGATCTAACACATATGTATAGAATATTGTGTATCAAAGGATGATGTCCCATGAATAACAACCCTATGAGGCACAAAGGTATGTTATGAAGGGATAACCAAATAAATCAAAGAAAACCTTGTGTTGCCCCCACACCATAGGTGGGCATCACATGTGTAACCATAGGTGTAAAAATAGCAATGGTAGTGGTAGTAATGATATGAACACATATTATAGAGTGTGTAATTTTGAGAGGTAAATTAGTATCATTGAAGGACTAATGTTATTCCTAATATGTGACAACCTTAACATTTTATTTTATTTCATCTTGTTACATGTAGTAATGCATCAAGAAGGTGTGATTTAATTTTGAGATATTGAGTTAATTGTCATTGATCTACATCATCAAATCTACCATGCAAACCAGAGTAATCATCTCCTTTGTTAACATCCCCATCAATTATATTTTCCATTATGACTATGCGAGAAGGAATAAATATTAAATCAAGTCTAAAACCCTAATGCAAAAATCCAAAACCCTAAGAAGGTAGAATGAAACCCTAAGGGAACTTATAATTTTTTGTGCTTGAATGAATGAAGGATTCACTGATGTATTTCATCTTATTTTGGATTTAGTGGTATAAACAAGATAAAACTACAAATGATCTAAATTGTATAAAATATGTCTAAACTACACATCTGAATCTAAAAGATAAAGTAAGATTAATTTAATACACTTGTTATTTATAGAAATGACCAAGAAGATAAGGTGCTTAGCTTATTCTTGTTTTATTATGGTTTGTTATAGTATAAAATCGTTAACAATACCCGAAATGGATATGTGGTGACTTGAATTAGGAAAATGAATTTCAGAACATGCTTGGACAGATTCACTAATGTCTAGATGCCTATGATGACTAGATTTATTTACTTCTTATAAAAAATGTCCAATATGTTTTTGTCGATCAGTTCTACCTTAGGTTGCATCACTTGCTTATTAAGATGGTTCTTTTGTAGTTTTAGAGGCTCACTCCTATGCACAAATTCCAAAAAATCCTCTTCACATTAGAACCCTCTCTTAATTTTTGATAATTACTTTTCCTATTAAAAAGGGTTAGACAATATGTGTTTGATAACCCCAACCACCCCCCACTAAGTGGTTGAGCATTACTTAGTTTCATTACCTTTAAAAGTGCTCAAACTACATAGTTCTTATTGATGTAAGTTTGTGAACATTATTCAATGGTTGATGAGATAATCCCTCTCATAAAAGAAATCTAGGGCACAAATTGCAAGTATATGGTTTCATGAATAACCAAGTGGTCAAATAATATGGTTAGAGTAATGTGGTTGTTACCATATTTAATAATTCCTTCCCTATGAATAGTTAATCAATCTAAAAAATAGTCAAAACTAACCTAAGCATATATATTCACAATGATGTTTTGGATACTAAAAATAATATTTAATGCTAAAATAATGCACTTGTGACCAATCCTTTTACACACTTAACCTATGCTCAAATCCATGATTTCAAACTGATATTCCTCTACTTCTATGTGGATGACCCTCTATCTTAAGGCAACTATAATTCTAAATGTTCCTTTTCATCATTCCAAGCATCCTAGACTCTTACTTAACTAATTCATATGTCCATCTTGGTTGTCTCTATTCCTCAGACAAAATCACTTCTTCAGGATAATATTGCATGTTGGTCTTGTCTAAAACCATTGATTATATCCTCCCAGTAATTAACGACTAGTTTCCCAAAAAATAAATTTCATCTTAATGGTTTATCCCAAATGTTTTACAAGGCTAATTCAAGGAAATTATGAAAGGTCCACTATATAAGCATATTTTCTACCCATTATGTTCACTAGATGACCAAAAGGCTTCTATCATTATTATCACCATAATATATAACTGCATATTGAGAGGAAAGTACCCATTCTTCCCAATTTTATGTCTCTATAACCTAAGAAACCATGAGCTGTGTCTGAATACAATAACAAGGTCACAATTCATTTGCTCAAGCACATAATCACACTAGGGTTACACCAATATATAGCATTTCACCAATATTTTACACATACCATCATAGAATGGGAAAACTACATGGATTTTGATCTCTTTTTGGAGTATTGATATGTAGGTATCACTCAACACATGGGGTGTTTAGGTTAAGCATAACCCCAACCCATTACATGTTGCCCCCATTCTATAGTATTTATTCCCTCTTATCATTGAGCTAGGGTTTTAGTGAAGAAGAAGGCAAACAATGTTTTTTGAAATGAAGTGAAGGCATCCAAATTGACACACAATATTTATAGGTGAAGGTGCATCCATCATAATTTACATAGTGGTTTAAAATCCTAAAGGATGAAACCATTCCCTATAGATAATAACACAAGCAGACAAAGTCTAAATAATGTGACCTTGTCCCAAGATAATGCAGAGCCCTGATCTTGATTCATAAAAACCTTAAATAGTCACACAATCATTTTACAGTCATTATTATAGTCTTATAGATCTGAGTCCAACCAAGTTAGTTATTTTTTAGTGCTTTCCCTTTTTGAAACATTTCCAAAAATAGTAAGTTACAAATTAGCTTGTGTGATTATTGAATATCTTATGTATTCTGATTTACTCAAGAGTTTGTATTAATTAGATTAACCACCTTAATACAAATTTGGATAAAGCATATTGGTAAACCCTCTTTATTTGTTGAATAATACAAGCCCTAATTTTCCATAAGGTTTCCTTATAATTTTTTCTAGGGTTTCAAATAAAATTTTGATATCCTTATTCTGATAGATCATTTGATAGTATTAGCTTGTCTCTCCGCTTTTTATCATTTTAGTATTTTTAAATTTTAAAATGACTAGAAAATAATCACTTCTTCCTTCTAACCCTCAAGATGGTGATAAATACTTTCCCTCTAGCCAGGTCCATGTTATCATTATCTCAAGAGGTAAGGTGACCCATCCTATAGTGTCAAATGAATTTTACCAACATTTCCTTTATCAACCCCTTCCACCTCTCACATATCCTATTGATGGTGTTTGTATGCATATTCAATCAGAAGCACCTAGGGTTTGTGTTTATGAAACCCTTTAAGATCAAATTGTCATTATGAAAAAGTCAGTATAAGAATTACAAAATCAAAATCAGTATTTCATTTCAAAGCTCACATCATAGGAAAATCAAATCACATATACAAATAATATGTAATATGTTAGTGTTAATCATGCATTTATATCTTCATATACAAATTTCATGCCTAACAATTCTTAATATCAAAATTGGAAGCTGCAACAAAATACATCTACAACCAGTGATTCAAAAAGTATGCAAAATGATAATAAAATTTCAAGTGACATTATAAGAGAAATGCTTCGAAACACGTTGATCAAAATACCTCATATACATCCTCTAAGGAGATCAAAATACTATTGTGCATACCATAGAATGTGTGGTCATCATACAAATAGTTATTTGGATTTGAGTGACAAAATACAAAGGATAATGGATAGTAGTGATTCCATAATACATATATTAATCAAGAAATCCACTTGAATTATGATTCCATATTCTTAAGCACAAATATAAAAATAATAAAAAGTAAAAGTATGGCAAGGACAATTTAGAGCGAGATAAGATTCCAAAAGGTAAACTTAGAGGTAACAAGATTACAAAAGGTAAACTTAGAGGTAACAAGATTACAAAAGGAAAAAGTGGAAGATGACAAGTTATTAAAAGACTAAATTAAGAAAGAATGATTTCAAATAGAAAAATTAGAATGACAAAGGTTGAAAAAGCTATAGTATGAGAAGGTAAAAAAAGATAAATTACTAAAAGAAAATTTACAAAAACTAGTGTAACCTAAGCAAAAATTCATCTTTAAGAAAGGGTTTTTAACAAAAGAGGTTGAAAAGCAAGATATGCTTGCAAAATCTAATGTCTAAAGTGTGGTTTCAAAGGAGTCAACTAAAAAACATTCATTTCTAGAGCCTTTATCAACCCCCTCATAGATGGAAAATAATGTACCAGTGTCATGATTAATAACACTATTAAAATGAGTTTTTGTAGCATGAAACTCTTAAAAATTCTTGGATATGATAAGGAACATTTGAGTAAGACTATTTTATCTAAATCATTTATTAGATCCATTGAGCTAGCTTTCACACTTAGTTCAAAAACATGTTCACTAGTATTTAGTGTATGTCATAATTTGGCCCATTATAATTTGAAATTAGGAAGGTCACGGATAAGAGCAATGAGTGCCACATTTGGAAAAGATTATGACTATCACATTTGAGCATGAGAGTGCAATTATTACAATTTCAAGTGAAGATGAATCTTGAGCACACAAAATAAAAAAGGAAAACATATTTTAAACTAATATTAAAGTAAATACATTTAATATCATAACAGTAAAGGTGCATGATACAACACATTCAAAAAATCAAAATAAATCAAAATTTTAGAATCAAGAAGACACATGCACAAAAGAAGATAAGAGTGGAATACTAAAATTTCAGAATCAAGAAGATGATTGTGACCATGATACTGATTATGCAAAATATGATGGGAATGACATGAATAATATGCATGATGAATATGGTAATGTAATTAACGGTTACAACATATAATACATGACCTACATAGAGTAATCCTTTGATGAAATCTTGGGCTTATAATGACATCCTTCCTTGTACATAACTTCTTTTCTTATCATACTATTATTCTAAATTTTCAAAAAACATTTAAAATAATCTAAAAATTAAAATCATGGCTTATACATGACATGTGTAGTTTGTTTACTTTAATAGATTTGTACTTTAGTATATGCACTACTATTTTATATACAATTTCATATCAAATATGCTTCACAAGTGTACTTGAGGCAGTTTTGTAACATACATGGTATCACTTTTAGATGCACTCACAAGTGGTGATAATGTCTTAAGACCAAAAAAATTACATAGATAAAGTCGCACTGCTCTTGAAAGTCACACATTGCACCTTTGTCCCATTCTAGTATACTTGTCCCAATGAATATAGGCTCCAATTTTTTAGATTCAAAATAGTCACATCATTTCTATAGCTTGTTTTTATCACATATTCACTGAGGGCATTGTTTACACATGTTTTATCACTATACGACTATCCCTATTGTTCCTATTATAATACAATACATTATAAACATCTTTCATTATTTACTCACTTATTTTAACATGGTTATTTAATTGGATACTTGAGTTATTATATATGATGATGTTACACATTGTTTATGTAGATTAATCTTACTTATTCATGCATGCTTATTGTGTTTGCTTATTTTCTTCATGCTTTATGTGTATTCAACTTCTCTAGATTGTGGACATTTGAACATGTCCTTGATTATGTATCTAAGCCTTATGTGTGTGATTTTAAGTGTGTGGGTGACATTTGAACATGTCCCTTTTATGTGTATCCTTGACCTTCTTGATTGATTTTTATGCTCTTGCATGTGTTCTTTTTGTATGTGTCATGGCCATGAATCTTCCTTGCTATGTTTTACTCAGTTTTATGGTGCCATGATGGATATCATGCATATTTCCTTAGTAGTTTTATATCATCTTAGAGTATTTAGTATGAGATAATTTTTTAATACATGCCTAATTATTAACATCTACCTAGACATGACACTATGTATGTTTGGATTTACGTGTATCATATGTTACTATATTACTTAGATTATCAATACGATGTCATTATTTTTAATGTTATCATTATTACTCTTGATTTAAATCTTTTTATATCATCATTTATATAACTATTATATTGAGCTACATTATTATGCAAGTTTCACAACTCACCTCAAAATAGGGGTCATGTATAGTGGCTTGTCTTAGGGACTAAGCTGCAATAGTCCACTGCATAGACAAAAATAATAGTATTCACTTAGTCGATCACAATTCATACTAAATTTTTTCTCATAAAGTATATTCAAACAATATTGCACCCCAGGGACAATGGCACATGATGGGATTTTCCAAAGTAGTGTGATTTCATCCCATAAATCATAAATAATATTTTTTAGAATTCCTAGAATCATACTCAATCTACAAAATAATTTTCAGTAGTCACCCATAAATAGTGTCAAATTTATACATAAGGTTATTACAGATTTTGCTCAAATTGGAGGCATCATGCGTGAGATATGTTCTATAATTTACATAGGTTTTAACTAAAGATTAAATATTATTTAGTTATCATAATCAATATAATCAAATATCAGATTGGGGGCATGTGTATAACACACAATCACTTTCTTACTCAATTTTCACACCAATTTTTGCATAAAAAATGGTAATTCATGACATTATCTATGTTGTATACACAAAAAATATTTCATATTATTTTTCACCATGTATTTCACTAGTGTTCACCAAATGAATATTATTCCATCTGTAGTAGTTGATTCAACTTTTTGCACTAGTTTTGCACCAAAATGGTATATTTGGATTTATACAAGGGTTCCAAACTATTGTACTATCTTGAGATGTGTGATGATGAATTCAAGTGCATATTGATTTTTTAAGCATATTCTCCTACCATTGAGTATTAACACATGCATATTCAAATCCAAGTGTTTCAATGAAGAATTCTACAAGGGTTCCACCCTCTCTAGTCACCATTTTTCACTTGAAAACACAATAGTTTACATACATGAAAAGGTGTATTTGTTCCTTATTATTTGATATATAAGTTTCATTTATTTACTTTAAAATTTTTATCCTATGTAAGGACTAATTTATACATGTTTCGTTGTAGGTTTTTTTGTAAAGCATAGTTCAACATGTGATTTACATTCATGACCATTCTTCATAGGTAAGCTCAGGTATCATATTATTGCTTTTACTCTAGTACTTTCACTTTGCTACATTGCTAGAATAAAATGGGGGAAATGTAGAACTAAAATTGACATTTAATTCTAAAATAATACACTTATGACCATCCCTTTTGCACACTTAATGTATGATCAAATCAATGGTTTCAAACTATTGTTCCTATACTATTATAAGGATGACCCTATATCTTAAGGCAGCTTTGATTCTCAATTTTTATATTCATCATTCTAATTATCCCATCCTCATTACTTTACTAATTCATAGTTTCATCTTGGTTGTTTCTATTCCTTAGATAAAATTGCTCCTTTAGGAAAATCTTGTGGGTCAGTCGTGTCTGAAACCACCAATTTCGTCCTTTTACCAATTAGTGACTAGTTTCCCAAACTCAAATTCATTTCAGTAGGTCATCTCACATGTTTCATATGGCTAATTCAAGGAAATCCCAAAAGGTCCTCTATATAAGCATTTTTTCTACCCATTTTGTTCACTTGTTGATAAAAAGGATTCTATCATTGCAATCACTAAAATATATAATTGCACATTAAGAGGAAAATACCTAGTCTTCCTAATTATGAGTCCCTATAGCCCAAGAATCCATGAGCTAGGTAAGAATAAAAATACAAGGTCATAAGTCAAGCACATAATCACACTAGGATTGTACTAGCATATAAAATTTCACTAGTATTATACACACACCATTGTAGCATGGGAGAACTACATGGATTTTGATCACTCTTCAAAGTAATGGCATGTAGGCAACACTCAACACACAAGGTGTTGAGGTCAAGAAAAACCCCATCCCATTGCTCATTGCCCCCATTTCATAGTATTTGTTCCCTCTTGTCATTGAGATAGGGTTTAGTGACTCCCAAAACAAATAAAAGGCATCCAAATACACACACATGACCTACAAGTGAAGGCACATCTATTTAAATTTACATAATGGTAAAAACCCTAAAATACGAATCCACTCCCTACCAATAGTAATTAAAGTTGACAAAATCCATACATACCAACCTTATCCCGGGATAACACAGAGCCCTATTCCTAATTCACAACAACCTCACATGGTCACACAATAAGTTTACAATGATTGTTGCAGTCATATAGACACAAGTTTAGCTAAGTCATTTATCTTTAGTAATTTCATTTTTTAGCACATTTATAAAAATATTAAGTTGTAAATTAGTGTATATGTGATTATTGGATATCTTATGTATTATAATTTACTCATTAGTCTGTCTTAATTAGATTAAACACATTTATCCAAATTTAGACAAAACAAATCTTATGATACAAGATATAATTCTAATTAAAAAAAATCAAATGAGTAAGAAGGGTAGGGTAGAAAGAAATATTTTCTAGATTTCACATTGAGAATTCATTATGTGAAAGCAAACACCTTATTAGATTCACTGCAATAAATTCAACATTTATCAAATCTAGCATGCAATTGATATAAATATAGTAGGGAGTCTAACGAATAATTAACTACGAATGAATCCTCACAACATAACTTTTTCAGATAAATTTGTACCACAACAAATTTTAAAATACACATTCATATATAATAATTAAATAAACCCAGAGACTAGCTATGGAAACAATTAAACTAGTTAGTAACTTAATTGAACTAATTCACAATAAAACAACTCACTCAATGATTACTTTAACAAAATATGTCCATAAAATTCATCTAAATTTTGAGAAAGTAAGACATGAAAAACTCACAAAACATCAATAATGTTTATTAAGTGTACCAAGTATTTAAATTATTCCTTTTTAATAAAAGCTCTCATGAATGTATTTATAATTAAGGGATGGGCACTACCACATCAAAAAAATTAATTTTCATGGAGTTAAAATTATATTTCTAAATAAAAACTAAATCATCTAAAACAAAGCTTTACAACTTTAAAAGCAAAGGCCTAAAAATAGCCTTGAAATCTCTAGATCACTTTGAATTATTTGATAATCACCCTTTGAATGCTTGAGTTATTAATTGGTAGTCTTAATCTATTCTCGACACATTAATAATGGGACTTTGAAATAAGAGTTCTCCTCAAGTCAGCAAAATTACATGATTATCCAGAGACGTCCCAAGATAAGCTTTGATTATTTTAATCTTCTCAATATTCTCTATTGTAATTGTAATTAAAATCAATGCCCTACTATCATCCATCTTTATTTCCCTTAGCCACTTTACCTCCAAATGAATTCATGAAGTTACTCATATATACACTAAATTAAGTGGTAGATACAATTACATTAGCTTGTTAATACAATGAAGGCATATTTAATTCCTTAAAATAAGTCAAACCTTCCCATAGAAGTCATTTATAGGTGATATGATAGTCTTCATATCTCAAAAACATTCTTCTAGTACAATCCTCATATGAATTACAAAGCTTTGATACATGTTGATGTGAAACATAGTCATGACTTTGAGCTATTGAAAGAGGCCTTCTTAACCATTGAAGCAATATTATCGAACTTATTATCCATCCAAGTGATCTTTGTTAGAAAATGCTAAATTATTTGGTGTAACAAATCACTCTTAAACTTAGTTTCGTGAATTTATATAAGTGACTTAAAAAATGAATGCAAGGCACTCTTAAAACTACCAACAATATTTTATGGGAATGTAGTTTTGGATTGAGATTCAAGCTGACTTACCTTTTGTTTCATCCCTTCGACAAATTTCTTCGTAAGCTCATGAGATTACGTGACTACATATTTTGGATCTTTAACAATCTCTTTGTCACTACTAGAGTATCCCAGAGTTCTAGATGTACCTTTGCTTCTCCTCTTTCTCTTCCTTGTTAATGAAAATAACTAACCTTTATTTCACTGAGCTTAGGTGTATCATCTTGAGTAAAATTCTTAGGAGTTATCCTTTTAAGCTTCCCTGTGGACTTCTCAAACTTCAATTTGATCTATTTGGCTTAGTGTATAGAATCATCTATGGCCTTTGATCTTTATCAAGTTATAAATTGTGAATCCAATCATTGTGGGAATATTCTCCTTAGTCACTATTAAGGGTGTAGAGGATGCACTAAAAACTTGGGAAATGGATGGAGTGAGAGATGTAGAACTTGTTGGTGACATGGTTGAAATGGAAGGAGTAAATGGCAAGGAAGTGAATATGGAAATGGAAATGTGTGGAGTGGAAACCAAGGGCGAAGGAATGGAAAATAAAGTTAGAGTGTTCATAACTACCTCTGATCTTGGTGAAATGGAAGCAGGAGAAGTAGTAAGAGGTGAGCTATTGAATATCACTTTTGCTTCATCTGAGATCATAACAAGAATGGTTGAAATATTATCAAGGATTTTTTAGCTATGGGATTTCCTCATAACAAATATAGACATACTAATGATGCTTGAGAGCCTAGGCAACACAATTAATACTAAGATTCACTAAATATTAAGTACATCTATAGATGGTAATGAAATAGGTGGAAAAAAATTGACAAGAATGTGAGCCTATGAGTGTATCATTGTAACTTCTGGAGAACTATGACCAACTTATCCAACAATGGAATTTGTAGATATAATTGTTGCCTTTGTTTTATATACCATTATCTTAGGAATAACCCTTAGGGTTTGAATGTTTAGCTTGGTTTGAGAAATTACCAACTACTTAGTATAGATTTGGGTAATTATTAGGGATAAATATGGACTAAAAAAATATGAGATCTAACTTGACTTGTTATAATTGACATAAGGGATGTAGAAAGAGAATCTATGTCCAATTCAATAACGTCAAGGGAGGTGGTCAAAGATGTAACTAAAGTAGAATTGGACCTTCCCTAAAGAGGATGCTTGAGTTGAAGATGGAAAATTTAGAGGTAGACCCTATAAAAATTTCATCTTAAAGTGTGGGTATTTTACCTTTGTCTCATCTAAGGGTCTCTAAGCATCTGATCTCTCTTCAATTTTATGAGGTTGTGTTTATTAACCTTATGTCCTGAGTAGACTTGTAGCCTTCAAATTTGATATGCCATCATTATCATTCTCAAGATTCATGAAATAATTATCATCAGGATGAGGAATATGATTGTAGACCAACCTAACCTTTCCCCTCAAAGATTAAAAATTCCTTTTGACATTACCAACAAGATCCCATTGTCTCAATATAGGATCATTTAAATTGAAAGAGGACCCGTATGTAGATATTTTTTGAATAGATGGACTAGTCTTATAGATATTTTTTCCTATCTCAATATGTAGAAGTGGTCATGGTTTCTGATTCTTGAACTTATAAAAATTCCTTCTCCTTCAAAAAATTGATACGCAGTTTCCTACTCGACCAACATGTCTAACACATAGTATGGAGGTCTGAGAGGGGAGACCAATATGCCTTCAATTATGATCATTGTCGAATAAAAATAGTACCAATAAGCTCCAATATTTTTAATATAATTACTCATTTCATTAGAGTGTCGAGTCATTTGCTTCTCATTTATGGCCTCATCTACTGGAAGATAAAAGAAATGACATATATCCCTTGTGTGTTTCTAAAACTGAAACACATAAAGCTTCCAATATTATAAATTAATATGTGTCCATGGTTAATTTATTTAGTGTAAATAACATGGATACATGGGATCTATAAATTTACACTTGGTTAGATTGAAGTCTATGGTCACATGGGCCCTTATAATTTAATGCATATTATTTGAAGTCCAAAAATTCAACTAGGAATTTAAAAACATAACATGAGTCACCAGAGAGTTTATTAAAATTATAAATTTGTAATGGCAATTTAATTTTTTTTTATGATAATCCAGAGAAGATACATGGTTTTTGTTGAATGGTTATAGAGTCACGAAACCACAAAATCCATATTAGGCTCAATTGATCTCTATGAAGTTTGTGAGTTTATGTTATTTAAAAATTTGTAATACCCTTCTCAAGCTCTAAAGTGTTCTCTCATTGACATGACATTATGTAGACTACTGGCATGTCAAGTATATCCTTGTACATGATTGTGAGCAAGATGTCTTGTGGTTAGTCATTAGTCTTGATTTAGGTTACCTTGTTATGGTGACAAGGTACCAAGTTAATTACGACTCATATAGGACCACCTTGGGGGGTGTGTGTTTAACTCTAAAAAAAATTGTATTATCATTTAATATGATGTTTATGGCTTACTAGAAGTTTTTCATGTTGATGAGTTACTTTTGATAGGTTTATCCATAAGACCAGATTTGCATTAATTCAAACACTTTGCTTGAACCCATTGAGTGGATGTGTTATGTTAAGTTGGTTTTGATTATTTAACTTGTATCTTTCTTGGTGTTTTGACAATAATATCTACTTTTTAAAATATGAATAATAACATAGTTAAGATTGTGACCAAACACATGTAATATTTAATAATAGGCATAGATTAGATTTTATATAAATATATGCATATTAAAATAGTACTATGTAGATATATAATTAAATGAATATATATATATATATATATATATATATATATATATATATATATATATATATATATATAATCTGGATAAATAAATAAATTTAGATCAAATATTGCTACTCCAATATCTATACGTTTTAATATACATATTTGTATAGTGTATTTATATATGTATATTTTATTTTTTAGATAGGTATTCACTTTTGATCAAAGCTCCAACTTGTTTGGGACACAATGGGGGGCCCAGTTCCTCAAGTGATCTTCTATCATATGTACTTGATTTATCAACAAAAATCACAACCGATCCAAGAATACCAACAATAGCCACAACTGGCCTGAGAATGCTAATGAATGGCCACACCAGACATGAGAATACTAACAATGGCCACAATCGGCTCGAGAATACCAACAATCAGCCACAATCAACCCAAGAATATAAATGATTGATCACATCTGACCTCCTATACCATACTGAGATTTGAATCTGGGTGGTTCTTCAAACAACCAAGTCACTTTACCAACTCACCCACATCTCATCGGTAATGTATTTATATATTAATTTAAGTTAAAATAATTTTAATTAAATGAGCATGATTATAAACAAACACACACACACACATACATATGTCTATATAGATGTATATTCTTACTATTTTTGTAATAAAATTTAATATATATTAAGTCATTATAAATAAAAAATAATGACAAACCCATAAATGAATTAAAATAGAAGAGTGGAAATCCTAATTCTAAAAAGTAAAATAAAATAATATACAATCTTTGTCTTTCCCATTAAAAAGTTAACGTAATCGAGAGATGAGCCATTTTGGAAGATTTTCCAAGGGAGAAATGTAGGTCGAAAGAGAATGAATAACGAATATGGAGGAAGGAGTGGCGAAGAAGAGTATAGCAAGTAGATGAAGCAAGGATCTTCAATGAATCACACAAGGGGTTTCTTATTTTAAATCCTCAAGTTTTTCCAAACTATGGGCAGATTAAATATTAGATGAAAACCTGGGGTGTGTTGTAGTTATGATTTTATTTAATAAATCTAGTTGTTCATTTACCTGGTTGTAGTGTTATTCTACAATGAGAATGATTTACTTTTTGTGAATGTATATTTGAATTTATAAAATACCAAATCCTGGTTACATGAATCTGTAAAAAATAAAGGCTTAGTGTATTTCCATTTTTCATTTAAAGCTAAATAATAATAGATTTCTAGGTTTCAAATATATATGTGTGTGTGTGTGTACAACCTATATACACCAATCATTTTTATTAATGTTATTAATATATATAGAAAACATATATATAAAATAAAACAGAAAAATTATATTTTATTTAGTGGGGTGAGGGGGGTAGGATGGTAGAGGCGGTTGTGTTGTCGCAACCCCCTCCCATAATAAGGAGGGGAGGGGGATGGGCCAACTATTCCACCCCACCCCTAGGCTAGGCCTGATCGATGGCCATGGTTGCGGCTAGGGCTTTAGGCCCTAGCCATCGACCACTAACCCAAGCCCCTCTGTAGGGTTTGTTAAAAAACAAATATAAATACAATAATAACAAATTAAAAAAATAAAAATAAAAATAAAACATAAACAAAATATAAGTTTATATTATTCATAAATAATAATATATTAAATATTAGATATTGTTCTGTTATTAAATTATATATATATATATATATATATGCAATTTTAAGACATGTAAAGTTTATACTTATAAGTTATCGTCAATTCTATTTTATTAATATTGCCACAATTTTAGATGAGAATATATATATATATATATATATATATATATATATATATATATATATATATATATATATATATATATATATATATATAACTAAAGGAGCAAAAAATATTTGATGTGGAGTGTAGATTTAACTGCAAAAGCCTACCTTTATATAAATAATTAGGAATGGATATAATCCATGAGAAATTTAGAAATTTATGGAGATTCTACACCCGATAAAATACTTCAACATAGTCTAATGGATTTAGAATGAAAATTTACCTTTTATTAAAAGTTTCATTTAATGGTTAACTATACAAAGACATAAATTGTTATAATAGTGTTTTAGTTTGAAGTTTTGATGATATAATTCACTTGTGGGTATCTTGGGAATGATAATAAAACTTGTTCTCACCTTAATAGGTATATGATGAGTTAGCTCTTTGACTAGTAATGATAAAAAACTATGACAAAGATTCGATTAGAAAACTCTTATTTTATAAATATTATTTTTAGAAAGGAGCTTAGTAATTAAATGTTTGTATAATTCTTTTTACAATGGTAGTATTGTGTGTGTTAGTGTGATTCAATTGTTTAGTAATATGTATTGGAATATTGTGTTATTATTATAATAAAATTGTAATCATCTACATTGGTTGATGATGAGCTTAGGTACCAATCAAATAATTTTGTCTTGATAAGATCAACCTTTCTTATTGCTTAGTTATAAGTTATCACAATATGCTATGTTTTGTGGCTTAAATATTTATTTAATTTGCCTATTAAATGGGAAAAATGAAGTATTTAGGAGAAAAATATCTTACTCAACGTAAGCTAACCCCTTTATTGACTATGTTGTAGTGCAGGTTGGTAAGTACCAGTAACAGTTAGATTACAAAGATTTAATATCTATTGTGTTATAAAAATTAACTTGTAAATAAGATTGTTGAAATGTCTTAGTTCTTATTCCATGATTTGTGAAGAGGTAGCTGTAATCTAAATCCGTGAGGATAGGTTTTAGATGATTTCTAAATATTTGATGTAATGTTTAAGTTTATACACGCAGTTGTGTATGTAGTTAAAATATTTTATAGATTTGTAATGCTACCATTCAGTTGTTGAAAAAAAATTATTATATTTTGTTTTACAATAAAAGAGTTCTTTGTTAATTTGTGGATTGTTATTCTTTTAAATCTTATAAATTGTTGGTTTTGTCATGATGTCATGCCAATCTGAAAATAACATTCTTATGTAAAGTTAAATGTATAAAGTCATAAATTTATATCAACTCCTTTATGTAATAGAAGCTCCTTTAACCATAAATACACAACTTGATAACCAAAACTAATAATGTTTCTAAGAATAAGGATTTAGGTTTGTTGTATACTCATAATTTGTAATGAATCAATGGTGGATTTAACCATTTAAAATGATTGACATTGAGCATAATATCTTACATTGACATTCTTAAACTATGAAATGCTTAATAAATAAATCAAACCAACAAGTCATATAATCCAACCTTTCATCAACAAAACTAAAGTATAATCCCCTTTTAGACAACGAGAACATAAGCAAGTATTCCACCTTCTCAAGCATGATTATTGGTAGAGTAATATTGGGTGGTCTTAATAATCCAATTGTAATCATAATACTATGGATCAAACATTTTTGCAAATTAATGAATCTATTTCGATTAATTGTTTTCTTAATAGCAATTTTTTTTGTGGTTTTTAGCTTATAGTTGTCTTTCAAAAATTGAGTTTTAAAAATAGATAAAGTGGTCTAAACTTGAATCTCAAACTCAACAACAATTCTCACTAGCTAAGAGAATTGGATTTTGGCACCACATTAATTTTTAGCTCATCCAAGGCGAAAGGGTTTCTCGATTCTAAAAGACTTTTGTAGGGAAAATCCTTTTTATCTTGCTGATTTTTCAACAAAAGTGCTCTAAAATTGATATCTAATAAATGGTTAGAAATTGGCTCCATGAGAAATAAAAGTTGTTCACAAATATTTTTACCTTTATAACAACTTAGGATCTTTTGGTTTCTATTTTTTTGATCATTTTCTATTTTTAATAGTTTCTTTCTTAATCAATTATTTAAAAATTTTGTACTATTTTGATTTTAATCTGTGAGGTTGCTCTAAAAAGTGTTGTAATAATTACCCAAGTTAACATTTCCTGAATATGAAAGTTGTAACCTCTTTGTTTGAGTTTTATATTTATGTATAACTTTTCGTATTTGGTTTTTAATTCTGTTTGATATTTTTAATGAGTCTTTGAACCTTATATGTCATTATTTTTCTAGGAACGATAGAAAATATTGGTAGCAAATGGTTTGGTTTAATATATATTTTTTTATGTTGTGTACCCTTGTTCTAAAATAATACTTCCATTGTGATAATTATATCATACAAATTTGACCCATTACTTTATAATAATTTAAACCTTTGTCTGGGTATTTATTCTAGTACTATTTTATAGCTTGTTTAACCTAATTGAACTTTGTAGCCTTAAGAGTAATTTTGACATGTTTAGATGTGGCATTGAATCGATTATTCATGTGATTATTATTATTCATAAATATATATTTGTGAATGACACCAGAGTTAAGATGTGATCCTTTACTATTTGTGAAGTTAAATTTATAAAATTTATTTTTTTTGGTTGTGGGGTTCATGGCGAATTTGTAAAGAAAATTGAAACCTGTCTAATCTTAAGTGTTTGTGCATGCCTTCTAATAATTTAGAATTTATATTATGTCAAATCGATGACACTCAAATCACTAATAATTGATCTAGATTGTATTTGAGCCTTGACTATTTATGTGTTTTTTCTTTATGTAGTAGATCGAAATGTAACTAGATGGATCACAACTTTGTAATGACATCATGTTTTTTGTTCACTTGAGTTTGTATGCCATGTTAGTATTATTGTCTTTGGTACAATTTTGCGTTTTCATAATTTTATCTACTATTATAACATTATTATTATGTTTTTAAATTGGTTATTAGTTATTTTATTAGTTGGATTATATGTAGTACTGTTTGCATTAGTGTTGGGCTACGTGCTTAATTTTATATTTAATTATTTATGGACTTATTACTATTATTGATGATATTATAAATTTGTATTAAATTATTAATTATTGATATGATGTATTTTTTTTATGGTTGTAGGTTCTATCTATGAGCTAGGTAGATGTTGGAGGCTGTACTCCAAGAGTATAATGAATTCTGAGCATGTCAAACATGTCTGATAGGTATACTTATTGATTTTGTTTCATACTTTGGACACTTTGTTTAGTCATTATGATTGTTGACCATGGTCCTCATACTTATTATTATTGTCGTATTTATTTGATGTTATTATTTACCATTATTTATTTGTTATGTGTTTTATAGCCACAGTCTTCATTCTTTCTTGTGCTTAGCTCCACCTCATTCCTCTCGCGTAGGCTTATGTTCACTGTTCTTACCCTTATTGACCCTATTTACCTATATAGACTCATTACCTAGACCCACCCTTGAAACCTCTAGGAACCTTTAATCCACCTTGAATTAAACCTTTAACCTAGCTAGACCTTAGACTAAGGTGATGGCATGTATTTTGATGAATTATTTTATCGTAGCTTGACCTTAGTATTAAACTTGGTTTAATTCATTGTTTTAAACATTATGATATTGACTTAGGTTGGTGACATATTAGAAGTTATATTAACACCATTTATTATGGTGGGTGGCATGGTCAACAAAAGGTTATAACATTGATCTGGTTAATTAAGAATTAATATAAGGTTAATCCCTAACCTACATTTTTATTGGTTGGCAATCAGATTAGAAACTGAGTTTTCTAGATGTGTTATTAATGGCAAGGTTGGTGGGAGATTTTCCTTGGGATATTGAGGAGAATTTATCTCTCCCATTCAATTTAGAATTAAATGGGGTATGGGAAAGTGGACGAAAGGGAAGAGAGTTTGGATGGCAGACAAAGGGGGTTAGGAAGATGGAAAGATGGAGTAAAAAATGGAAGAATGATTAGCTAGTTTTAACGTTAGCCATGATGGATTTAAGAACATACAATGGTCCTTGGAAAGTTATAGATGTTTTTTTTTATTTAGATTTTGAGAGTTTTTTGAGTTATCAAGTCATTTTGGTTTTTTGGTTTCGTCTACTAACTATGTTAATTGAAAAAAAATTGCTAAGAGGTTGCTTATGCAGCCAGAGTCTTAGGACTTTTGGGTGCATACACAGACCCCATAAAGTGATATATTTTTATATAACATTACATATAAACTTGCAATGAATATATATGAGATATATGGTTTTCTAGTTCGAATCCCTTGGTTTTGTTTTATGTTTCAAATTTGCATACAATTGTTTTGATGGCTTATCAATCATCTGAATTATCATGGATTTATGGGTTTCATATCAAGAACTATGTTTTCATACAAATAATTGATAGTGTTTTTATATAAATATTGACTGATTTTTATATAAAAATAATTAGGTTCTATTTCGAATAGTGATTGTGTTATTTTTAAGGTGACTATGTTTTATTAAAGGTGTTTGTGATTGTTTAATATTGGTATCCTCGTTCTTTTAAGTTATGACTATGTTCTTTTTATGGATATATCACACTTAGTTAATTTAAAGAGTCATGGTTATTTTTCCTTTGAATTTCATTATTGCTTGTTGTATTTTCAGTTCAGGTTCTCGCTCCTATTGACTACATGATACATACATATATCCTCAATTAGGTAATATATTATATGTTTTGCAACTCAAACTTTTACCTAAGGTCAAACGGTTTTATCTTTGATTGTGTTATATTTCAATTGATTAGTAGAATTGTGGGTGACTATGTGATATTTTATACATGTTATAATCGTGAAAATTATTGGACCACCTTGTGGTCACTATCTTTTGATAATCTTTGTTCAATTATTTTGCTGGAAGCTTGAAGATATAATTGATTGAGTTGTTATTATCATAATATTTGGTTATATCATTATGTTCCATATTTTATCATGTTATGTTATTATGTCAAAGCTATGATGTATATATGCATATATATTTTTGATTAGGGTTACTAGCAATTTAGACTCTTGGTTATTTTGACTACGTTTTATGTTATATTGTGACCTTATAATCTTTGACTACATTTATATTGCACGTTTGGCATGAATTATTGGTGATGGGGTTAAATTTTGTGTTTCATTTGTGTGTATGATGAAAACCATTGAACCATTTTTGGGTACTACCTTTTTATAAGCAATGTTCATTTCAATTTTGTGGTTTATGTAAAAATTGACCCAAACTATAGTATTTTTATTTGATTAGGTTATGAATGCCTTGTGTATATCATGGGTCGACAGTGTTATTATTTTACCAAGGTGTTGAACTATACACACACACCCCTTATGGATTGAGTTGTATTGTGTTAAGTGACTGCATTATAATATTTATGTCAAAACAATATATGAGTTGACTGTGCATGCTTTGTCGGGGTCTTAAGTTTGATCTCAATATTTCATTTGCTAGGTTATGATTGTTATTGATTGATTTTATGATTACATTGTTTCATTTTATGATTATATTATTTTCTTTTAGGGCTATATCATTTTTAGTAACTATGTTGATCTTTGCATCGAAGCTACATGATATACTTGTGGATGTGTGTTGACTATGAGTGCATGTGTATACATAAATTTACCTTTGAGTTATGACCATTGGGTCTTATAATAATATGGATATATTATTTATGGTGTCATTTTGATATTATAACTAGGTTGATTTAAATTTTAGAAATAAAATTGGTTGTGAATGGAAAATTTGAGCATGTTGCTCTTGAAGGCATGTCTATTTAATTTTTTTTCTATGTTTAAATAAATAGTTGGGATTGATTTTATATTCCATTTTGTGTCATTGTTTTTAATTAAGTTTCTAATTGAATGTTTTGGTTACTTGTTGGAATGTGTTGATTATAATTCCTAGACTAGACCTAAATAATAAAGTGTATATATTAGGGGTCCAGATGGTTAAGGCTAGTCGCAATTTAGATGGGGATCCAAGTAGAATAATTCAAAGGATATGTAATGGATTAAATTTAATCCATTTTATATCATTCGACAGTTGAGATTAACCTTTCGCACTCCTGATTTATACTTTAGATAGATTAACTATTCTCATCTCACCTTAGGATGATATAATTATGTTTTATGTATTCTTTTTGGTTTTGAAAGTAATTTGCTTAGAATTCACTTCATGTTCCTAGTTATCTCAACGACCATCCAGTGAATGATTGGGGTGGTGAGGGCCACTGATGGTTGGGCTCATAGGGCTAGTTGGGTGGGTTTGTCATGATTAGTTCATCCATGTTCGACTCCATGCTTTGATGACTTTGCAAATATATATGGAAGATAATAACAATTTAATTGTTGATTAGATTAATTATTGATATATTTTGTTAGCATTGATATTAGGTTAAATAGTGTTTAATTACTTGATATAGCTATTAACATTAACATGAAATTAATTAGTATGTAATCCTTGTTATTAATCATGTCAGCTACTAACTTGTGTTATGAATGGATTGCTGAGTTAAATGGAATTTGATCATTGTATGAGGTAAAGTGGTTATAAAGTAATATACTTCAGGTACATCAAATTATTAGTTCTATTTTTAATCTTGCATTACTTTAACATTTTATTACAATGTTAATTATATCCAGGTTGGATTTAATTGTGATATATCATTATATATATTCATTGTCATATTAATTCTTGATGCAAACAAAATTAATCTATGAATATTACTTTGAAACCTATTTAGATGTTTTACATTAGTTTCTTAATTTTGAAAATCTGTTTAAATTAGAATGAATAGATTAAATAAGAAATCAGATATAATCTATGTTGTTTGCTCTCATTAATTAGTTAATAGTTAATTTGACTTATCACCTTATGGATACAAATACATAGATGCATATGGATCTCTTAGTCATTTAAACAATGTATAAACTTCTGGTCGCTAGTTTATGAGGAAAAATAAACCAAATTTTTCCTTCTAAACATGCAGTTTAGATATATATGGTTGCATGTATTGTATGTACTTTACATATGTTGATCTAAAAATTATTAATTTCATTAATTATAGACATGTATGTTGCATATATGTAATTCAGAGATCTAATGAGTCACTCTTGTATTACTTAATAAATGAAATAATATTTAACTAGATCTCATGATTTAATCATATGCATATAAAATATTTTTGCATAGATTATTCATATGGTTAAGTAAAGGAACTTGAAGGAAATTATAATAATATCTTATGAAGATGATAATCAAGTTTTATGCCACTCTATTCTATTTGATGAGACTTAGTTGAATAACTAGATATCTAACACCCACTTGCGAGCTGATTTCTTGCACGTTGGGTCGTATGTATTTCACTTTCCTTCTGATAGCTAAACTTACCTACCTCACTGCCTTGACTTCTCAATAGAGGAATTTGTAAGATTTATTTAAGTGGAACATTTTATTTAGGTTCTACCAAACTTCAAAGTCGGGTGAATTTTGTTTGCTTGATGATGTTGAATTCTATGATTGATCTTTGCTACTGTGTAAAATGCTTGCTGCCTTTTTTTAGTCTAGTTGAATTATAAATTTATTCCTAACACAATGACCTAATTAGGCATCTATTTAATTATATGATTATGGAATATTGCATGAATAGAAATGAATTCTTCTTAATTAGATATCAAACTTGGCTTCGCTATTAATTACATGAGTTATTTCTCTTAAAACAAATAAATAGTTCATATTTAAATTAATTAAATGTCTTAGACTCTTTTTATATCGCATTAGCTCTGTCAATGTAAATTATTATATGTTTTTAGAATAATGATATTCATTATAACTATATCATTAATTATTATTCAAGTAATGACATTTATATTGATAAGTGAATGATGTATGAATTAATTATACAAGTAGTGCGGTGACCATGAAGGCCATAAGACATTATGAATTCAATTGATAACACTAAAGAACCTTGTATTTTAAATCCATTTTCTCTTTATGATTTAATATACTCTATTATGTGAATGATTAAAAATATGTATGTGTTGAATTGATTTTTGATTACTAATTATGTTGCTTGTCTAAGTCATAACACATATTTTAGCATAAACTTATGATTAACCCGAATGATAACTTAGGGTAATAGAGTTATCCGTCTAGGTTAATCTAATCCTTTAACTTAATCATTCTTGAGTGGGACTGAAACCCACTAATGAGAGTGAGGTATTTACCTGGGACTAAGGACCTAAAAATGGTCCTATGTAAAAGTATGAATGCTACATATGACACTCGGGTCCTATCCATTTATGCGTACACCAATACACCTCAAACCCCATAAACCATCCAATACTATAACATGCTTCCCTATAACATATTTTATATTTGTTTGCCTCTAAATAATTATCTCAGTTCACCTCTTTTAGTTTCAGTTATACAGACGTGAGTGCGTTGAGCATTTATCACTTGCATTAATAAGCAAAGTAAGTGCATCTAACATGCATCCAAAACATACTCTGATATACAATTCTATTTTTTTAGGGGGTTGTTTCGATCTTGTATACATAGGATCTAGTGTGTTCGTTGGAGTGTTAAAAAAAATGGTGTCTTTTTTGTGTGTGTTTGAGATTTAAATTTCAGACATTACATTTTGGTATCAGAGCATGGTTAAACACTAGGAGCTCTAGAGTGTTAGTGCTCTACTACATACATTCTATAACTTTTGCTCACGTATGTACAATTAAAACGCCTGGTGAGAATGTACATATTTTTAGACATGGACTATGTTGAAAATCACTAAATTCTGGTTACAAGATTCATCCCACTAATGGATGGGAACATCTTATTAGAGAGAACTCACTTGTTATTTGCTTGCTATTGTGGTGGAGTATATATGCACCATGGACCATTGGACCCTGAAGTGGATAAAATGATGAAATGGTGAACTTTCCTTGTTGATTATATTACTCTCGTGTCTCATTAATGGGTGATTTTTTTGGTCAATTTTGTTATTCCTCGGTAAAAATAACTGTATTTGAAGAAAATTTGTATGTATGTATGTATGTATGTTTATACATGGTAAATACATAATTTAATTTATTCCCTGTATACTTATAATGATTATGTTTTAGTTCATTGAGTAAATATGACTCTAATAACATAATGCATATATAGTTAACAATATAATAAAATTGATTATTTTAAAATCAAACTATTAACAATGGTAGTTTTAAATTAGTATGCTCTAATTAGTGTTTGTTGTTCATCTTGGTTAAGCATAAGTCATGAGGTTATTAAGTGGCCTTGTTCTATTATGTTGTATTTATGGAATCTAGTTAACCCTAGTACATTATTAACCTTGTGTATATTATTTTTTATATAACCATATGGTACCCAATATGGTTTGGATGCATTACATTTTGAACAAAAATGTTGTAAGTTCTAACCCTATCCTTGAGTTATATAATTTGAACCTTGCACGTAACTTTAAGTGATTCAAGAGTAAGTGTGCGGGTAAGGACATTCTAGATTGATTTTGTGTCCTCTTCTTCATTATAAACAATGAATGTACCTTCTTACCTATGAGAATTAGTAAGCTATTTAATTTTCTCTTGAGATGACTGTTCATGTTGCGATTATGGTTCACTTGGATGTTCTCTTTAGCATGAAATAATGGTTGTAGGTGCGAGCTATCAACACATTGTTATATATATAATATAACAATGTGTTGATAACTCATGCAATATCAACAATACAAAGATCTTGGTAGTTGCACTATCCTAATTAGTTCACAAGGATATATCATTATTCAACCTCAATTAACGTGTCCAAAGTAAAGCATTCACACACACACACACACACACATGAATGCTCTACTTTGGACAGGTTAATTGAGGTTGAATATATATATATATATATATATATATATATATATATATATATATATATATATGAATGCTCTAGTTTGGACACGTTAATTAAGGTTGAATAATGATATATCATTGTGAACTAATTAGGATAGTGCAACTACTAAGATCTTTGTATTGTTGATATTGCATGATTTATCAACACATTGTTAATTTACATTAGAACAAGATAACTAGGATTAAACAAATTGTTTATTTTTTTTGGAAAAGCATTTGAGTTAAGTGCAACAATAAAAAATGACATATTATTTGATAAGAGACTTGTATATCAGCTGATTCAAAGACTTTGAAACAATAAATAAAATTTTAGGGGTACTTTTAGAACTAGGTGCTAGGCATGAGGTTAACACTTGGTCTATTTCTACATAGTTTCATCAGTACTTATTACTGAGAGGCATAGGAAGGATTACTTTTATTCTTGTTTCTCCTATCTTTGGGAGGTAGTCAAGTCTTAATTTATTACCTATGTTAGGTAATTATGTTGGTCTTTTGAGAGGTATATGGAGGATGACATGATGTTTTCTCCTATCTCAGGGAGGTAGTCGAGTTACTTTTGTTCTCTCACATGTAAGAGGTGATTCAGTTTTATTGATTCCTTCTCCCTTTGAGTGACTTTAATAATCACATAGTTTGAGTAATGTGATGTTTTTGATTTTACTTTGAGAACCAACACTAGTCTTTGAACTTGAATTTGCATTTAATTTTTTTTTTGGAGTTTTGAACATTTGTAAGTTATTATAATTGGACTTGAAGTAAATGGGTTTACATTTGATTGTAATTGATTTTTTTTTGATGAGTTGTGACTTGAACTTGTTTTGTTTCTTGGTGCCAACTTCTTTTGAACTTAATTTATGACTTTCTAATTTATTTTCTTCATTTCATTGATTTATTAACTTTCAAATTGATTATTAAAAATTATTATGATATTTTGGTTTTGACCAATGCTGGTTCTTATGTTATATATATATATTTTAATATGTGTAGTGTGAACTGTGTGGAAGAGAAGTAGTAGCATAAAAAAGCTATTGGGTTGAGATGGGAACCTGTGTAGGACAGGTTCATGACACCATCTTTTCCAACCACTAGATGTGGTGTTAATTATTCTCTCTCTCTCTCTCTCTCTCTATATATATATATATATATATATATATATATATTATGGTTATTTATTTGGGAGGTCTAAGGAGGTAAGTAAGGCGGCAAACTAGGGGCCGAACCCTATATAGTCAAAAAGACAAGAAGGCAGGCAAACAAAAGCTGCCAGCAAAGGAACAATGGCACAGCCGAGAAACACAGTCAGAAGCAAAACAAAAATAATGGAAAGACCAAAGTCAGAAAGGTCTAAACTACATAACTATAGAAGTAACAAGATCCTTAAGTTTCTCATTCTCTGCATTGTCAACATTCCCAGGATTACCCACCACTTCCAACATAGACATAATCAGCAGAATTGTGTTTGGCAAGATGTTGTTGATGATGTAATTAATGGGGACTATTATTCCTTTTTACCCTAGATTGTTCTTGATATTATTCTAACATTATATACATTTTTATATGACTTGGTATTCATTCTCATTATTACTTTTTGCACAGTGGATATAATATTATCTTATGGTGGATCGGTAATTATACTCTTGTTAGTGATCTTGATACTTCATAATATCAATTGGTAGTATATATGCTATGTGAAATTTCTTCAGAGTTATAATATTTTGTTCAGTAGGAATAACGTGATAATATGTTTTAGTGAGCAATTGACTCAATGTTGTATAGTTGAGTGGTATTATAGTAATTACATTGGTTCTATGTTTTGACACTATCTTTCTTATACTATTATACCACAAGATGGCACAAGGATTATATGGAATATGAACTTATGTTATGGCATATCAGGGTATTGATAATAAAATTTTGGTGTTATCACTTTTTGTGACCATTTTGAAAGTAGCTATTTGAGTTTTGAAATATTATGAGGGTTTGCTCTATAGCAGATTAATACAATTTGGGAATGTGGTGGATTCCACTACATGAATTTATTTTGGAAGCATTGAGGAATATGCTTTTTTCATGGAGGTAAATGTAATACCCTTCTCAAGTTTCACAATATTCTCTCATTGATGTGACATCATGTGGACTCCTAATGTGTCGTGTGTGTCCTTATGCATAACTTGTGAGTGAGATGTCTTATGGTTGATCATTAATCTCAATTTAGGCTACCTTGTTATGGTGATAGAGTATCGACTTAGTTGAAACTCATGTAGGACCACCTTGGGGTGTGTGTTTTTAATGTTAACATCAATTCATATTATTGTTTAATATAAAATTTATGCCTTTTTAGGGATTTTCATGTCAATGAGTTACTTTTGATAGGTTTATCCATAAGACCAAATTTTTGTTAATTCAATCACTTTGCTTGAATCTGTCAAATGGTTGTGTTATGTTAAGTTGGTTCTGATTATTTGACTTGTATCTTTCTTGATATTTTGACAACAATATCTACTTTTAAAATATGAATAATAACACAGTTATGATTATGACTGAGCCCAGATAATATTTAATAGTAGATGTAGATAAGATTTTATATAAATACATATTTATATATATATATATATATATATATATATGCATATTAAAACAATATTATGTAAATAAGCAAGTTAAATGAATAAATATACATATTTATTTATAATTTGAATAAACAAATAATTTTAGATCAAATATTGATACTCCAATATCTATATGTATTAGTATACATATTTGTATAAATGTATTTATATATTAATGTAAGTTAAAATAATTTTTATTAAACAAGCATAATTATAAATAAATATATAGGTACTTGTTTATATATATGTATATTCTTATTGGCTTTGTAACAAAATTTAATATATATTCAGTTAATAAAAATAATTAACTTAATAAAAATAAAAATAATGACAAACCCATAAATGATTTAAAATAGAAGAGTGGAAACCCTAACTCTAGAATTTTCTATTAAAAAATTAATCTAATGGAGAGATGAGCCATTTTAGAAGATTTGCCAAAGGAGAAATGCAAGTGGAAGGAGAATGAAGAATGAAAATGGAGGAGGAAAGTGTGGTGGAGAGTATAACAACCAAATGAAGCAAGGAACTTCAATGAAATAGGCAAGGGTTTTTTTCTTCTTTTAAATATTTGAGTTTTTCCAAACTAAAGAGAAAATTAAATATTAAATGAAAACCTAGAGTGTATTTTAGTTATGATTTTGTTTAAAAAATTTAGTTGTTTGTTTACTTGGTTGTAGTGTTACTCTGGGATGATAATGATTTATTTTTTGTGTATGTATAGTTGAATTTACAAAATACCAAACCCTGGTTACATGAGATTTTTTTTAAAATAACATACCTGGTGTATTTTCACTTTGCATTTTAAGCTGAATAATGATATATTTCTAGGTTTCAAAATATATACGTGGGTGTGTATATATATACACACAACCTATATGTACTAGTCATTTTTATTAATGTTATTAATATATATATATATATATATATATATATATATATATATATATGAAAATGAAAACACATATATATATATATATATATATATATATATATATATATATGAAAATGAAAACATATATATATATATATATATATATAACAAAAAAAAACATTTTATTCAGTGGGGGGTGGCCGCTGTGCCATCCTAACCCCCTCCCATAATAAGGAGGCAAGGGGGATGGGCTAGCTAGCCCACACCACCCCTAGGCTAGGCTCGGCCAACGACTAGGGCTTAGGTCCTAGCTATCAGCCCAAACACCTCCGTACAATTTGTTTATATATATATAATAATAATAAAAAAAAATTAAAAAATAAAAATAAAATAAAAAGAAAATATAATTTTATATTATTTATAAATAATAATATATTAAATATTGTTATATTATTAAATTATATATATAGATATGTATTAATAATGTTTTTTGGACCTTCAAACTTTAACTAACTATTATGATCAAGACAACGTCCCCCCTAAGGTGCATTGTGTCATTTGAGTAGAAGGTACATATGCAATTTAAAATCATTTTCTTATCACATGCACAACCTTTCATCTTAAAGGGCCTAATAATGATCTCATAGCTTTGCATTTATTTTAAGGTAAGGGGATGCAATTATATAAACATAGCTTTGGTGGGTGTTCCACCTCTTTCAATCCCTAGCCATTTGGACTACGTCTAGAACTCTCAACTTGTCCTCTCCCTCCCTCTACTTATAGCTACCATGGGTGATGACATAGACCATTTAGATCCAACTTCTTGAAAAGAAGTTAAAGAACAAAATAAGGTTTGGAAAAAGCTTAAGAAGGGTGGGTTAACAGAGTTTATAGAGTGAATTACCAAGCATAATGCCATGATGGTTCAAAATTTCATTGCTGCTTGGACTAAAAGGAAGGTCATGATGTGGGGTATCTCCATTAATATCTTAGAGGAGTTTATTGGTGATGCCACAGGAATGTAATGCACTGGCACTAAAGAATTCAAAGATCAATCCAAGAAACAATAATCCCTATAAAACTTCTTTCAGACCAATGGCTTTGTGCAAATTGAGAAGAAGGGCTTTCTTCGCACTGACCTTTCAAGATACTGCCCTGATGTCTACCTTCAGGTCATGAGATACATGACTCTGGAAGGTAAGTACATCTTGATTTCTCACATCATTTCATGTTGCTTAACCATTTCATCAATTTTAAAATAAGTTTGCCTTATTTCCTTCTTAAGTCTTTAAAAAGCATTGTCCTTCTCTATCATGTGAACAACACTAACCGCATTCTCCATCAAAGCCTTATCCTTCTGCTTGTTAAACATGGCCAGACCATTCTTGGTCAAAAGGTTCTCCTAAGAGGATCATATTTTATGGAGGACTTTCCAAAGGACTCCTTGAAAGAAGACCCTATAGAGGGATCTCACCCACCCCCTAAACAATATTCATAAAATAGTTTATCCAAATCCTCACCCGATGACCTTCCACTCAAGCTACTTTTCATCCCTAAACCTAAACCCATCAAAATTAGGTCTCCCACCACCTCTGACTAGAAGGGTAAGGCTATTATAATGAAGAAATTCGAGAAAAACAAATAGATGCTAAAAAGATTCAATTCAAAGGTCCAAAAAATAGTATTCAGCTTGACAAAGTTAATATAGGACTGAAATGAGCTCCATTGAGTGGTGGATGCCACTATTCAAAATTTTATGCAATCTACCTAGCCCCCATCCAATCCCTTGCTTTTAAATCTTCTAAAATCCCTCCTTAGGTTCCCCCCAAAACAAACTACTCTATAGGTGAAAATCAAGAAGAGGCCAAGGATGATATTCCCTGGGGAATCTACTGAAGGCCCCAGGAATCTCACCCATGCCAAGGCATCGAATGACAAATAAAGCATCTTGGTAAAGTATAGTTTTGCTATTGAAGACACCCTAGAGGGTCCCTCCACTCAATCTGGTTTAGTTTCTATTTTGTGTCCTATTTTGCTCTAAGTTTCAATGTTTCTTTTTTATCATCTTGATCATGAAGGGCCTGTTTAAAACTTTTTTATCTTACTTTTGTGTTCCAGGTCCCTATAAAACCTGAGTTTACCTTATCAAATAAAAAAATAATATTTTTTAATATTCTAAGATGATTTTATAATTAATATTAAATGAAATATTTCATTTAATATTAATTATAAAATCATCTATATTTCATTTAACATTAATTCAAAAATCATCTTAGAATATATATATATATATATATATATATATATATATATATATATATATATATATATATATATATTCTAAGATGATTTTTGAATTAATGTTAAATGAAATATAGATGATTTTATAATTAATATTAAATGAGACATATAATTTATACATATAAGTTATCGTCAATTTTGTTTTATTAATATTGTTACAATTTTAGATGAGAATGTATAAATAAAAGTATAATTAAATTAATAAAAATTATTTGATGTGGAGTGTAGATTTAAATGCAAAATCTTACCCCTCTCTCTATATATAATGATGCATATTTATTTTGATATGTAGATATACTATAGAATTGGAGTATATATCTACTTTTGTGTAATGAGTATGAGTTTGGTTTTTCTCTAATTACTATTAGGAATGGATATAATCCGTGAGGAATTTAGAAATTTATGGAGATTTTACACTTGATAAAATACTTCTTCAACATATTCTAATGGATTTAGAATGGAAATTTCCCTTTTATTAGAAGTTTTATTCTGATGGCTAACTATACAAATACATAAATTATTATAACAATATTTTAGTTTAAAGTTTTGATGGTAGGGTTCACATGTGAGTATCTTGGGAATGATGATAAAACTGATTCTCACTTTAATAGGTGTATGATGAATTGGCTTTTTGACTAGTATTGAGAGAAAACTATGATGCAGATTTGATTAGAAAACCCTTATTTTATAGATATTATTTTTAGATAGAAGTTTAATAATTAAATGTTTGTATAATTATTTTTACAATGGTAGTATTGTGTGTGTTAGTGTGATTCGATTGTTTAGCAATTTATATTTGAATATCATGTTATTATTGTAATAAAATTGTAATCATCTACACTAGTTGATGATGAGCTTGGGTACCAATCAAATAATTTTGTCTTGTTAAGATCAACCTTTGTCGTTGTTTAGCATGTAAGTTATCACAATATGTTATGTTTTGTGGCTTAAATCTTTATTTATTGTCTATTAATTTGGAAAAATGAAGTATTTAGGAGGGAGATATTTTGCTCAACATAATTTTACCCCTTTATTGACTATGTCGTAGTGTAGGTTGACAAGTACCAATAGCAGTTAGATTACAAAGATTTAATATCTTTTGTGTTGTAAAAATTAACTTGTAAATGAGATTATTGAAATGTCATAATTCTTATTCCATGATTCGTGAAGAGGTAGCTGTAATCCAAACCCAAAAGTGGGGATAGGCTTCAGATTATTTATAAATAATTGATATAATGTTTAAGTTATATATGTAATGGTGTGTGTAGTTAGAGTATTTCATAGATTTATAATGCTACCATTCAGTTGTTGAAACAAAATTAATGTATTTTGTTTTACAATAATATAGTTCTTTTTCACTTTGTGAATTGTTATTCTTTTGGATCTTATAAATTGTTGGTTTTGTCATGATGTTATGCCAATCTAGAAATAAAATTCTTATGTAGGGTTAAATTTATACAGTCATAAATTTATATCAAATCTTTTATGTAATACAAACTCCTTTAATCATAAATACACAACTTGATAACTAAAACTAACAATAGCTATAAGAATATGGATTTAGTCTTGTTGTATACTCATAGTTTGTAATGAAATAATGAAAACTTTAACCATTTAAAAGGATTGACATTGAGCATAATATCTTGTATTGAATTCCTTAAACTCTGAAATGCTTAATAAATAGACCAAGCCAACAAGTTATATAAACCTACCTTGCATCAAAGAAACTAAAGTATAATCCCTTTTTAGACAATGAAAATGTAATTAAATATTCCACCTTCTCAAGCATGACTGTTGGTACGGTCCTCTTAGGTGTCCTTAATAATCCAATTGTAATCCTAATGTAATGTATCAAACATTTTCGCAAACTAATGAATCTATTTTGCTTAATTATTTTCCTAGTGGAAATTTTTTTCATGTGTTTTAGCTTATAGTTGTACTTTGAAATAGAGTTTTAAAAAGAGTTAATATGGTCTAAACTTGAATCTAAAATTCAACAACAATTATCATTAGCTAAGAGAATTGGTTTTGGGTATCGTATTAATTTTTATCTAATCCGAGCCAAAATAATATCTCGATTCCAAAAGAATTTTGCATGGAAAATCTTTTTTACCATGTTGATTTTCTAGTGAATGTGATCTAGAATTGACATCTAATAAATGTTTATAAATTGGCTCTGTGAGAAATGAAAGTTGTTCACAAATATTTTTACCCTTATATGAACTTAAGAGTTGTTAGTTTATATTTTTGTTTTTGTTTTCTATTTTTAATAACTCCTTTCTAAATCAAAATTATTCAAAAAATTTATGCTATTCTGATTTTAATCTTTGAGGTTGCTCCGAAAAAGGTGTTGTAATAATCATCTAGGTTAATGTTTCCCAAATCTAAAAGTTGTAACCTCTTTGTTTGAGTTTCACATTCATGTATAAATTTTCGTATTTGGTTTTCAATTCTATTAGATATTTTTAGTGAGTCCTCATTGAACCTTGTATGTCATTATTTTTCTAGGAACAATAGAAAATGCCGCTATTTATGATTTGGTTTGATATTATTTTTTCCATGTCATTTACCCTTATTCTAAAATAATACTTTTATTATGATTATTATATCATAGAAATTTGACCCATTACTTTATAATAGTTTAAATCTTTATTTGGGTATTTATTCTAGTGCTATTTTATAACCTGTTTAGCCCTATTGAACCTTGTATCCTTAAGAGTAATTTTGACATGTTTGGTTGTGGCATTGAATCAATTATTCATGTGACTATTCTTATTTATAAATCTATATTTATGAATGACATCAAAGTTAGGATTTGATCCCTCCCTATTTTTGAAGTTAAAATTATAAAATTTATATTATACTAAGTTTTGGGGTTCATGGTGAATTTGTAAAGAAAATTGAAATATGTCTAGCCTTAAGTGTCTATGCATGTCTTCTAATCATTTATAATTCATATTTTGTCAGATTGATGGGACCTAAATCACTAATAACTGATCCAAATTGTATTTGAGCCTTGAATCTTTATGTGTTTTACTTTGTGTAATAGATTGAAGTGTAATCAAATGAATCACAACTTTGTAATGACATCATGTTTTTTGTTTACTTGAGTTTGTATGCCATGCTAGTGTTACTATCTTGTGTGCATATGAGTTAGTGTTCATTAGAGTGTTAAAAAAATTTGGTGTGGTTTTTGTGTATTTGAGATGTAAATTTTAGACATTACAAAATTGAATGGATAAATATTCATGTATGTGTATTCATACAATACTCATATAAACTTGTGATCACATGGTTATATAAAATAATCCCTGCACATTTCAAGCCAAGACTTTGAGAAATAAATAAAAGAGATCAAAATTTTTTCTCCATGTAATCAAGAAATTTATAGTGACAAAACTCAAAATAAAATAATTTTATAGAAGCTGTGAACCTTAGAATATTAAACACTTAGATTGTGTTTCACTAAATTTTGTCTATTTTAAGTCTAAAGGAAAATAGAAAGAAGGATGGGGGTAAGTGATTAGAATGAACCTAGATTTGGTTTTCACATCATATCCAGACAATGTGAACACTCCTCTTTGGTTGGGGAGGATTACTTGCAAATAAGAAAACACTACCACAAGATGTTTGTTAATAGATAAATGAGTGGACTGCCAAGCTACGTGCTTGTTCTAGGAAGTGTGAAACTTCCATAGAAATGAAAATCCACTTTTGAGAGGTAAAAGAATAATAAATAACTAAAAGAGAGGTAAAGAGAGAGTGAAAAAGAGAGATTATTACTATTATTAACAACTTGTATGTAATAAAGAGTGACAAGGTGCAGGTGAGATACTCTGTTTGTGTTTTAGAAGTTGTCTGGGTAGGTTTTGAAGAAGCTAGGGAATTCAAAGTCATCGACGTCGATAGGAGTGTGATCAATATAAATTATATTGTAAAGGTTGGTAGTGAGGTGATTAATGTTGGTTAGGCTACCAAAGGTCAATAGGGGCAATAATTGTCTAGCAACTTGTAGAAGGCTTTCCTGGGTTTGGGAAATGGTTTGGATCAGGTCAGTGAGGTTGAACGAGTTATGAGAGAGAGATTATGGCTTGGTTAAGTCTGATCATAGGTTTGGTATGTCAGGTAAAGGGGCAACAAGCAAGAAATATTTATAACTCCCTCATGGGGGTATGGTCAGAAGTGCATAAAATGATACAAAGTAGATGTAAAGAAATAAAAAAATAAATATTTAAATGACCTATAGTATCAAAGATGTACTTAGATTTGGTGGTTGCTAAATGATAAGTACCAGGTTGATGGTCCCTATCTAGGAGTCTAAACCTGAATTCCTCAATAGAGAGAACAAGCGAGTACTCTTGGTCCTCAAGAGCTCAGTTGTTGATTGTGATTGACTTATGTAGGGTGATTATAAGCTTGGATGTCAAAAAATAGAATGCCAAGACCCTGAATGAGAGTAAGAATTAATTTTCTTATTTTCGACTGACCTAAACTATAGGTTGGAGTTTGTCTTATATTGCTGATGTCGTGATCCCACTGAGGTTAGTCGTGGGTTAACTGACATCAACGACCCTAGAATAGGTAAACCTTTCTATTTTTGGCCTATTTTTTATTGTTGTGTGTGCCAAGTGTGACACCCATTATAAAATGGTAAAAATAAGAGGTTAGGAAGGAAGTAGTTGTTTAGGAATTTAGTTTGGAAGTGGGAATAAGTCTTGGGTAGTTAGGATGAGGGGGCTAGGTCTTGAGGTGACTCATCAGGGGAGAATTAGTCATAGGGAGAGGTGGCTAGGTAAGGTCGCAATAAGAGTTTTTAATTAACTTAATTAAGTATTTTAAATTAATTAAATGTGTGAGGGGTAAAAGTATGGGTTAAGGAGATTAATTGTTATTATTAAAATGGGTTTAGCGGGGTTTCAACATAGGGAGTTACACATGTGTGTGTAACATAATTTTGGTGTCTACATTTGCCCTTTTTTATCTTATAATTTATATTAACATGTTTCAATACAAAAAATAGTAGTTAGATGCTCCAAGTATTGGATGAGGTATCCCCCCTCAAAACAAGGATTGATGGAGGAGAAACTAGAATTGGGTGACTAGTGGAGAATTGAGCATCACTCCATATGTGTAGGACACAATGAGCTATAGTTGACAAAGTCAAGAAAAAATAAGGTTAAGGAGGACTAAAAGAAAAGTTACTAAAGCACAACTTGTAAGTGATAGCTGACAGGTCAAATCAATCAAAGTTGTAGCTCTAATGGTTAATGTGTCCTAGGTATCTGAGGTAAGAAGTGCCCATAGGAAACACAAAAGGGTTAAAGGTGACATGATGGGCTTGGTTACCATCCACAACACCTAAAATACATGTGTGTCCATAATAGCCAACTATAGTAGAATAACCTAAGCAGTCAGGACAAGTAATGCACTCCTGGTGTAAAAGGGTCAATGAGTGTGGATATATTCATGATCTCCAAGCAAAGTCATCGAGGGTGAAGATTTAAGTGATCTTTAATGTCATTTTGTCATGGTTGGGGGAGATATATGTGATCTCTAGTTACCCAAGTGTATGGGTAAGGTTTGAAAAGTTGGGGGTTTTGTGTTGGAAAATCGTATTAGAATGGTGCCAACATCAGTTAGATGTGCTGATATTAGTAATATAAAGTGATGATATCAGTATAAATAGGGTAACATTACCAATGTTGATAGGCATAAGTATTGATGTTGACAGGTTAGGTCAAGAATGCCAACATCGATAGCTGACCAAACCTGATAAAAAGGGTTTTGGTGGCTGACCAAATTCATTTGCAACTTTGTGATTAGAGAGAGTAAATAGAGCTTGAGAGTGATTTGAGATGGTAGCTCAAGGAGGGGTCCCACCAGATGTGCCAAAAATGTTTCACTAAATTTTATCTATTTTAAGTCTAAAAGAAAACAAAAAGAAGGATGGGGATAAGTGATTAGAATGAACCCATATTTGGTTTATGTGCCATATCCAGACATTGTGAACACTCCTATTTAGTTGGGGAGGACTACCTATAAATAAAAAAACACTACCACAAGATGTTTGTTAATAGATAAATGAGTGGGCTGCCAAGCGACACACTTGTTCTAAGAAGTGTGAAACTTCTCTAGAGATGATAGTCCACTTTTGAGAGACAAAAGAATAATAAATAACTAAAAGAGAGGTAAAGAGAGAGTGAAAAAGAGATAAGATTACCGTTATTAACAACTTGTACATAACAAAGAGTGATAGGGTGCAAGTGAGATACTCTATTTTTGTTTTAGAAGTTGTCTAGGTAGGTTATGAAGAGGCTAGGAAATTCACAATCATTGACATCGCTAGGAGTGTGACTGATGTTGGTTAAGCTATCGAGGTTGGTAGGGGAAATAATTGTCTAAGAGTTTACAAAAGGCTTTCTTAGGTCTGAGAAATGGTTTTGATCAGGTTAGTGAGGTTGAGCAAGTTATGAGATGGAGATTATGGCTTGGTTAAGTTTGGTTAGAGGTTTGGTATGTCAAGTAAAGGGGCAACAAGCATGGAAGCTTTGTAACTCCCTCACAGGGGTACAATCAAAAGTGCATAAAGTGATGCTAAGTATATATAAAGAAATAGTAGAATAAATATTTAAATGACCTACAATATCAGAGATGTACTTAGTTTTAGTGGTCACTGAATGATAAGTACTAGGTTGCTGGTCCCTATCATGGAGTCTAAACTTGAATGCCTGAACAAAGAGAACAAGTGGGTGATGTTGGTCCTCAAGAGCTTAGTTGCTGATCGTGATTGACTTATGTAGGGTGATAATAAGCTTGGATGTCAAAAAATAGAATTTCAAGAGCTTGAATGAGAGTAAAAATTGATTTTCTTAATTTTTGCTGACCTGAACTACAGGTTGGAGTTTGTCTTATATTACCGATGTCGGTGATCCCACCGACATAGATCATGGGTTGACCGATGTCAGCAACCCTAGAATAGGTAAACCTTTCTATTTTTGGCCTATGTTTTGTTGTTTTGTGTGCCAAGTGTGACACCCATTATAAAATGGTAAAAATAAGAGGTTAGGAAGGAAGTAGTTAACTAGGAATTTAGTTTGGAAGTGGGAATAAGTCTTGGGTAGTTGGGATGGGGGTACTAGGTCTTGAGGTGACTCATTAGGGGAGAATTAGTCATAGGGTGAGGTGGCTAGGTAAGGTCGTAATAATATTTTTTAATTAACTGAATTAAGTATCTTAAATTAATTAAATGTGTGAGGGGTAAATGTATGGGTTAAGGAGATTAATTGTTACTATTAAAATGGGTTTAAGGGGGTTTCAACATAGGGAGTTACACACGTGTGTGTGAAATAATTTTGGTGTCTATAAAGTGATCACTAAATATTTGAATAGAAGCTCATGAGGGTGCACCAAGACATAGAAGTATCTTGAAATGAACTCATACTTTTTTGTAACAAACTAGGTATTAGATGCATCATGAAAACTTCATGGATCAATCAAGGAAGAGAAATTGAATTTATCTTCTTTTGCCTTATAATTTATTGTAGGATATTTATATCTCTTTTCTATCAAGAAAGTGGGGAAGAAGGGAAACAAAGGAGGATCTCCATTTAATCTAAAAGGAATAGGGGTGTGTTAATCATAAAAATGACATATTTTCAAGGAAAACATTACTAAATGTTTAGAACTCAGGAAATTATGGTTTCACCCATAAGCAAAACCAACTAATCAAATAAGAAAGTAATATATCTCTAATTAAACTATGAACAAAAAATTCAATTTTATCAGATGACATATTAAGTCTTGACCCCTTTCATGAGCCAAAGTGTGTGTAAAGTGATTTTTTACTATACTTTGAAGATGTTTGATATAGGTCAAGAATGATCACTTAAATAATACCTTTGAAGGGTAAATGTATTTTTTTATGGGGATGGCGAAGGAGGGGAAGACTTGAGGATTACTTTGTTTCCAATTTGGTGCCCATAAATCCAATAGAGTTACATTTGGTTACACTCTATGCCTTGTTCCATTAATAGTTAGGTGTCTACAGCCTTGATGGATATTATTCAAATCACCTCTTTCAAAAGATTTTTTTTAACTTTCTTCAAGGATTTCATATTCTCCCTTGCTTATATATATATTTTTTAGTTTTATCAAAAGGGTTTAGAAGTAATATATCCAAGGTATAATGATGGTCAAATTTTTAGTAATGAGTGATATTCTTATTATCACCAAATATTGCACCCTAGACATGGTTGTTAAAACTTACTCTAAGAGTTGGACAACATTGGAAGACATCTAGGCTTACGGGTTGCCTATGGTAGAGGTAGACCTCTAGGTTTAAGTACTAGCTCCATAAATTTCTCTTTGCTTGCTTATAACCTACACTATTCTTTGATTAGATGAAAAGGGATATAAGTAACATGGAAATAAACTAATATAATGAGGTGATACACTATAAAGATCTCCACTAGACTAACATACAATTTCACTAAGAAACATGACTCATAACACTAGTCTCAAAATATTTAATTGCTCTAACATAAGTATTTCAAGCATGAAGGTGATTTGAATTAAACTACTCAAGGTGAGTGAACCAGAGGTCAGATTGTAGACACTAAGGCTACTGCTTACACTTAAAGATAGACAAATATACTTGAATACACTTCATGTGACCTATTAGAGTGGAAATTACTTGCATCAAACATGAAAGAGTTGAGAGAAAACAAGGATAGATACTATTCACTTGGCCTTTCACTATACACCACTTCACACACTTAGAAAAGGTAACTTGTGAACTCAAAACTAGATTGCAAATCTATATTTCAAAGGTAAATTATAGTATCAAACTAGTAGGGATTTTCCATACTAGGTATGGATTAGATTACAAAAGCCAAAATGGCTTGCATTTAAAAAACACATGAGAGGAGAGAGAATAAGTGAAGCTCAAGGTTGATAATAAAATGTGTCAAGTGATGAGGACCAATTACATTGAAGAATAATGGAGTTTGAAATAGACCATGAAGGTCTTCTTGGATAAGTGGCCATATAAAGCATGAAAAACTCTTCAAACTGGAATAAAGACCCTTTAACTATGTTTTTGAAACTAACTTCATGATGAGGCATCTCTTGACTACTCAAAACTAGAATAGGAAGACTTGACACATGTGCACTATCTTATGGGGGTTGGTAACAAGGTGTGATAGTTATAAGATGCTTCCCTAACTGGTAACCTTCTTCATGACACTTGTGCTCACTGTCTGTAGTCATTCATTGGTCTTCTACGCTTCATTATTCACATTTTTCATCCAAGTGGACTTCATTTTCTCAACCAAATATGTGGAAGAGGTGTTAAGACACCTATTCAAAGTTTTTTTCCCTTTTACTCCATGAATCAAACCTTAAAAATATCCAAAATTGGACTTATCATCTTCTCACTTGGCAGTAACTGTCTTCCCATTGCTTGTCTATAATTACCTGTGATGAATGGTCTAGAAGAAGGCCTTTTATAAACAACTATGGTAAGAGGTGAACATATGGAGTTATAATAAGTCCCTATATAACTCATTCAATATATTTCATCCATCAAAACTCTTATGTACCTATAAAACAAGTCAAACATGCAAAAAAGCCTTGAATTTAGCTTGTTCATACAAGTAGGGTACAAACCAATTGGGCATACAAGATCCTGACAGAGTATTCAACAAGTCTAGATCAATTTATATTCCAAACTACACATCTTAAATGCATATCCTTGCATATTTTATCCAATGGGTCTTAAACAAGGGCTTAAGGAGGGTTTTGAGCTATTTTGCTTCTTAGTAATGGTTCATGAAAACCAAACATTAAACTACCAAAAAAATGTCACTAAGACCAATTTTAAGATCCTAATAAACTACCCCTATCTCCTTGGGTCACCATGCAATGTGTTCATATAGGTATGAGTGTTTGAAGTTGGCCTATTAAGCTCTTCCTTTGCATTATGGACAACTTGAAGCATGTTTGAACCAAAAATGACCCCTCTGTGTAGTTCCTCTACAGAGTGATGGTTCCAATCCATATTCAAATAAACCATCGAGGTCTGCACATTTTTTTTAATGATCTTGTAGTCATATAAGTGGAACTAGGCAACTGTAAGGTTTAGGCCCAGTTATAGGCCTAATAGGCTTGATTGGGTATGACTATGTGTTTAACCCTTTTGAGGGTTTTAAATGATTTTATATCCTTATTCATCCTCAATTAAATTTTAAACAACATTCCACATCCATACGAGATCTCTCAATTCACCCTTCAAATCTTCATGTGCTCAACCTGCAAGGTGGTCTTGGTTGGGAGTGCCCTCTACCTAAGATAAACAAGGAAAAAATAAGACTATGGTAGGATGGATTAGGTCCTGAAAGTATTATATACCAATTTTAAAGGATTTTTGGACTTTAAAAATCCATTAATATCACAAATCCCTAAAATTGGCTTCTAGAGTTGATGACTATATGTAGGATTTGTATGCGGGGTTGGACTTGTTTGTTCATCTTTCCCTTACCCTATTTCTTTGTTATGAGAATCATATGAGGTGTGTTACTAAAATTTTGAGAGTGTTCATCAACATGTTTAACTATTCGACACCCCTATTGATCTTTAAACTACTCTCTTCACTAGCCTAAGCTAGTTTGTCTACTGAATCAAACTGTACCACCTATACATGCTCCATTTGAGAAATCATGAGGTTATTGTAGATGTTCATAAGGCCTAATTAATTCATTAATTACTATTTATCCTTATTATATCATTAGATCAATTTCACTTGAGTAAACACTTATGCCTGAAGGGTTTTCAACATCTAGTCTCTTACCATCAACTTTGTGAATCTACAGTCAGACTATAAATTCTCTATTTGGGGAATCATGGGATTCCTATAAGTGATGGTGTGTCTCTTAACATTTAAATTCACTCTCTTTGATCTTATTTATGGTTATTTAGACTATTCCATGCCTATAGGAGCTCTTCTCATGCTTAAAAACCATAGTTTCACTTACCATTGCAAATTGGTTGCTTTTAGTCATCTTAACGCAATATTTTTCTGAGTGTTATAGGTCAAAACCTACCTGAGTTAGAAATCACTCAAAAACCATTCCTCTTGATCAAGAAAACACTATTTTATGTTAAGACGTTTCCCTTGGGCTTAGGATACAAGATAGAAGATGTTTAGACTAGCACAGACTTCTAATTTCTCATCATAAAATGGCATTGAATATGGATAAAACCTTGGTTTGGAAGAATTAAGGCAAAGTGTTTCAAATACAACTTTCTCAACTTGTGGACATAAGATTCAAGTCTGCCTTCATGAAATGAACTCACCATTGTTACCATCATGCTTTCCTCATTCTCAAACCTTGTTGAGATATTAAATGCTTTCAAACACCTTCATACAACACTCTTAGACCTTTGTGGATTTAACCTAGGCCACTGTAGACTACCTGTAGGTGTAGATATATAGGACTATGTGTGGTGTATTGGTTATCACAACTAATCTTTAGTTTTTGAAAGGATCGGTCCTATTATTTCACCTTGAGAGACTTATCACACTCCTTAAAACCTTCTGACTTTCATCAATCATGATTGACCAAGATTTGTTTCAATTGACTATAGGTGACTGTTGTAAAGAAGTCTGACTGTGTGTGATTATTAAGCCTTACATCTCATAAGGAACACTCTTGAGATAAATAAATTCATAAATAATGTGATTATACATACTCTTAGATGTTGATCTCAAGCATTCCATCTTTTTTCTGAAGCCATTTATAGGAAAATGATCTCTACATAGGTGAAACACAGTCCAAAATACTTCCATGGAGTCTTTACTAGCAGAATGAGATGTTTATGCCAACTCATTCATCTTCACATGAAAAAATAAGGCTAAGAATCATATGATAAATATGGTCACACTCTCCAAGAAAATGTACAACAACTAGTTTGCAAAGACCAATTCAAATAGAGAATAAAATTGAAGGCCATGGGGATGTGCAAGCAGAAAAGATGAGTATACCTTCTTAGTAATGGTTAATAGAGAAAAATAAATGAAACCTTCAACTATTACCATTAATTATATGTACACTAAGAGTACTACCACCCACCAAGTGCACTTACTATGAATCAACTCCTTCTGATTGTACCAAACTAAAACTAGTTGACCATTTCTACTTTTCTAGGAGATCGATAGGAGATATAGGTCAATTTTTGACATTTTTAGATGTATCTAATCTTCCCAAGCATGTAAATGAGTTGAGGGGACTTGAATATACACTATTGAAGTCCTCCCACATTCCAAATTTGCTATATAGGTTGTACACCAACTAAAAACTACCGTTTTCCTCACTGATCTTCTTGTTTGGATGTTGCACCTATAGTTTTCAGTTCAAAATTACCATCTATGACATGATCCTAACATATAGGACATTGAAATAAACTTGTACACACTTTTATTCCTATGAAAACCATACAAGTCTAATTAATGACCCCAAAAGTGGCCTAGAATGACTTAGGACAAACTATAGATAAATATGACAAAGATAAACATAATGTTTGACCTTATTGAGACCATGGCATACATTTTGCATCCTAGGGAACCATATGAAAAGTTTAAACTACATAGGGGGTTGACCTAATTTTACATGTGGTCAAATTATCAATAATTCCTTTGCTTATTTTTGTCCTTTAAATTAAATCTTAAGTGTAAAAAGTGCATTTTTGAATCTTTTCTAATGTTAGAATTTTATTAATTCATGTGATAATTATGAAATAGATCTTTAGGTCTTTATTGAAATCATACCTCAATAAAATATTAAAATTGATATCTATTCATAAGTTAAACCATTTTCTTTGAATTTTGGATACCTTTATAGTGATTCTAGCTCTATCAATGATTTGAATGTGATAAGGGTTTCCTATGAAAGGATGGAGACTATGTGAATGGAATCCCTAGTTTTTTTCTTCCTATCTGCAATAATTCTTATTAGACTAGCAAATACCAAATAAAAATACTCTATAAAAATAGAAAACAAAAAAATAATTATGATAGCAAATAGATAGAAAAAAATTGAAATAAAACTTCATAACTACCCTACCCCTAAACTGCAACTCACATGCATTATGAGAGAAAAGAGGATGACACAATAAAGAATTAATGATTCAAGTATTATCCATTCACCTAGAGTTATTGATAATTTACTTAATAAGTATTTCAATTTAAAGGCATTGTTTGCCAGTATCTTAAAGATCTAATATGGACCAATCTAAGATGGGTCCAATTTTACGTGTTGTCATTCATTCTCATGTACTTTTCCCCATATTAAAACCAAATCTTAAATTATAAAATCCTTTATATTTAATCTCTTATCAAACCATCTTTTCATGATATCTTGATGTTTTACTAAAATTCTAAAGGGCTTTATCTCGCCCAGCTTCCATTTGAAGAATATCGAGGAGATTTGATATGATTTTATCATCTCCTTCCATGTATTCCTACATAAATTAATAAGTGGAAAGTTTCAGTGTGTTGGAAAATAGTCATTATTGTTTGTAAACAAGCAAGAATGGAGAATATTTTAATGCTTACTTGTAACTAGTTCTATCAGCTCATATTGCACATTTAAGCAACAAATGACAATCTCTTAGTCTCTTCATAATATATTTATTAAGAAAAAATGAGGTATTTCTTATGGATTCAGGGAATATGTTCCCTTGGGGGTAAAAATTGGAAGAAAACCTTAAAGTGATCTTGTTGTCATAGGCCCATTCATGAATTTTGTAGATTGAAATGTGGGTCCATTATAACAAACTAGGGAGAAAGGAGTACCAAACCTAGTGAAAATATTCTCTTCAAGGAATTTAATGACTTCATTATATATTTTATTATTTGTGGAAACTACCTTAGTCCAACATGTACAATATATTGTAGCTATCAACACAAATTTTTGACCTTTTGTAGTGTTGGGATTAATAACATCAATAAAGTGAGTATGGTCTACTTTCAACTTCTATTTGTAGTGGCATGGATTCATGTTTCTCCATTGTATCAAATATCTGGAATTAATGGCAAGTGTTGACATGGTTGTCAGTGTCTTTAAAGATAGTATGCCAATAATAACCTGATTTGAGAATATTATGTGTTGTTGTATTTCAAGAAGGATGAACACTTCCAAAAATTTCATGGAATGTGACTATAATTTCATTGTCTTCATCCATGTTAAAACATATGAGATATATGCATTCATAATTCTTGAGGTATAAAATTCCTCTCTTCAATGTATAGTTAGATGCTTTCTATCTCAAAGCTCTTTTGTGCACTTTATTTAGTTATAAGGGACAACTTCCATCCAATATGAAATGAGCAATGTGATCATACCATACCTTTGGTTTTGTTTGTTTTTTATTCACTTGCATAAGTATGATCCTTGAGTTAATTTTTGTGATTATCTATGTGAGAACTTAGCCTCTTACTATTTTTTTTGGTTTAACGTCGATGCCATATTCTTTTAGTTTTTCCATCCATTATCCCTTGCATTCACCCAAATTGTTTTTCCAAGCATAATTTTTACTACAGGATCGAGCACAATGACATGAACTTTGTTGCAAAGTATATAGTGCTTGATTTTCTTCTTGGATTTGACTATTGTATATACTTGATTATCTAGTATTGAGTATTTAAGTTTTACATATTTTATATTTGTTCTCATAAATGTAATGGGATATTCCTCTTCATCAATTCTTTGTGTTATAACTGCTACTAGAATGTGGTAAAAAAAAAGAATAAAGATATAAATATTTGGTAAATTCTAGATTGATCAATACTAGGGCCTACATAATGGCATGTTAGATGTCCTGTAATACATCTTTTACTGTAAGTTTCCACTCAATTTTCACGCCCCATTTCATCATGGCATTGAGAGGTCTTACAATCTCAACAAAACCAGAAATAAACTTACACACAAAATCATTTTTGACAAAATATTTTAATTCCTTTCTACTATTAGAACACAATATTTTTGAGTTGACACTAGCTCTTTTAGGGTCAATATAAATACCTTCTTTAGTGTTGATGTGGCCTAGTAACTTACCTTCAATAACACAAAATACACTCTTTTTTATATTTAGGGAAATACCATACCTTATGTATATTTCAAACATCTTCTGTAGATGATATACATATTGTGATTTGTGCTAATAAAATATAGCTAGATCATCCATTTAAACAATAATACATTTCCTAGCTACTTTGAAAGGCAAAATCCATTGCATGTCAAAATGTAGCACTTGAAATTATTAAACCAAAAGTCATTCTCTTATAAGCAAAGGTTCCCTATTTTATTTTGATTATATCTTATTTATTGAATAGCACCTATAAATAACCTAGAAATCCATCGAAGGAGGACATTATATCAAAACCATTAACCATTTAAACTACTTCATCAAGAGATGGCAGAGGATAGTTATCCTTTTATGAGGCCATGTTAATGTTTCTAAATTCAATGCAAACCCTGATTTCTTAATTTTTATTGTTGATAGGTATGAGTTTAGCCACCCATGTGGAATGGAGAATCAATAATATGATCTTAGTTGAAAGCAATTTATAAACTTCCTTATATATATGGGCTCATTGGTATAATTGATTGGACATTGTCTCTATCTTAAAGGATTATAACCTTCCTCAAGAAGGATATTATTTGTTATGACATGCGAGTCAAATATTTTAAGGTTCTCATATGTCCAAATGATCACATCCTTATACTACACAAAAATTTCTCTCAATTGTTTTTCTCTAATTTTGTGCAAGCTAAGCCAATATTCACATTTTGGGGCTCTTTAGGTGATCCTAAATCCATGAAGGTGGAATTGTGGCCAATGGAGTATTATTTTTTTATGTCACTCAACTAGCATATCAAGGTCAAATAGTCTCTCAAGTGAAACCATTCCCTAGGGGTTCCTATTCTCTTTCAACCTTACAATTATATCATTGTCAATTTACTTCTCTGTGGCATGATTTCTTCCCTTTTCATTTATGACATGTGCATTAAAGGCACCCAAATTATGCATGAATTTAATAATTCATATTTTACCATTAAATACTTTTAAATTATCCAAATTTTTGGGGACATAAAGACAGGGGGATTAAATTAATAGAGAATTTATCTAATTTGGAATCACTTAAGGGAAATAAATTTGCAAGTAATGTTGTAATGGAATTTACAGTCAGATTGTTTCCCCTAGGGATTGTTGTGATATTAAAGCCATCAAATGACTCAATTAAATCTTAGGCTCTTTGCTTGTATCCATTAAAATTTGATAATTTACACTAAAATTTACTTCTAACCTAATTAATCACTAATTCAAAGTTACCAAACATTTTTAATTCTCTTACCTTATGACTCAAAGGAAATTGTAAGCCTAAAATCATGGCTTCATACTTAGTAAGGTTGTTAGTACAAGGGGAATATAAGTGGTAAGCTTCAAGCTATTTTTTTTGGGGGTCTACTAACATAATACCTAAAATATATCCTTTCTTGGAGTCAGTTTCATAAAAATATAGGGAACAAGGCTAAGTTGGTTATCAGTTTTTAATCTTTGACCTTAATAGTATGCTAAATTGTAAGTGTGTATTTACCAATGCTTGTGGAAGATGAGATTAAATGATCATGTGTTTCATCTTAGGTTCCCTACCAACTTGAATTTGATTTGCTATGCCTCTCAAGGGTAACCAAATATGAGAAAAATCAATATCCATATAACCATTGAGTGTTTTATACTAACCTTGGTTGAGCATCATTTCATATTCTTTAGGAATGTCCACAACTTGGATGTATATAAATTGTTGAAATCTGGGTTCAGAAGCCAATTACATGTGAACTTCAAAAGTTAGCTGGGGAATTTAACCTCAAATTTGTCTAATTAGATGACTAGTCAATTATATTTAATAGGTTTGAGTCATAATTTATCACAAATACTAATGGGCATGAGATTATCAGAGGCATAAGAATTGAGCAAAAAAATATGCCCATATTTATTAAAAATAATTATTGTCAACAAAAAGGGGGGAATTTTAATATTATGCTTGTGATATACCATGTTTGTATGTGTTTTTTGTTTGATTGTTTGAGTCTGGTTTCTCAGTTAATGATTTGAGATGTAAGTCATATTATTTTGTAATCTGTGCTAATTTATGTAATGTGATATTTTCCTTGATTTTATTCATGTCCTCGAGTATTTTATACACACATTTTTTAGGGTTGCATGTGAATGAGCCAAAGGTTATTATCATTCCATTTTGGTAGAGGAGGATCATTATTGGCCTTTAGATCACATTGTTATTAAGAGGTGTGAAAGTATAAGAGCTTCTTGTTGTTCAATTTTACTTATTAGTGCATAATTATTTTTTGGGTACTATTGAAAAGCATGCACCTCTTCAGTGTTCTCCTCTGGTTCATTGTCCTCGTAACTAAGAAAATTGAAAGTATATAGTATCATGGCTAGGTGAAATATGTGTATTAGGAGGATTAGATATACTAGCTACATTTTCTTGAGTGGAGAGCACTTTATATCCTTTCATCTCCTTTTGGAAGATCTCAAAGGCATTTTAGAATTCGACACAATCCAATCCTCCATGTTGGGTTATACTATGAACCCTACACCAAGTTAGCATTACTAATTCAAAATTTTTAATTTCAAGAAACTTGTTTGAAGATAGATTAGGATTATTGTTTGGGTAGTTTGGTAGATGATTGTACCTTTGGTATGTATAGGTTTGGTTTGTGTGTTTCCCACTAGTATTATAAACTTTTTTATGAATATTGAGAAAATTATTGCTTATTTTAAAAACCATGTGTTGTATTGTATTGATCTCATTTTTTATTGAATTATATGGTAATATTTGGGCATTATTTACCATTGGGATCATGGTTTGGTTTTGATTTTGTGTTATGGTTTGAACAAGTTGATAAATTAGAAAACCAAGTTGTTAGTTAGGGGAAACATGTCTCAAAGGTAACACATTTGTGATTGGGACTCAATTAAACACATAAATATTATGATTAGAATTTGGAATGGGGTTGAACATTAGTATATTTTGCTTAACAATTGAAATATTGTGTCCCTACATATTTAATTATTTATCAATATTGATGTCCTGAACATAGGCTCCTGGTAGATCATTTATAATTGTATCACATCTATGGAACATAGATGTTATTGGACATAATTCATTTTTATAAATTTTGAGGGTAAACACTGCATTAGGTTGATACAAAGGTGTAACTTTGATGTACATCTCTAAAATCTTATGTTAAAGGTTCTAATTAGCCCATTGGGTTCTAAATTGGAAATAAAAAACTATTGGTACAAGATAGTAGGGTTATTTATGTGATCAAATAGAGCAAGGGAGGTGGTCTCAAATTAATTCCAATAATTAGTGGAGTTCACAGGGAGCTTGAAAAAATATTTGTATGCATTATCTTGAAATGTGAAGGGAAACAACCCATACGATGTCTTTATGTTTTACATCTAACAATCTTAGGGAATATTTAAAATATATGACATTCTCTTTAGTTATTTGCCCTATATTTAGAGTGTAATGTGGGAAACACCTCTCAAGATTTCTTGGTAGCTCATGAATATCTTTTAGAACACTAATGGATGTTCCAAATATCCAAGAAGCCATAGTGGTAAATCATTTAAGTTTGTATTAAATGGTGAACTTGGATAATTTTTAGAGATTCTGGGTATCCCCTTGTTAGACCTAGGTCTTCGATGTACCTCCAAAGGCCAGAGTAATAACAAACTAGACTCAAATGTAGATATAGTCAGCTGTGGTAAGAAATATAGATTATTCTAGCTCAGTCAAGTTTAAGCTCTTTCCAATTATAGGTTATGTGGTTATTACTATCAAGGTTGGAGTTTCACCCTCATTCTAGCATTATCTAACCTATTCATAAAAGTTAATAAACTACATTCAAAGTCTAATGGGTTAGTCCCTCTCATTTTAGGATCATAAAATTAATCTAGGGCATGAGTTGTAGGTATGTGGTTTTATGAATAACTAAGTGATGGAATATTGTGGTTAGAACAATGTTGTTTTAACTCTTTTTAATAATTTCTTCCCTATAAACATGTTAGATAGTCTAAAAAACAACCAAAACTAGCCTAAGCAAGGATATTCATAATGATGTTATGAAATAAGATAAAATTCTAATAAAATAAACATCAAATAAGAAGGAATGGTAACATAAAAAATAAATATTTTATAGATTTCACAATGAGAATACATTATATTAAAGTAAATACCTTATGATATTCACTGTGAGAAAACCAATATTTAATAAATCTAGTAAATACTTAGATTTAAATAAACACAATAGAGAGTTTGAGGAATAGTTAAATGTGAAAAATCCCCACAACATAACTTTATGAGATAAATTTAACAAACCAAATTGCATAAAAAATACATTCATTGATAACAATTAAATAAAACCATAGACTATCTACAAAAACAATTAAACTAATTAGTAACTCAATTCAACTAATTCACAGTAAAACAAATAAATCTCATTCAGTGATTGCTTCAACTAAATATTCTTCAGTGTTCATCTAAATTTTGAGAAATCAAGACATGGAAAATTCATAGAACATCAAAAATATTTTTTGAACATACCATGTCTCTAAATTCTTCTTCTATAATAAAAGGTCTCATGAATGTATTTATAACAAAGGGATGTGCACCACCACATCTAGAAAATTAGATTGCATGGAATTTAATTTATAATTCAAAATTAAGACTAAAGCATTTGAAAATAAAGCCCTAAATATTTAAAATTAGAGGCCCAAAAATAGCCTTGAAATATCTAAATTACTTTGAATTATCCATTTATTTCCATTTAAACATTGAAGTGATTAACTAGTAGTCTTCTTATATTCCAAACACATTAATAATGGTATTTTGAAAAAAGAGTTCTCCTAAAGTTAGATACGTTGCATGATTTTCTAGAGGGGTCTCGAGATAAGTGCTGACTATTTTAACCTTATAAATCTTCTTTGTTACATGTGTAATTATTTAAATGACATGCCCTCCATCTTTATTGGCCTTAGCCATTTTACCTTAGAATGAATTTATGAAGTTACTCATATATACCTAAAAATTAGTTAAAAATACAAGTACATTGGGTTGTTGATATAATGAAGGCATATTTACATGCTTAAAACAAGTCAAAATCTTCTAAGACCATCAAATGTAACATGGATCAAGTTATTTCAACTGGTAAATCCACCATTAAAAATTATGCCTATAACATCAAGATGTTGTAAGAGGGATTTAGGAAGAGGAAAGAAGGGGATTTTCAGGAAGGTCCCAATATAATAACAAGGGGAAACATAAGGAGACAAGTGGATAAAGTTGAGTTATCTGAGGAGGTGCCTTTTGAAAACTAACTATAAACTTTAGTGGATGACTAGGAGGCCTTGCAAACCTTTGTGATTGGACCAACCAATAATTTTTTATTCTGCTATTGTTTGTGTTTCTTGTACCCTTATTGATGTTCTGTTGACAATGTGTTATCTTTTTGCTATTGGTTTACTGTTGTTAATCCAATGTTTTTTTTATTGTCCTATTTTTTATCTGATCTTTGTTCTCAGTGTTGTCATGGTTTATCTTCTTTTGGTTTTGTACAATGGTATGGGCCCTTTCAAAACCCATATTTATACCAATAATTTAAAAAAGTCATCTATGGGTGACACAAAAATATTCATATATGGAGACCATTCTTCCAATGCAATGTTCATATGAATTAAACATCTTTAACACATGTTTTAAAAAATAGTCATGATTGTGAGACATGGATAAAGGCATTCATGTACAATCTTAGAATGGGAGGAATGATAACAAAATTATATTCAATAAAAATCTTATTTTTTATTTTTGTACATAGGTAAATTTTAAAAAGCTTACAAAGTTGGTTATAAAAAATCAACTAACAAGTTTCAACTAACCCAACAAACTAACCTAATGAGTAAAATAATTAAATAAATAAAACACAACCTTGAATCATAAAATGACCTAAAAAAACCCCCTTGATTTAAAGGGGTATATAATAAAAACATTAGAGTAATGACTCTAAAGTCATCAAAGAAACTCTGAAGTAACTACAACTAGTGCACTATACATCTTGGTATTGATGAGATCCATGCCGCTCTATATAGAAACTTGCCTTGTGAGTTGTGGCATAAAACACTAATGAACACAATCAAATCATGCTCATCCCCTATGATCATCATATTATACTGTAATATAACATGATCAAAGCTTATCCAACTATATTGATTTGTATAAGGCTCCACTTAGAATGCTATCAAAGTGACCAACCCGTACCATGTATAACACATTTCCCTAATGTTTAATAAATGATGATGGACTTTGCTCAACATTGAGGGTGATATCAACCCCTATCAACTCATACTATCAATGATGACTAATTGAAGACCAATCAAATGCTATATATTCTCTCCCTATCAAGTGAAAGATGAGAATTTGTGTAATGAGAGAAACAAAATCAAACAATCATGTCTACTCCATGTCATGAATATAAGGTATACAAAGCCAAAAATGGAACTGAAATTAAGAACACTAGCCCAAAAAATACTACTAAAATAGATCCCTTTCTTGATCCTAATAGCTCGCACAAGATCGATGAATCACTAATCATTCAGAACAAGCTGTCAGTCCATCGGGAACATAGACCTCAACGATATAAGATGCCTCTTGATTAGAGGAAGTGTCAGAATAACTAAAATAATTAGAGTAACTAGAAGATATAACCTATAATGATCCACATAATTTTCCTCAACTTCATTTTTATGTGGAGAGTGGGCTCATCGAGAAGGACATACCTCTACAAGATGTCCAATACCACCAAATTTGAAACATTTGGGATCCTTTTTGTGCCAATGAGATTCAAAATAAGATAAATCATTGGAAGAACCATATGAGTGAGAAAAATATGGTTATGTTTGGATTTTAAATATCCTGGAGAATGTCAATAAGAATGTGGTGGAAATTATCTAGAATGATGTGGTTTATGTCTCACATAATGATTCAAAGAGTGTCTTAGAGAGTGTTTCAAGGAATGATTCTGAAACTATCATTGTACATGGTGATGATTTATATGATGGGACCTATTATTTTTATAGTGATCCTCTTAAGTAGGTATACTCTTCTTCTTTGTAAACTATCATTCATACTGAATCAATAACTCATAAATAGAGTTAAATGTGTCACCATTAGGCTTATCACTAAGCTATAACATATAAAAAAGGGTGTATATATAAATAAAGCCATTTAGTGTGATATAAATCAAAATGTCATCATTTATTTTTACACCAATTATGTAATATTCTTGTTTTAATGTTTTCATGCAAGAGAGATATTTAGACTCATATTCATCAATCCTAAGCTTGTTATTCAACAACTATATTAAGAGATCAATCTTATTATAGGTATGTTGTTTGTCATACAGATCCTTTAATGATTTCTAGTCTTTCCATGCACTCGTTTTAATCACCTATAGGAATGATTTTGAAACCATCATTGTACATGGTGATGATCTCTATGATGGGACCTATTTTTTTTATAGTGAGCCTCTTCAGTAGGTGTTCTCTTCTTCTTTGTAAATTATCACTCTTGTTGAGTCAAAAAATCGTAAATAGATTCAAATGTGGAACCGTTAAGCTTATCACTAAGATGTAGAATTTCAAAAAAAATGTTGTAGATATAAATAAGGCCATTTAGTATGAAATAAATCAACATGTCATTATCTATTTTTATACTAGTTGTGTAATATTCTTGTTTCAATGTTTTCATGCGAGAGATATATTTAAACACATAATCATCAATTCTAAGCTTGTTATTAATCAGATACATTAAGAGATCAATTTTATTATAGGTAGGTTGTTTGTCATATAGATCCTTTAATAATTTCTAATCTTTCCATGTACCATTTTTAACTACCTCTATATGAATGATAGCTTGTTTAGTATAGGATGATTTCAATAGTGCAAATGCACGCTTATCACATTTATGGTACTCAACCAATTTTATAGCTTCAGTTTATGGTGTGGTCTCTTTCTTTATGATTTACCATAAGTCATTAAAAATAAGGGTGTTCTCCATGATCCTAATCCATTCCTTGTAGGTTTTAGGTGACAATCTACCATTTTCAGAGATCAAGCTTATAATTTTTTATATGACTAAATAAGTACAACACCAATAAGATGAATGCTACTGGGTTTTGTCTTGACCCTCATAAGTAGATTTGATATACAAAAGATTTAAAGATTTTTCAAAAATTCAATCACAACTTATATCTCCTATTACACCCTTATACCTCCAAAAATTTAAAAATATTATCCATTTACAATTTATCCTTTCATTATTTTTATACAAATTATGATAAAAAAAAGAAATTTGACCAAATGATTTTGGGAGGGTTTGGCACCCTAGACCTTTATTGTATGCAAGTGACTAACACAATGTATACATCCAACTTTACATTAACCAAGTTGAAAAAATAAAGACAAATTATTACAAATATTCTTGGTTTTCCAAATTGAAAATAATAAAAATGAATTACTTTGGAACATCTACTCTTCTTTTTCAAACAAGTTTCTTCCACAGTAAAACATTTTTCCATGCTATGCTTCATGGTAGGGCACACAAGCCTTAAAAAAAAGGTAAGTAAATTAAGTTGTATAAAATATTCACCTTTTTTACTATGCCTAACTAGCCATGTGCATCATCAATACCCAAATTATCTATGTGAATAATGTTGAGGTCCAACCATTTCAAACTAGCTATGTCATCTTCATTCCTAGGCAACTAGTTCAAATCAACTATGTGAAAAGGCTAGCATAGAAAATGGATATCGGTAAAATGCAGTGCAATGTAAGAGAATAGTAAGGATTTCATGAAAAATCCCAATTTAAATAACCATCTGAACTTGAATCAAATGCTTTTTTTTTCAATGATGCAGTGTTTGTTACATTATTTATTTCATTCCATATAATAACAATAAAGAATCTATATTATTAAAGATCATATTAAATTGTCAATGATATGGAACCTACTAAATTATTAATCCTCAATCACCAATGAGCTTCCATAATCATGATCCTCTCATTTCATATTACTACTATTTATATGAAATGGAATAAGGAATGGAAATCCATGCAAAGGAATGAACCAAAATAACTAGTGCTCTTGGTTTCCTTGATGAAGTAGCTAGATATTTCTTTATTTCATGATCTACCAATTTATAGAAAAAAATTATACTTAATTTCATTAACCATGCTTGAGTGTGGTACAACATAAGTATTGTACTGCTAATCTCTTCTTTGAAGTGTTGTACAAATTAGACTTAAATCCTCCATTATGAACTAAAGCTCTGATACCACTATATGATCTTGGAATGGGAGAAATGATGACAAAATTATATTAAATGAAAATTTTATATTTTATTTTTGTACATAGGTAAGCTTTAAAAATATTATGGAGTTGGTTATAATAAACCAACTAATGGGTTTTAACTAACCTGACAAACTAACCTAATAAGTAAAATAATTAAATAAATAAAACACAACCTTGGATCATAAAATGAGCTAACACTTCATTGACAATTAAATAAATATTATTCAAATTATTATCCATTTGAGTGATCTCTACGAAATAATTCTCATCTCTTTGGTGAAATAAATCACTCTTAAAGTTACCTTCATGAATTTATATAATTGACTTAAATAATGAATGTTTGGCATTATCAACATTATCAATAATAATTTATGGGAATGTAGTTTTGGCTTAAGTTTTAAGCCTTCTTTCCTTTTATTTCATCCCTTTGAAAACTTTATCAGTAAGCTCATGAGATATTGAGTATACATCTTAGTAGTTATCATTTTAAGCTTCCCTATGGAATTCTCAAACTTCAACATTATCTTTATATTAGAGTGGAGAATCATCTCTAGCCTCTAAGATTTGGAAAGTTGTAAATTATGATTCCAATCATCTTGGGAATATTATTATTGATTAGTCATTAATAGGGGTGAAATGGATGCAATTAAATATTGGGAAATGGATGGAGTGAGAGAAGGAAAGCTAGTTGGTAACAAGGTTGAAATGGAAGGAATCAATGGCGAGGATTTGACTAGGGTAACGGGAATGTGTGAAATGGAAAGAAGGGGTGAAAGAGTGAAAATTGAAGTTAGAGTGTTCAAAATTACCTCCAAGCTTGGTGAAATGGGAGTAAGAGAAGTAACAGGAATTGAGCTATTCGATATTACTTTTACTTCATCTTAGATCATAATAGGAATAATGGAAATAATATCAAAATTTTTTAATCAGGGAATTTATTTTGAACAAATATAGACAAATTAATGGTAATTGGGAGCTTAGGCATCATAGTCACTAATGCACTTGGTTAAATATTAAGTGCATGTATAGATGGAAATGAAACAAGTGGAGAAAAAGTGACAGGAATGTGAGGTTGTGAGTGTGTCACTATAACTTCTTGAGAAGTATGACCAACGTATACATAAATATAAGTTATTGATATAATTATGGCCTCGGTTATCTTCGACATTATCTTAGGAATAAACCTTAATGTTTGAATGTTTATCTTGACTTGATACATTTTTGACTACCTAGTATAGACCTAGGTAAATCCTAGAAATTAAGATGGACTAAATAAATAGGGGAGCTTGTTCATGATGAAATTTGTAATGTCAAACAATCTACCGATTCAACTATCATGACATTCAAAATGGAATGTTACTAGTCTAATTGTATGGGCCTAGTGACAAAATATTAGTATTTAGGCATGAAAAAGGGGGTATTTTAAGTATTAATCATTAAAGGTTTTTAAGTTATCAAACAAGCTTAACATAATCTAGGGAATCTAAAACAAGAAAGACATAATCTGGGGAATCAATGATTTTATTCCAAGTGTACCGATACAATATCATGAAATGGAATACAATAAAATACAAATATGCCAACTATCTCATTTTTATTATGAAATCACTTCAAAGTATATCTTACTATATAACTATATCACTCAACTATTTAATTATGTATATACCAAATTAATTTATCAAATAATTTCAAATCATTTTATTTTCATATCTAAATTTCCTTCATATATGCCACATATCATTATATATTCATAAGTATAATAAATTTATTATTATAATGTAATTATCCTTATCCAATAGATGGGAAACCTATATAAATATGTTACCTCTTGGAGAGTCAAATATAAAATCTTTAAAATATGAGTAATTATTTTGTTCTTCTTTTATTTCATTTTATCATGCATTTCATTCTTATGCCTCTAATATAATTTCAACATGATTAACTATAATACTAATTACCATGAATCCCTAAACAAAAGAAAACCTAAACCAAACAAAAACATAAGAAAGTTTTTATTTCTACGGAAAGAAGACTAAATAATTCAAAAAAGAACAATGTGGCCTACTGAAAGGAATAGTAACTAAATAAATAAAAGTAATTTGAATTAAAATCTAACTAAGAAGGAAGAATGATAAACATCGATGCAAAATAAAATATAAAAGAGAAAAAGGAACATAACTAAAGTATATTAAAATGAAAATTAACCCAGAGAAAAAAACTTAAAAGAGAAATCAACAACATTTCTAGGCATAACATTTTTAAGTAGAAAATGCCATGATTTGATTATAAACAAAAATATATATATATATATTCAAGAGAATTATTTTAAAATTCTAACATCAAACTAGAAAATCGTTTGCATTTGAACATGTCGTGATCAAGTGGACATATTTGACAAAAAAATTATTTTGTTTTTGGATGTGAGAAAATCTCAATGCCTAGTTAAAATCAACAATACCAGTGTTTTAGAAAAATTTATTTTAGATATTTGGTAGATTATTACTGCAACAGTTAAGAAAATTTCATTTCTCGATCTGAGATAAACATGAATATCATGAAATTTGAAAGAAAACATAGAAAATATTCCCGTATGAATTCATGTTCATGCCGATAAATCATAAACCAGGCTAATAATCTATGGTTAGTTTGATTTTCAACCAAATCTTTGTAATGAATCCTTTCTTGCATCAAATATTTTATCTTAGGGAAGAGAGAGTTTTCCTAGGTACATGAAATCAGATTTAAGTCTAGTGTATGGCTTTGCCTAAATTTCATCATTATTCTCTTATGTTTCAAGGTAGCTAGCCCATACAATTGAGTTCATAATTTTATCCATGGAATAAAATCAAGATCTTCTCCTAGTCTAAACATAAGAAGAATTTTGAGATTATCTAAGAAATGATGTTCCGAAAAGGTTTCTAAGGTTTCACCCATTTTCCAAATAGAATCAATCCAAGTTTCAAGTTTCAGATGAAGTTTTTATTTAATGAGATAAGTCATGAGATGACACTATCATAAGACAACATATAAACTCTAATCTAGAAAATACACTACATACAATAAATCATTGAAAAAGACATCAAAATTTGGGTGACCAATGATTATTGACATAACCATGGGAATTAAAATTGGCGACTATGCAGACAACAAAGTGATAAAATTACTTTGAAGATGAGAGTAGGCAACCTCTTGGAATAAAATTTGATTTTTATGATCCCCAATAGAGTCACCAAATTTATTGAGGAATAAAATTTTAAGATCAACCAATTTACTCATTCACATATCTTGGAGGTCAAAATGGAATCTTAACAATCTATATCATAAGGACCTAATGACTAAATATTAGTATATAGGCATGAAAATGAGTATTTTAAGTGTTAAGTGTTGAAGGTTTTAAATATATTGAACAACCTTAACAAAATGTTGGGAATCAATGGTTTTATACCAAGTGTACCGAATCAATATCATGAAATGCAATATAATAATATGTAAATATACCAACTATTTCATTCTTCTTATAAACTCACTTCATATTATTTTAATATATCACTTAACTATTTCCTTTTACATATATCAAATCATTTTATTTTCATATCTAAATTTCCTTCATATATGTCATATAATAATTCATATTCATCAATATAATAGAGTTCTTAGTATAAAATCTAATTATCCCTATCCGACATAGGGAAACCCATGGAAAGAAGTTACCTCTTAGAAGGTCAAATACAAACTCTTTAATATCTAAATAATTACTTTATTATTCTTTTCTTTTACTTTATCATGCATTTTATTCTTATACAGCTTAGTATACTTGTAACATGATTAACTAAAAAACTAAAGACTATGAAGTCCTAAACGAAATAAAACCTAAAATAAAAAAAAATGCAAATAACAATGTAAGAAAAAAAATTAGTATAATGAAAGAATACTAAACAATCCATAAAATAACAATGCAGTTGCTAAAAGGAACAATAAATAAAGAAATAAAATTACTTTGAATTAAAATATAATTAAGAAGGAAGACTAACAAATGATGATGCAAAAGAAAAGATAAAAAAGAAAAAGGAACAAAACTAAAGTATAGTAAAATGAAAATGAACCTAGAGAACAAAACTTAAAAGAAAAATCAATAAATAAAACCTTATAATAAATAAATTAACAAAAAATAAAGTAAAAATTAGAATTAAATGTTTAGGCTAAAAGCATCTGAATAAAATACTTGTTCATGTTTAGAATATAGATGAGAAAGAAGTTATATAAGACAAAAATTGATATATATTTTATTGAAATCACATATTTGCACAATAATTTATAATGATTTTTTTATTTGAACAAGTCTAAAGAATTAGTTATAGATTTTAAATAATGAAAGACTATCATATAACTTTCACATAAAATATTCATTAGTAATTTCAAAATAAAACACTGTTACCAAACACGTAACTGTCAATATCATACAACCATCTGAGTTTTAATCTCAAAATAAAAAATAGATAATCAATTAAATAAATCATAAACTTGGATATACCTTAGTGCTTTGAACTTGATACTTAATCACTAAAGCAAATGCCATTCAATACTCTTGCAACCAAACCCAACTCAAAAATGATTTCACAGTTTTAACAAATGGAAAGATGGAGGTTTATAAAATACTACATAGCTTATTAGTATTTGTCCATTATCTCTTGCAATAAAATAATCCAACTCCTTATATCTATTTAATTTTAGAAAGTGGTTATAAACAATTATGACTTAAATAACTTATGTTATAGACAACATAATATTTAGTATGACTTATAAGACACAGTAGGGGATACAAATCACTTTTAAAATAAAAGTGAATTGAGACAAATACAAAGACTCTTAGCATAAATTCAAAGGGTGAGACCCCACTTTATTCTAAATTTAGCTGCAATTACTTAAATGAAATAATGAAAGAAATCTATGATGCTTTCTCAGAATACTCTTCCAAAGTCCCTTTTTGGAATAATATATGAAATCCCCACTATTAACATATCACTTCTTATCCATTCCTTGAATTTTTTTTCAATTTGTTATATCAAACTGACATGTCCAAGTAAAACCATTAAATAAAAGTCTAATATAAGGAAAACTAAAATAAGGCTTCTTTTATAAACCAAAAAATTATCTATCAATTCAACCATTCAATTGATGAGCCATGAGTCCCACCATTCACATAGCATGACATGAAATTATTTGCATTAAATTCTCACAACAAGAATAAAAAAAATTAATTTGATTTAGGAAAATGAATGATCACCAAATATATTCTCTCATGTAACTTTTATTTTTCTAAAAAAAGATCATCTTGAGATAGTTTCAAGCAGGTTAAATTTGGCATCCAAAATAATCATCATTCTACCATTCTTGTGGCTTGAAATGACGGTCATTTGGCCACAAATTTTAAACTCATGTAAAATTATGTATGTTATCAAAGTGTAGATTTTAGGCTTTAACAAAATATTTCATGCCCTCTTCAAAGCTCCAATTTTCATTAAAAGGACTCAATCGTTTCAAAATAAATCCCTTCAAAATTAGCGACAAAAATGTCTAAATGATCTAATTTAAGAGAAGAGAAATAAATTTAATAAAAATTATGCTTTAAGCAAAGATCCTTTAAAATAAAACTAATGCCAAGGAATGTTAAAGAAACCAAATCTCCACTTCTCTCAACACCTTTTTAAATATCTCTTGACTTTGAAAACATAGAATAAGTAGTATATGGTTTCTAGAACTCAATCAAGAAACAAAGGTAAACAAACCTATTTGTACTGTGATATATTTTATCTGTACAAAGCCTCGCATAGATAATAGTTAAAAAATATAATCAAGAAATAAGTCTAGAAAATATTGATTCAATATTGTAGGAAGAATTCAACTTCAAAGGTGCAAATGGACAAGCTCGTATTATTAAACAAATATGTTGCAAAACATCCATAGCTTTGTCAAGGTTTCATTTAGTTTTTTTAAATATAACTATATAATTATAAATCCTTTCATCAAACACCTTGATTTTTTATAAAATAAAAAAATGCTACAATAGAGATACAATAAAGGAGTGAAAGATCACAATGAAAACAAAAAGAAATGGACAAAGCCATTCCACATTGACTTCTAAACTTTAACTCTTATGCCCATTAATCAACAAAACAACCATTTATATTTTCCATGAGCTTACTTGATCTAAATTTATTCTCAATCTATAAACCATTAAATTCAAATCCCAATCTGCTAGGGCTTCGATGCACTCTAGTGGAAATTGTAAAATGACTGAGAGAAAAGAGAAAATAAACTTTAGTTGTGACTTCTTGGGGAAGTTTTGAGAGTTTCATGATCTATAGGCAATAATAAATGATTCTTATCTCTTTTAAAATTTAACTAGTGTGTGCAAGGTGGTGCCACCAATTTAAACATGCCTTAAGACTTAATATCAAAGGATCTTGGCATTATTAATAACATACAACTATTGGCCATTTTTGGCTCACATAATAAATTCTTGCATGGTTTGATGAAGCATACTGGTTCTAATGTGTTTTAAACATTTGGAGCATGGACTATATTATAGAGACCCAATGGGGTATCAAAAGTTCTTGGGAAAAGTGTGGAAATGCAAGAGATCCATCTAGTTCTTCATCTAGTTTACCTTTACATTTTGGACCCAATGGCAAAACATATGAGTAGACATTTTGTTGAGGCTAGGTCTTGCACATGCGAAAGAGTCAGAGAAAATGGTCAAAAGGGTTTGTTCAATTTTGTGCCAAGATAATATGTGCCAAATATTAGGTCTTCCATTGAATCACAAATAAATTTATGTATGTGCAAAGTTGGTTCTTCAGTTAATTTTCACTAAGTTTCCCATACTTAGCCAAAAAAGCTTGACCATCTCCAAGATGTCATAATGGAACATTTATGGATCAATTAGCTTGGGACTTCAATATATTCACCTAGAAATATCTTGAGACTAGAGGATAAAAATGGGTTTGTCCATTTCGACCTTAGAAACATCCCCTAAAATTTTGAGGCCACCATGACTTTTGCTCTTCAAGTTATGAGCCTTTGAAAATAGACCTACAATGTGAGACGTTCATGCTATTGTCAAATTTGAGGATAGAATGAGACAAACCTATTAATGTTAAAATTTGATGATCCTGCAACTATTAATGATGGTCATGTGAACATCATTCAATGAGAGTGAGGATGTTAACTTTAAGACCATGAACTAGCCATTAGTTTTTAAATGATGGGTCTCGATAGATCAATGATTGCATCATACATTTGGATCTAAAGGTGAGTGATGGTTAAAGATTCAATTAATATCAAAGGTTAATTTATGTGTGATAAGCATTAATTATGCATTCAACTGGTAGGAGATTGATGATCCATGAACCTTCATACAAATTGAAATTGATGGACTGAGTTAAGTCAACCTATCAATGAGCTAAGTTAGATTTTGACAACCAATCAAATTAAAGATGAGCCCATGATTATTGATGAAGGTTGGAAAGTTATTTTTAACCATGAAACATAGGGTTTTATAGGGTCATCCAATGTCATTAGATCTGGTTCAGATGCTAAAAAATGGCCCAGGTAATGCAATGGCATGCAAGGAATATGTACAGATCACCATTAAGGTTAAAATATGGACCTCTAATTCATATTTTTGCTCAAGTAGGGTTGTTATTGTAGTAATGATTCACCCTTTTTAAGGAGAATATATGTATGTATATATGGGTTGGGTTCCTAGAGAGAAAGGATGGGTCTTTTGGACCTATTATAATATAAAAAAGTGCTATAGGTCTGTACTGATATGGAAACTATAGGAAAACCAATAGTCTTGAATTGGTTTTCTACCTATAGATATACCTATGATCCAAACATGAAGATAAATAAAAGGTATAATTAATGCAAAATATCTTTGTTCTTTGGCATGGTCATAATCTCGACAAGCAGCCACCTAAAGGCATCAAATCATGTTTTAGTTAGGTCCATGATCATAAAGTTTTATTTTTAAGCAAGAGTTGGCATGAAGGATCAAATAAAAGATCTAGTATTGGGAACTATGGCTAGGAGTATTTAATGCATCCTAAAAGCCTTTAGGGACCTTCTCACTCAATAATTGATATACAATATTCTAATTGATCAAAAGGGTGGAAATGTTTCCATTGTCTAAGGAGCAAAAGGTGGTGGCTCAGGTTTATTTAATGACCTAGGACATGTGTTCCTTTTTTGATAGAGTGTTCACCCTTTCTTTCTAGCTTCATTTATTCTTCTATATATCCTGGTCTCATTCCCATTGTAGGGGTTCTCAGCTTTTAGATTTTAGCATTTTATTTTTTGAGATAAGGATACTCATCAAGACTCTTGTAAAAGTGTGCTCATTTGGCAAGGTCAAACCCTATCAAAATATTATAATAACTACCTTTTGAAGTAATAGTATTAACTCTTTATTTGTCTTTTATCTTTAATTAGTGTTTATCATGCTTGTGTATGGTAAATTTATGAAGGAGATTCTTCTTAGTTTGTTGTCCTTCTGCTTGCCTCTTTGAAAGTGTTTTCAAGCTAACTTGTAGGTTTGGATTAGTGTTTTATTTAGAACCTCTTCCATGAAATAATTATGCAATTAGTGAGATTAAGTAAGCCATAGTTTTCCTTTTACCAATCTAGTGTGTGTTCAAACTTATGTGAGTGTCCACTTAACTTTGGTGCATCACCCTTTTAATTTTCTTAGGATCCCTTATTCTCTTTCTAACCCTTTTCCTGTGAAGCATTAGGCTTAGCTTTAGTTTTAGGTGAGCATCAAAGAGAAGTCAGCCTACTCTAGAGGTTTATCCCCAACACAAGTCACCCATAGCCTGGGGTTGTCCCAATATTATAGCTCAATTAGAAAGATTCTAAAGAACCCTCTCTAAGGGTACGAATTGAGCCTATAATAGTTTCTGGCATGCCCAGTGGGACCCAATTATTTCAAAAGGAAGATTGATCAAAGTTGATGCTGATTTGATCAAATTTGTAGTGGTTGAGCTCCAAATAATGGCATCTGGAAACTCCAAAAAGAAGAATCAATTCTCTAGTGCAGAATAGTAGCTCCATATCATGCTAAAGGTGACTAAAAGGTTAGCTTCAAGAGGTATTCCTTTTAACTTTTTTGAACTACCTTTAAATTTGGAAAAAAGACTAAGGTTTGAAAATACCCATCCATATCAGGGAAACCTTGCTCCTAGGGTATTTCTAAAGCCTATCCTTATAAGAGGACCCTTATTGCCCTTGTATATCCATGGCAGTCCCTATAGATTTTATGGCTTTTAATGGTCAAATCCCTCTAGTCCTCGCTCTCTATGATCTTATCCTAATTGTAACCCTCAAAAGAGTTCCTTATTACACTGAGGACCAAGCTATAAAACCTTTTGAACACCTTATGGACATAGCTAACTTTTACAATATACATAATGTCACTAAAGAGAATATAACTATTAGGATGCTAACTACTTCTTTCAAAAGAAAGGCTCTAGATTGGTATAAAGGCCTTACTACTAATTCTATTTAAACATGGGACCAATTAGGGGAGGCCTTGTGTAAAATATTTGAGGATAAAAGTGACCATTTGTCACTTATAAAATAACTAACTACAATTAGAAGAGCTCCTCATGAAGACATATAAGATATCAACACAAGGTTCAAAAAAACTTTGGATAAAATCTCAATTGCAATTAGGCTAACCCCTAACTTCACTTTCCTATATTATTTAAATGCTTTAAATAGCAACATAACAATGATGATCTAATCTATGGGAGGAAATATACTTCTAGGTGCATATGAGGTGGTCATTAAGGCAAAAAATTATCTGGTTCAAGTTGGAAAACTTACACCCAGACCATTGATGCCCTTATTTCCTAAGATCAGACCATCTCCCATTTTTATCCCTGATTGGATGTCATTCTCCCTACACCCACAAATACTACAATCCCTGCACCGAAGCAAGAGAAAGCTTCTACTAGTGGATCTAATGATTCACTAGAACAAAATAATTTTCAAAAGCTCAAAAGCATGTTTCAGTCTTTGGGGAATGAACTAGTAAATGTCAAAAGGCAATAGGCCTTTAAAAGGCTTATCAGGGTTCATATCAACCTTATCATCAAGATTTTCAAGCAAATATACCTCCATATAAGGGAAACTATCAAGGATAAGGGAAACATGGCTACAATAGGTAAAATAGCTACAACACTAATGTTTCTAGTACTTCTAACTCCTTGGTCCCAATTCAAAATAATGTGGTTTAAGAAGAAGAGGGTGCCATGTCTTGGAACCAGTCCTTTGGTCAACATATTGTCCCAAATATTGACCTTAACCAAGCCTTCAATGATTAATGATAGTAAGCTACTAACTTTTGGTACAACCAAGCTCTCATTGCCCAAAATGTAGACGTGCCTATGATGACCAAAATGGAAGAACCTCCATAGGGTCAAGGGTCTAATCAAGGACTGAATCAACTAGATGCTACAATGATGAACTATGAATAAGGGGAGTGCTACACAGCCAACCAATAGGCTAGTTCCAACCAAGCCTATAGTCTAGTGGTAACAAACACAAGATTTAAAAGAAGGAATATGGATGGTAATTAAGAAGTAGTCAAAGATCTTCCTACCATTAATCCTTCGTTGAAAAGACCTAGGGAACTTGTTTTCACTCCAAAGGTCCTATTACCTCCAAAAGATCAGATCCAAAGGAATCCTTTTGTTCCCAGGGCTCACAAGTTCAAAAAATAACAGTGGTGTCTCCCAAAACATAAATAAAGGTTGGTGGTTTACCCATCAACATTTTTGAACAAATGAAGTCAAGTTTAAGTGTGCCCATGTGGGATATGCTCTCTATCCTTGGTCAAATGGACATTCTTCAGGAGGATTTGTCCAAGATTAATGTTACAAATGTTATAGATAAGCCATCAAGAAAGGTGAATGAAGTTCTCACTAATGCAACTAAAGGTCTAGAGGAAGGGCAATTAAGTAAAGTAGTCAAGCGTCTTCCCTTCTATATTTTAGTAATCATTGGCAACTCTCTGATGCATATTTATTTGGTAGATAGTTGTGCTAGTACCTTAGTGATGCCAAAGTCCATAACTGATCAACTTGGTCTAAAATATGAGTCACAGTTCAAAGGAGTGATGTAACTTCATGGTTCTTCTCCTAAACTATCTGGCATAATTAGGGACCTCAATATGACACTATATGATTATCCTAGTATCTTGATGGCCCAAGATGTATTAGTCTTAGACGTGCCTCCTCACTTTATATTGTGCTTGTCCAGAGAATTCAAAACAAAGATAGGGGACTATCTTGCAGTAGACTGGTCCTATATGTCCTTTAGGACAAGGTATGGGACCAAGATATTAATCAAGTTTGAGCCCATTGTATAATTTCATATAGAACCTTATGGGCTAAATAGTGTCAACATCAATTACACCATAATTGATGAGGATGAATTTGCAATGGGGAAGGATTTGAACACTCATCTAGAAGAGGTACTAGATATGTTGCTAGATGAGTTGTAGAATGATAACCAGTTGGTGGATCCCTTAGAAGGTGTTGAAGAAAGGGACTTGGGTGTTTTCTATTTGCATGAAGAATACCAACCTATGCCATCCCTCATGAAGCCTCAAGAAGATTGTAGTGGTCTATGGAGGTTGTTTTTTAATGGATCAAGGAGCAAGCATGGGGTGGGTGCATGTATCATGCTAATTTTCCCTTCAAATGATAAGTACTCTCTTCATATAGGTTTCAATTCAGCTGCTCCTGTAATGTAGCAGAATATGAGGGTCTCATCCACGGCCTTTAATGGGATAATAAGATAAAAATCAAACTATTGCAAGTCTATGGGGATAGTGAATTGGTTGTACATTAGGTCAAAGGTTAGAATGCCATTAAGAACCCTCTAATGAGGTCCTACCAACTTAGAGTGTGGAACATCATTAAGGACTTTGAGGCTTTCAACATTTAATTAGTGTTGAGAGGTGAAAATCAACATGCTGATAGGATTGCAACTTGGGGGCTCATTTTGACATCCCCAATGAATTGAAAAGAACCAAGTTTCAACCACATGTCAAAGTGGCAATTAGACCATTAATTCCATATAATGAAGCTTACTTACAGGGCTTTGAAAATGACAAATAGATTCCGTGTTTCTTACAACAAGAAGCAAAATTCTCTTCCCTCAATCAAGAAAAGTTACAACACTAGTATGGGGAGCATATTGTCCAATTAAGGTCCAATAAGATTCCTAAAGGGCTAGTCACCCTAGATGGCCTCTTTCATGAAGGGGACAATATGAGGAAGGATAAATTAGTGATGTCAACTAATGAGAACTATGAAAGATTTATTATCTTTGAGGACAAGCTTCTCATGCCTGGAAAGGTAAGCACTAAAGCTGAAAGGCATGCTTTCATAGAGCTGTATAAAGAATATACAGACATCTTTGCTTGGAAATATAGTGACCTAAAGGGCTTTGATCCTAATCTATCCCAACACATAATAGAGCTAGAGGTTAATACCAAACCTGTCAGGCATAAGTAGAGGCCCATAACTCCCAAGATTGAAAAGTTCATGAGAAAGGAGTTGACCAAGATTATGGAATCTAAGATAATCTTCCCAATCAAACACTCCTATGGGTAGCTAATCTAATACCTATCAGAAAGAAGAGCAGGGAGATTAGACTATGTGTGGACTTCAGAGATCTTAATAGGGTCTCTTTGAAGGATTGTTACCCTCTACCATCTATGGGGAAACTCCTATGAGTAGTTGTTGTTCAGAATGTTTCTCTCTCTTAGATGGATACTCAGGTTATAACAAAGTGATAGTGAGAAAAGAGGACTAGTACAAGATTGTCTTCACCACCAAGTAGGGGAATTTTTCTTATTATAAGATGCCTTTTGGATTATCCAATGCCAAGGAAAAATTTCAAAGGGAAATGGACATGGCCTTCCAAGGATTATTAAATAAAATGGTGCTGGTCTACTTGGATGATATTATGATCTTCTCTGAGAATGCTAGTGAGCACATAGACCATTTGAGGCTAATTTTACAAAGATGTAAAGAGTATGGGACCTCTTTAAACCCCAAAAAATGTGTGTTCTCTATGTATGAAGGCAAATTATTGGGTCATATTATTTCAAAAGAGGGGTTATCCATTGATCCCAATAGAGTAAGTGTTATCTTAGCCTTATCCTTGCCAAAACATAAAAAGGGGATTTAGAGATTCCTTCAGAAGATCAACTTTGTGAGAAGGTTCATACCTGGTTTTGCAAACATGGTCAATCCTATCACCGATATGCTAAAGAAGAGCCAAGTGTTTACTTGGTTTGATGAAGGCAAGATATATTTTAAAGCCATCAAGTAAGTTATTGCCCAAACACCCTCAATTTTAAATCTTAATTTCTCTAAAGACTTCATCATGTACACCTTTATTGACATTGATAACATATCAACTATGCTGATGTAGAAGAACAATGAAGCAATGGAGCAACCATTTACCTTTTTTAGTCAAGGGCTAGAAGGATATGAGGTGAGGTACACTTTCATTGAGAAACAAGTTCTTTCAACCTTGAGAAGCCTCAATAAATTCAGGCCCATGCTCTCCAACAGTAGGATCCATCTTATGGTGTCCCATCTTGGAGTTAGGGATTTCTTCCTTAATGAAGGTTTGAATGAGAAGAGAGTAGGCTAGATCACAAAGGTCATGGAGTATGATGTAGAGATCAAAGTCACCAAGATGGTTAGGGGCAAGGGATTATGTGAGTATATGGTGAATGACCTCTAAGAAGGCAAGGAAGCTATTTTGGTGACCCAAGACAACTCACAGGCAGATGTAATCCCACCTTATAAGAGCTAGCTTCAAGATATGTCTCACTTCTTGGTAATGAGAGAATGCCCTTAAGGTTTGGATAGATCTAAAATAAGGTACTTCAAGATTCATTATATACCTTATATATTAGTTGATGGTGTTAATTTTATAAATTACCTCAATGGGGTACTCCTTAGATGCATAAATGATGACCAGGTAACCAAAATCTTGGAGCAGGTCCATGATGGACCTATAGGAGGCCATTTTGCACCGAAAACCACTATAATAAAAGTAATGAGGGTTGGTTATAACTAGTCCAACCTTTTAAAATATTCTCATTCATGGGTTATAAAATGCCAAAGGTATGCCCTCTTTATAGGAAAGTAAAAACTTGCAACCCTTCCACTTAATTTTATTCAGGTGGAACAACCCTTCATGCAATGGGGGTTAGAATTCATAGGGATGATCAATCCACCATCAAGTGTATGACATAAATGGGTGAACATTACAACTAACTACTTCACTAGGTGGGTGGAAGCCATTACTTTGAGGAAGCTAGTGAGGCTACAGTCTTGGATTTCTATGACAGACTCGTAACTAGGTTTGGTGTCCCAACCACCATAATTTATGATAATGGATTGAAATTACTTGGTATAAAGACAAGTGAGTAGGATTTCAAGATGGACATCTACCTCAACACTTCTTCCAACTACCATCCTCAAGGAAATAGACTAGTAGAGTCCACAAACAAGAATTTGCTGAGGATCATCAGGAGGACCTTTGAAGAAAATCAAAGCCCATGGCACACTAAGCTAAAGACAACCTCATGGGCTGATAGGGTGACTCCTAAAACTACCATTGGTAATTCTCCATATGTTCTTGTGTATGGAAAGGAATCCAAATTTCCTATCTCCCTTAAGCTTCCTACATTAGAGTTAGCTCATTAACTTGAGTTGATGGAGGATGAGCCCATGAATGTGAGGATGATAGAACTCATGGACTTGGAAGAGACCAAAGTCCTTGCTATGAAAACTTTGGAATCACATCAAGCTTAAGCTAAGAAGATTTTTGACAAAAGATATATAACAAGGATATTTGAGGAAGGGGACCTATTCTTCAAATGGGATTCGAAAAAGGCTAAACCAGGCAACCATAACAAGTTTGAGAACTTGTGGAGCGGTCCTTATTTCATCCATAGATACAAAGAACACAATGCTTTTCTACTTGCCCAACTAGATGGAGAAGTAATACCCATCATAGGTAATGGCATTCATTTAAAACCTTGTTATTAGAAAACTATTGCATCCATTGTAACATATTATACATAGTAGAATAGCTTTTGCTTTCCTCTTGGTGCCTTGTGCACTTTTCTTTTATATTCTGTTGTTTTCTTTTCAAAAATGCCTCAGACATTTTGTTGTGTTTTGTTTCTTTTGATCCTTGTTATTTCAAAAGAGAGGTTCAAATTAGTTGTAGAAGATAATGACTCCATACCTAATAGACTAGATAAGACAATGGTCTAGGTTTTTAAAGCATAACAGACATACTTCCCTATGAGTCACAAAAGATGTTGGCCATTTTTGGCCCACATAAGAAATTATTGCATGGTTTGATGAAGCATATTGATTCTGATGTGTTTTAAACATTTGGAGCATGGAATATATTACAAAGATCTTATGGGGTATCAAAAGTGATTGGGAAAAGTGTGTACATGCAAGAGATCCATCTGGTTCTTCATCCAATTCACCTTTACATTTTGGGCCCAATGGCAGAACGTACGAATAGATAGTTTACTGAGGTCAGGTCTTGCACGTGTAGAATTGTTAGAGAAAATGGTCAAAAGGGTTTATTCACTTTTGTGCCAATATCATATGTGCTAATCTTGAGTCCTCCACCATTGTTCAAATAAAGTTATGCATTTGTAAAATTGGTTCTTTAGTCAATTTTCACTAAGTTTCCCATACTTAGGTAAAAAAGCTTGACCATGTCCAAGACATCACAATGGAATAGTTATGGATCAATTAGCTTGGGTCTTAAATACCTTTGCTTGGAAAGCTCCTGGGACTAGTGGATCAAATGGGTTTGTCCCTTTTGACCTTAAGAACATCCCCTAAAAGTTTGAGGCCATCATGACTTTTGTTCTTCAATTTATGAGCCTTTGAAAATAGACCTCTAAAGTGAGAAGTTCACGCCAACATCAAATTTAAGGATAGAATGATGTTAGGTTGTGGAGCTAAAAGCTTCACTGATGCAGACATGGAGGAGGTTGCTGAGTTGCAGAGCAACTGACATCGATCTGATCAGCTGACGTCGGTCATATACAGTGAGAAGAGCAATTGATGTCGGTCAGGGATCGGCTGGCATCGGTCACCTCCAGCCAGACAGGGACCGACGTCGGTCACCTGTTCGATTCTAGAACTGTCGGTTGCATGAACAGTTAGTTAACAAACCAGTTGTTTGCATGTAGAAGGCCAATTATAGACTTGAAGCTGCGGCTCTAATTATTGTAATTAGGTGTCTAATTATTGTTTGCATGAGATCTATAGACTCATGGGCTGTATTGTAATTTTTGCTAGTTTAGAGTTGAGTTTGATTAGCTCCTTCTGTGTGTAAAGAGAGCAAGGGTAGCTCCTCTGAGTTCCATAGTAGTGCCAAGTGTGGGTGCTGGTTTGGAGAATCAGATGGGTTCTTCATGTATGTAGGATCTTGGTCAACAGGTGTGCAAGGCCATGTTTGGAGATCTGCATGGTGTGTGTGTGTGTGTGTGTGTGCGAGGTCAAAGGAGTTCTGCAAGTGGCAGCAGGATCAAAGGTGACAACAACACATTAGAGAGAAAATAGAGGAAGGCAAGGTAGATCCTTCCAAAATAAGATCATTTGAGTTGCAAGTTATTGCAAGTTCATGGGAGATCTACTTGGAGTGCATTGTGTACTCGGTTGAGTATGTGTGTACACTCGGTGTACTGGCAGTAGTGGATACTGACTGGTTGGAGGTGAACACCAACTCTGTGTTTGAGTTGTGTGTTGGGACCGTAAGAGAGAGAGTGAGCTCTTGAAGGTGAATTACTGTACACTTGGTGTGGGAAGCCTGTAAGGTGTGGAAGAGTGTGGCATCTCTTCATTTGTAATTCTTTTTTGGAAGAGTATTAATACTATTGGGTATTGTCTCTCATATTCTGTGTTGTTTCTGATTCTAGTTACTTATTGCTTTTGGTTAATTCTGCATGTTTAGTTGCTTGGTAATCAGTTGTGCTTCCTAGATCCTAACAAGTGGTATCAGAGCATGTTTGTTGCTCTTAGATGCCTGACAAGTGGTATCACAGCTAAGGTTGCAGGGAGCAAGGTTTGCATTTGATTACAGGTCACTCTCAGGGGTTTCTAATTGAGTGGGAGTATAGCAATGGCAGAAGAAAGTAAGCTACGAATGGAGAAACTAAAAAGCACAAATAGTCAATTACAGTGTTATGGAAAGAAAGAGCAGGAAAAGAAAAATTATTGGTTGGTAGCAGATCAACATGAAGGAACTGAAGAAGCAAATGTTGCAGGTGTTGTTGCATAGGATGCTCTGGGATGTTCCTTGGATAAAGTAAAATCTTGGTTTATAGATTCTGTTGCCTCTTTCCATGCAGCCCCAATTAGAGGGGTTGGTGAGCCTTGTCAAAGTATTGGCAAAGGGGAAGTGCAGCTGAAATTGCAAACGGCCAACACATGGGTGTTGAAGGAGGTCATGCAGGTCCCAGTCTTGGAGATGCGGCTAATTTCTTCAAGAAAGTTGGGTGATGAGAGATGCATAGTAACTCTTACAGTAGATTCTTGGAATGTTACCAAGGATGCACTTGAATTAGCATGTGGTAATAAAGCAGGTACTCTTTATCTACTTGCTTGTATTACTGATTCCAGTTCTATTGCACAAGTGTGGCTTTGTAGGCTTGGTCACATAAGTGAGAAGGGAATGGATGTTCTTAATTCAAATGGTAAGAGTTCAGCTTCAGAGAGTAAAGACTAAGATTTCTATGAGTAGTGGGATGCTACAAGAAAGGATTGTGTTTATTACAGGAAAAGGAAAACTGATGTATTTGATAAACTTAAGAATTGGAAAGCCTTGGTGTTCTTGGAGGAGATGATAGACAAAGATCAGTGGATGGGACTGGATATCTCTGAGCAGGGCAGTTTGGATAGGGTTTTGATTCAAAGTAAGCTCGCGGGTAAAAAGTCATCACTCACAAGAAAACACAGGTACCGACATCGGTTATGGGAAACCAGTGTTGAATAGATAGGTACTAATGTTGATCATGTGCAAACCAGAGGAGTCAGTGGTGTTAGGCAGGTGGAGACTGACGTTGGTAGGATAACCGGTGTCAGTGACTTGGATAGTCGCATAGAACTGACGTCGGTCAGATGCAGACTGTGTGGTGACTAAAGTCAGTCACTGGAATAGATTTTGGGTGGACAACAAGCTGTTAAGGAGTCTCGAACGCCTATATGGAGGACTGAAAGGGTAAGTATGCCTAAAATTCATTATTTCTCTTCTTTATACTCATTGCTTACTACAGAGCAGGAAGGATCCAAGAAATAGTGGGAGCATGGCATGAACAAGATGTAGAACCAAACAAGAGATTTGGTAGGGTTGCCAGCTGGTATGAAAAGCACTGAGAGACGAATGGATTCCTTAGTTAAAGAATAGAGAGAATGGATACGTGAGACAGAAGGCCAGGTTATATGGTCTTGAGGAAGCTACAGGACAGTGGTACAGGTTTTGACAGGTGGATGACAAAGTAGGGCTTTAGTCAATGTCAGCGTAACCATTGTGTTTGTCTTGCCAGTTGGATGATGATTGCAACATTATCCTGTTACTGTATGTGGATGGTGTGCTTGTAACAGGTTCATACATACAAGGTTTTGCTGAGCTAAAGGTAAGGTTAGTTCAGTGGTTTGCCATGAAGGATTTGGGAGCAACAAAATTCTTTGGCATGAGTAATCCTAGAGACAGGGAAATCACAAGTTAATGTTGTCACAGGATGATTGTGTGAAGGTAGTGTAGGATGCAGAACATGGTAGCACACCTATGGATGGACAGTTCATAGAATAGGGTCCCCAATCACATGATGAGGTTGAGTACATGTACTCCCTGAGTTTGCCCAAGCAGTGGGTGTTGTCAGAAAGTTTGTAGTCAATTTGGGAAAGAAGCACTGGAGGCCAGTTCAGTGGATTCTCAGGTATTTGAGAGGGACTAGCAGCAGGTCGACATGCTATGCAGGGTCAAGTTCTTTTCTACATGGGTTTGTAGATGTGGATGTGGTAGGTTACTTGGATGACAGGGTTTACACCATAGGATGTATGGTGGTTGGTATTCAAGATTGAGCTTGAAGAGGGATACAAGCTAGAAAACAAATTAGACAGTGTAAAGGTACAGGTACAGTGCAACTATTTATCTCCAAGTGGGAGATTGTTAGGTTGTGGAGCTAAAATCTTCACTGATGCAGACATGGAGGAGGTTGTTGAGTTGCAGAGCAACTGACGTCAGTCTGATCAGCCGACGTCGGTCATATATAGTGAGAAGAGCAATTGATGTCAGTCAGGGATCGGCCAGCATTGGTCACGTCCAGCCAGACAGGGACCAACGTTGGTCACCTGTGTGATTCCAAAACTGTCGGTTGCACAAATAATTAGTTAATGAACCAGTTGTTTGCATGTAGAAGGCCAATTATAGACTTGAAGTTACAGATCTAATTATTGTAATTAGGTGTCTAATTATTGTTTGCATGAGATCTATAGACTCATGGGCTGTATTGTAATTTGTGCTAGTTTAGAGTTGAGTTTGATTAGCTCCTTCTGTGTGTAAAGAGAGCAAGGGTAGCTCCTCTGAGTTCCACAGTAGTGCCAAGTGTGGGTGCTGGTTTGGAGAATCAGACGGGTTCATGTATGTAGGATCTTGGTCAATAGGTGTGCAAGGCCACGTTTGGAGATCTGCATGGTGTGTGTGTGTGCGAGGTCAAAGGAGATCTGCAGGTGGTGGCAGGATCAAAGGTGACAGTAACACATCAGAGAGAAAATAGAGGAAGGCAAGGTAGATCCTTCCAAAATAAGATCATTTGAGTTGCATGTTGTTGCAAGTTCATGGGAGATCTACTTGGAGTGCATTGTGTACTCGGTTGAGTATGTGTGTATACTCAGTGTACTGGCAGTAGTGGATACTGACTGGTTGGAGGTGAACACCAACTCTGTGTTTGAGTTGTGTGTTGGGACCATAAGAGAGAGAGTGAGCTCTTGAAGGTGAATTACTGTACACTTGGTGTGGGAATCCTGTAAGGTGTGGAAGAGTGTGGCGTCTCTTCACTTGTAATTCTTTTTTGGAAGAGTATTAATACAATTGGGTATTGTCTCTCATATTCTGTGTTGTTTCTAATTCTAGTTAAGAGTGAGCTCTTGAAGGTGAATTACTGTACACTTGGTGTGGGAAGCCTGTAAGGTGTGGAAGAGTGTGGTGTCTCTTCATTTGTAATTCTTTTCTGGAAGAGTATTAATACAATTGGGTATTGTCTCTCATATTCTGTGTTGTTTCTAATTCTAGTTACTTATTGCTTCTGGTTAATTCTGCATGTTTAGTTGCTTGGTAATCAGTTGTGCTTCCTAGATCCTAACCAATGAGACAACCCTATTAAGATTAAAATTTTATGGTCACACAACCGTCAATGATGGTCATGTAAAGGCCATTTGATGAGAGCAAGGATGTCAACTTTAAGACCATAAACTAGCTATTCATTTTCAAGTGATAGGTCCTAACAAATCGATGCTTTGTGTTGCATCATATATTCGGATCTAACGATGAGTGATGGTTAAAGAGTCAATGAATCTTAAAGGTTAATGTATGTGTGACAAGCATCAAGGACATGTTTAATTGGAAGGAGATCGATGATCTGTGGGCCTTCATACAAATTGAAATTGATGGAGTGAGTTAAATCAACCTGTCAATGGGCTGAATCATATTTTGACAATGAATAAGATTAAAGACAAGCCCAAGATTCTTGATGAAGGTTGGTAAACTATTTATAATTATGAAACATAGGGTTTTTTAGGGTTTTCCAATGCCATTAGAGCTAGTTCAAATGTTGTAGAATGGCCCAGGTAATGCAATAGGATGCAAGGAACACATATAGATCACCATTAAAGTTAAAACATAGACCTATGGTTTATATTTTTGCTTAGGTAGTGTTGTTATTATAAAAATTATCCATGCTTTTTAAGGAGAATGTATGTATGTATTTATGGGTTGGGTTCTTACAAGAAAGGATGGGTCTTTTATACCTGTTATAATTTAAAAAAGTGCTATATTTTCTATAGGTATGTACTAATATGGAAACTATAAGAAAACCAATAGTCTTGAATTGGTTTTCCACATATAGATAGACCTATGATCCAAGCATGAAGATAAATCAAAGGTGTAATTAATGCAAAAGATCTTCATTCTTCAGCATGGCCATAATCTCGATAAGCAGCCACCTAAAGGCACAAAATCATGTTTCAATCAAGTCCATGATCATAAAGTTTTATCTTCAAGTAGGAGTTAGTGTGAAGGACCAAAGAAAATATCTAGTATTGGGAACTATGGCTAGGAGCATTTAATGTGTCATCAAAGCCTTTTGGGACCTTCTCACTCAATAAGCCATATACAACATTCTAATTGATCAAAAGGGTGGCTATATTTCCATTGGGTAAGGAGTAAAAGGTGGTAGCTCAAGTTCATTTAATGACCCATGACAAGTGTTATTTTTTTTGATAAAATGCTCACCCTTTCTTTCTATCTACCTCTCTTTTTCTATATATCCTGGTCTCATTCCCATTGTAGGGGTTCTAAACTTTTGGATTTTAGCATTTTCTTTTCTGTGATAAGGATACTCATCGATACTCTTGTAAAAGTGTGCTCATTTAACAAGGTCAAACCCTATCAAAATATTATAAGAACTACCCTTTGAAATAATAACATCAACTCTTTGTCTATCTCTTATCTTTAATTAGTGTTTAGCATGCTTATGTATGGTAAATTTGTGAAGGAGATTCTTTCTAGTTTGTTGTCCTTTTGCTTGCCTTTTTGAAGGTGTTTTCAAGCTAACTTGTAGGTCTGGATTAGTGTTCTATTTTTAACTTCTTCCATGAGATACTTATGTAATTGGTGAGATTAAGTAAGCCATAGTTATCCTTCCACCTATCTAGTGTGTGTTTAAACTTATGTGAGTATCCAATTAACTTTGGTGCATCACCCTTTTAATTTTTTTGGGAGCCCTTATTCTCTTTCTAACCCTTCTTCTATGAAGCATTAGGCTTAGCTTTAGTTTTAGGTGAGCATCAAAGATGAATTTGGCCTACTCTAGAGGTTCAACCCCAACACAAGTCACCCATAGCCTAAAATTTTCCCAATATTATAGCTCAATTATAGAGATCCTAAAGAATCCTCTCCAAGGGTGCGAATTGAGCCTATAACAACAACCACATTAAAATTTCAAAGCCATAGACAAAATCCTAAAATTACTTATTTGTCAAATGATACCTTAACTCTAGATGGTATCAAAATACTCAAGGTAATTAATTAACATGTCAAGATACCACATAATGCTTTGCATGGGTGATTAAGTAACAACTTAAATATTATTCCAATTATTACACAAGAACTACATAGTCTCTTTAAAATCTGACTAATTATATACAAAACTTATGAGATATCTTTTGAATCATTCATCGAATCTAACCTTCTTTGGTGAAAGCCTCTTCTAAACAAAAATGAAAACAATGCAAGATACTAAAATTTGATGAATGTACAATATCTCAAAAAACATTACGATAAAAAAAAAAAAACTCTCAATATGATAATAACCTAGAAATATTTAAATTTAGAAAGGGTAAAATTGACCCCTACTGTGAACTTAGTATTATGGATTAAGCTAAAATGCAAGTTACAAAGGTTTAAATTTTATTTCAAAACTTTGAAATGAGAGTATATAATTTTGGATAGGGGCAGTGTAAATTTTAGCATTAATTGAGCTAACTTGACTTGTTTCAATTGGCATAAAATTTGTATAAATAACATCAAGAGAGGTGGCCTAAGATGTAACTAAAGTAGAAGTGGAATATCTTAAGAGGTGGAAGTGGACATGGTTTCAAATTATGAAACTTATAAACATGTCTTACTCCTTAAAATAAGTGATATGCAATTTATTTCTTGGCCATCGTATTTGGCATATAGTATTGAAGTCTGAGGGGAGACCAATATGCATTCAATTTTGATCACTATATAATCATAATATACTAATAGGCTCCAATATATTTAATATACATCCTTATTCATCATAGGGCCAAGGTATCTCCTTCTCAATTATGGTCATATATACTAGAGGATAGAATAAATTACAAACATTCCTTATGTGTTTCTGAAACTGGAACACATAGAGCTTCCAATACTACAAATGAATAGGTGAAAGGGAAGAATTGGGTTGCCTAGGAAAATATAAATGATTGAATTTCATTGTGGTGTGGTAAACATCCATAAGGTATGACATCATATAAATATTGTGACTTTGTATGAATCTTTGAAACTATTTATTTATATTGTGTGAGATTATCAATCCTAGGGCCAATTTTTTCCATTCATTGATTATCATAGCATGAAGGGGAACCCATAATTTATTCAAATGAATGGTATTAGGGGCTCCATATAATAGATTCATCAAGAGCATTATAATCTTACTCCACATCTAATTTTTTTGATAGTGTACGTATTTATGTCTTCTTTGTTTACCCATATATCAATATCTTCAGCCCAATCCTTCAAGACTTTCATTAGGTTATTTTTTGAGCCAATCAAAGGTGACCTCATTTTAAACAAAAGTGGGTTCTGGTAGGTTGTTATACTTCTTGAAGGCTATAACAATTATAAAGGCCACTTTATTTGTCATATTTGTAGAATAAATAACATCAAATTTTATTGAACACATAGTGAATGAATTATAGAAAAAGCCCATGAAAAATAATACTTATGGATTTATAGTTGCGAGACGTAGACCAAAATTCTAGAGGGTGAATAAATCATCCATATAATCTATTTGATCTTGAGTGGCTCATTCAACATTGCTTAGTGTATTAACCTATTCAAACCAAATAAAGTATTGTAATGCTTATTTTTTACAATTTTGGGAGAGAAAATGATGTCCTTTAACACCTAGGTAGAGTTGACAATTGAAACTATTTTTTCATTCAAAATAACACTATAATACTTTAAAGAAATTATTGGTGAATATTTCCATGTAAAAATTTATTCATAATGGTGTTCTAATCATAGAAAGCTCTTGAATCTTTTATTTATTAAATTGTGTTAGCAATGATGGTCACTTTGTAATTTTGGTGTATCAAATCACCATCCAATCCTTATATAATTTAAATATTCAAGCGATCACTATATCATGTTAGTTTGTGAGAATTGATTGTAAAAAGTGGCATTTTATATACCTTATTAATCATTCCCGTGATGCAACTTTGAATTTATCTTCTTTTACCTTCATATTTATTGTAGGATTTTATGTCTCTTTTATGTCAAGTAGGGAAGGGGGGTGTCCATTTCTTATAAAATGAATGGGGTCATGTTGATCATAATAAATGGTGACTTTATGGGGAAAATATTATTAAATGTTTAGAATCAGAAAATTTTGGTTTCATGCATAAAAACCAACTAATCAAATTATAAAGTTACATATTGCCAATAAAGCTCTCAATATAAATTTCAATTTCATCACATGATTTACTAGATCTTAACACTTCCATGAGACAAAGTTTGTGCAAAGTGATTTTTTTTGGATAAGTACTAGGGTTTTATGGGTCCCTTGCCTAATGTATAAATAAAAAAATGATTTATAAAAAATGACCTATAATAATATTGTCAATAAAAAATTCCAATATCCACCAAAAAATAGGCAAGCCCAATAGCTTGGAAAGCCAAAATACAATAGACCACCAAAAACTTAGCAACAATAGATATACCAAAAGATAACTTAATCTAATGCCATTTTAACATTATACCAAAATTCTATCCAACCATACCAAAATCCCAAGAACAGGATGTTATTAGGCATTACCTTCCACTTTCTTCTCCATCAATGCTACCCCAGGGGTTACCTAATTTTTTTTTATAGCTTCACCATGTGGTCCCCTGCTCACTAACCCCTGGATCCTAGTTTTTACTCCACTAATCAATGCTGCAACGTGGTTACTCCATCAATTTTTTTACCATACCTTGAATATTTTGATATAATTCAAGAATGATCACTTAACTGATACCTCTAAAGGGTATATGCATTTTTAAATCTTTTTATGGGAGTGGCTAAAGAGGGAAGCTTGGGCATTACTCTGCTACTAGCCAAGCATCCATATTCTAAATAGAGTTACCTTTGGCTCAACTCTATGACTTAATCATGTTCCAACCATGCATCTACAAACTTAATGGAGGTTACCTGAATCACCCCTTTCAAGAGTTTTTTTTAAAAAAAATTTCTTTGAGGATTTCATATTCTTTTTTGCTTATATTCATTTTGTTTTAGTTTTTACGAAAGAGTTGGGAACCAATAAAGCCAAGGTATAATTATGGTCTTGATTTTAGTAGTAAGTGATATTCCTTTGCTTATTTTTGTTCTCCAAATTAATTTTAAGTGTAAAAAGTACAGTTTTGACTCTTTTAAAATCGTAAACTTTTCTTAATTGATGTGATAATTCTAAAACAAATCTTTAGGTCTTTAGTGAAAACTTACTTCAATCAGATATGACAACTGATATCTATTCATAAGTTAAACCATTTTCTCTAAATTTTTTAGACCTTTATAATGATTCCAACTTTATCAACTATCTGAATGTGATTAGATTTCTATATGTAACTGATGGAGATGTGTGAAAGGCATCCATAGCTTTTATACTTCAACAAGACTTATTGATCAAATGCCTACTCAAAGTGGATTAATATATGAAAATAAGAAATCAACAATTAATTATGAAAGCAAACAAACAAAAAATGAATAGAAATAAAACTATCCTAACCATAAACTACAAATCACAATCATTCTAAAAGCAATAAAGATGGTGTAGCCAAGAAGTAATGTCCAATCACTAAAAGTGACATATCATTTCCTTGAAAGTATTTCAATTTGAATGTGTTGTTTCCCAATATCTCATAGATCTAATATGGACCAATCCAGAGTGGGTTCAATTTTGCATGTTGTCCTTTCTTCTCATGTGCTTTATCCCATAGTAAAACCAAATATGAAATTATGACTGCATTTAATTTGATCTCTTATCAAACCATCTTTTCATGATATCTTGATGTTTACTAAAATTCTAAAGGGATTCATCTTGTGCATCTTCCAGTTGAATAATATAGAGGAGTCTTGATAGGATTTTGTCATCTCATTCCATATAATCCTTCATAAAATTGTAAGGAGGTTGCTTTAATGTGTTGGTAAATACTCATTCGAGTTCCTAAACAAGCAAAAATGGAGAAAATGTTAACACCTAATTGTATGTATTTTTATCAGTCCATGGTGCCTATTTGAGTAGTAAATGTCAATTTCTCGGTCTCTTCACAATAGAATTATTGATAAAATCAATGAGGTTATTGTTTTTGGATTCAACCACTTCATTCCCCTAGGGGTAATAATTAGAATAAAAAATTAAAGTGATCTTGTCATAGGTTCATTTAGTGAATTTTGTAGATTCAAATGGTGGTCCATCATAAAAAACTAGGGAGAAAGGAGTACTAAACCTATTTGTATGCACTAAACTTTGCTCACCCCACTATTTTTATTAATTTCCACTAATTTAACTTAATTTTCATATTTCTTAGCTATATTAATTATTGGCTTAATATTCATATCCCATTCCTATATCCCATATAACCTTTATCCCATCCTAAGACTATTTAATCCTATCATTAAATCTTTAATAAACCTCATTACCTACTAACCTACTCCCTTAACCCACTAGCCAATTTTAAATTTAAAAATAAGCCGACTACCTACCTACCACCCTACACTAGCCCTTCCTAAACCCTATGGGGCGATTTATAGAATTGGAGGATTCTAGAAATATTCCCCACCTTAGCCCCTTCCTCTAGAATTTTCTCATTCTATAGATTTTCATGGAATTAAAATTTTTATGAAAATTCCCTAACCATAGATCTTAATGGCTCAAATTTGAATTTGGACCATATATCTTCCCTCCATTTGCCTATAAAAATAAACCTCCCCTTCACCCTCTAACTAATGGAAAAATCCACTATCAAACCATTAATCTCTCTTATCAAGCATCCATACTAGCCTTCAAGCATCCATCAAAGCCATTATCCATACCCCATATCCTTTTGGAAGCCATTTTCAAGAATATCACAAGCAATCCAACAATCAAGATTTTTATGTTCAGTCACATAAGTTCAAATCTTGGAATGGAGCTATGAGAAGGTAAAGAGGATGGTGAAAACATTTTATTTGCTCTGATTTATCTCCTCTATCCATTCCTATTGGTGTCATTAGATTTTGGGTGTTTTATTGTTATTTTGATAATATTTGCAAGAATCCCAAATTTGGTGCACATTTTGGCAACCAAAGTAGGACATAACCTCCCTTATTGAGGATAACACTCTTTTTGGAAGAATTTTAGGTGATTATAGGACCAACTATACATCGAATCAGAGCCAAATTTTCCCTTTTTGATGCATTTCAGGCAAGTAGCAAGATTTCACTGTTAGTGGTGATATTGTAGTCGTGACATCGTTAGTTAGAATAACGATATTGTCAGATATAACTATTAGCGATTAGAGGTATAGTAATGTTTTAGGTTTCAAAAATATCATGACTCTCGTAGTCATGGGATTGCCCTGTTAGTTACGACATTGATGTTTCCAGTGGTGATATTGTCATATCCCATAATAAGCTTTAAATTTTGAAGCTACCTATAGTGAATCTTTGCTTCTCTTCAGGTGTGTTGTCTCTCTATATGTAGGACATGTAGGGATTCCTTGGAAGTCAGGATGTCTAGACATATTTGACAATCCTATGACTCCCTAAATAGCGAGGTTATCTTGGTAACAATGATATTGTAGATTTTAGTAGTGGTATTGTTCAAATTTATAGACAGGTCTCTAATATAGTTTGTCTTTGATAACATTCTATCTCTATAGGTTGTTTGTCTCTTGTTGTTGAGTCTGTGTGTAGGGTAGAAGGAGGAATCATCTTAAGTTTAGGAAGAAAAGATTTACACTCATTCAACAAATCCATGACTCTCTTAGTAGTGATATTGACCTGGTAATAACGAGGTGGTTATTCCTATTTATGGCATTACGTAATCATCAAAAACTAGCAGAACACTACCCCTATTTTTTTTAAATTATCATTTTATAGGGTTCTCAAGTTTTGATAGTAGGGAGGAAAAGGTCTATAATTTCTAAGTCTAAAAGTATCCCTTTTTTACTAATAAGTGTTCTTAAGTATTCCTCCACATAGTCAACTTGATCTCTATTTATATTTGAAAATAATCTACTTATAAGGGGTTTTTTTTATCTTACAGGGTCTTGGTAAAAAATAGGAATAAAATAAGATTGTCTGGGGACTCATCCCACAAGCTGGTTCAATCCCATTTTGTAATACCGCTACTCTCTCAGTCGTGGGCTTGCCCTGACAATAATGACATTGTCATCTCGAGTTGTGACTTTGTAGTTTAGTATAGTTAAGGCCAGTGTTAAGATTTTATAGAATTTTCATCATAAATAATGTATTAAAAATATATCCTTGTAATTATTATAGTTGATAGGCTTTTCTATTAGTTTAGGACATATATATAGGCTATTTTTCTTTAAGACTACAATATTTCTATTTAGACTTTTCTATCAGTAGCATCTTTATTGATTAAAGTAGTAGTATCGTCTGACAGTCATGATCCTAACCATAATAGTTAGTTGCCATTTTGAAAACCCACCATTAGATTCTTGTGGTATTGATCTCTTAGTCATGGGGTTATGCATTTGGGTCATGGGATTTTCTTGTGTACTCGTGAGATTATAAAAATTGAGTTGATAACCATTTTATTGTAGGCTCCTTGAGGAATTGGGCACCCCAATTAGATATCTAACCTTTGTGATTGTAGGGAGGGTTGCCACTTTGTCATTTTTTTCTTTATATTCCATTATATTTGAAAATCATTGATTTAAATAGATCATTATCTTCTTTAGTTGCTTATAAATACTTGTTTGTTAGTTGTGTATGTTATTTGTTGATTTGTAAATAATTTATCATATCGTGTAAAATATCACATAGGTAATTAGAGTGGTTAATTTAATTATATCATGTATTTCCCTGTTTGTTGAGCCCTCCCTTAGGATAACACATGACATGGATTTCATCACCACACATACAACTTAGTTTATAGGGGTTAGTGCCATGTATTTCACCATCGCACTTTAACCAAACTCCATATTCTAGTGGAGTATAAATATAAGGAGAGATGTCATTATGGCTTAAGTAGAATTCCCCATAAAGGGTTTTATGGAGGGAGGGGTGATCAAACCTATATACCCAGGGTAGTCAGATAATCTCTTACATATACTTGGGCCCCAATGTACCATTGTATATATTAGGGACTCCCCTAGATCCTTTTGTAAACCTTATATTAGGGGACTATGGCCATAACAAGTGTTCCACTACAGGCATCAGTAATAATGCCGAAGTGACCATCAAGTGCAAGCAAGGTTGAGAGGGTTCAGTCGATTCCATAATGGGTCACCGGAATACAACCTCACCTATGTATCCATTAGATGGTGTGGGAATCACCTTACATTCACATATAGTTTACTAATTATGGTTTTACTTTGTGCATGTTATTTGAGTGTTGTGCCTATACTCATTTTGTTTGTTAGTCGAGTCAGCCACACCCATAATTTTTATGTGTATACCTTAGAAAACCTTATAGGATCACTTTTATCATCCCATAATAATTTATTCATATTTTTCCTTCATCTCATCATTCCATATCCTATCATCACTTCATAGCATTTACCTTAGTCCACACCCTTTCCATTCCTCATCACTTTCCACATTTATCCTTATATCATCCTTCTTTAATAATTTTATATATATTTTGACCAATCCTATGACCATCATATCCACCCCCACAGTCACACTATATCATTCCATCATTCTATACTTAGTCAATAGTGCCTCTCATGTCTACACCGATCTTATAACACTTAATATCCACCACATTTTGTCATATCCCTTTTGACCATCACACTTCCCCATATCATTTTATGCATACCACTTTCTCTTTTTCATCCTACCCACACCTCATAGGATCCATCTCACTTAGCACCATCATCTTTTCACATCCTTCCTTGTACATTCTAATTAATCCATATCATACTTCCATCCATCCGATGAACATTCTCTCATCTATACCCATCCCATAAGTATTTAATATCCACTTCCATTTCATATCTTCATATATTTGACCACATCTTATTCACTTCATATTGACCATCCTATCTCATAACATCCAACATATAGTGTTTTATCCACTTTTTATCCATTCTCTTCATCATCTATTTCCTTTATATTTTAATCTCATATCTATGTCCACATTTCTATCCACACACATCATAATACACCGAGTATTTACCTCCATCCATAGTCTCATATAATTATCATCTTTTTTATAAGCATCCCCCTTTATGTCACATCCACCTTCCATCACATCTTATTATTTTATCCCCATAGTCCATATTTTACACCAATCATCCACTTATCCCCCATATTATATATCATCCCATTCCATCACTCCTTTTGTCCTCATGAATAATCTATTATTGACCTTTTTATTCTTATATCATCACATTCTGTTATAAACTATTCCTCACATCTACTTATTCTTCTCGCGACCCCAATCTCCTTGAAAATTCCTTGCCCACATCATCCACCTATCCTAAATACATCTATATTATCCTCATATCAACCTAATAATCAATCATTTTCATTAGTCCCTCCACCATGACTAGTTATTCATCCCATCTATATTATTCTCATATATTCTTTATAATTACCTTATCCACATAGTCTATTTATCCACCCATTTGGTCATCGCTTCATCATTTATTCTTGTAATTATTATTCAATCTAATACATGTTTCATATAAATTATCCATTTATTTTATCTCTATATCACCCTATCCATATAAGTCCACCTTTCATAACTATCATTTACATATTCCTATTACTTCATAATCCATTAGTTACATCCCACCACCCAATGTATCTGTCATAATTCAATTATTTCATCCTTGTATCATCATACCTCATTATAGTCCATATTTCATCCATCCTAATCATGTATTAATAAATATTTTATATTTAGTGTCCATTCATCTATTCATTTTGTCATTTCTCCTCCACTTATCCATCCTTCCATCCTATCTTATCCCCATAAACCATCCCATTTTAATTAGACTATCCACATAGTCTATCTTTCACACATTATTCCCTATTAGTTCACCCCACTTGTCCATATATCATCCTATCATCCATATAGTATATTTATACTATCTTAAATATCCTCTTATATCCTCCCCTCCCATTTAATCATTCTATCCATAATAACTTTCCCTACATATCCACTATCCATATTACCCTCAATATATTTTGTCACTCCATTCCTCTTACCCATTTGAAAACTCATCCCATCCCATTTGGTTATTAATACCATCATCCTTCCACATATATCCTCATAAAATCCATCCACATTTAACAAATCAGTTTGTCTATACATTATTCCATACCACTTTGATTTTGAGCTTTTGAACATTTCACATCTATCTTAATAATTATATATCCCATATTGGACATTCCTTTGTTATCACTTGTGTATATAAATCCTTTCATAAACCATCCATAGTCACTCCTCATCCATTTTATCTTTGTCCATTTCAATTTGAAAACTAATTTCATCTAAATCCACCTCTCCCATTCAATTATCTTGAGTGGTTATTTTTGATCAAATCCTCACATCACATTTCATACATACCACATCCCTATCATCCACTCCTCCCATCTTATTTATAAATATTATTTTTTGTCTAAAAGATAAAATTTTAGTGGTCACCCATACTTATCCAAGCATTAATCCTCATATTACCTTGACTTGAAATTATCATTATACATATCGTTATAAGATATCAATCTAGCACCCATCACTATCCTCATCTCTATCAAGTATATTTGTCCCCCAGCACCCATCAACTTGTCTATCTGTTAGTTGACAAATTTATTTCATCCCATCACCTTTTCTCATCTTTTATAGATTATTTTCTTAAAAGACTTTGTCTTGTGGTAATTTCTGGTCATCTCATCTATCTACATCCTCATATTTGACCACTATTAGTCTAACTTTTAGCCCAAAGTAAGTATTTGAAAACTCCAAAATTCATCTATCACATCTCATCCTCTTAACCTTTCACCATGGTCATACAAACCCAATCTCAACTCTACCTTGGTCAAGGATATAGTCAAGATAACAATACCATGGGATAAATGATGGATCCTAATCAAGAATATGATGAGAAACATAGTGACATGCATATACCTTGGGCAGAGAATGAGAGAATAATCCCCTCCACAATGATGATGTAAAAAATCTCATAGACTGATATTTATACAAAAACTATGATCAAATTATAGGATGAACCATAGAAATAGGGGGCACCTTACTGCCTAACTTTGATCACACCCTCTCAAATAATATAATCCACCCAATAAGACTAGATTCACCTCGATAACATGCTCATCATAATCCTCGAGAAGAAATAGAAGTGGACCATGGATTCATGGATGAAGAGGAAAACCAACCACCCCTTATTAACCACCATACTAAGGCTAATAGGAGATAGGTTACCATCAAAGACTGCCTGGATGAACTCACATAGCAGAATAATCTCCTACTTTGAAATCTATGCTCACCATCACTAAGATTAAATAATCCTAATAATACTAAAACCACTGATAATGTCAATAACATCAATAATTCCAACAATACCAACAATGTTAGCCACACCAACAACATTGCCAATAATACTCACCACACTTGTATCCCACAAGGTAGTCAAAACTAGACTACCAATCCTCTTGGGGATCCCTCCTTTGCCTAAGAATGGAAGATGATGAAATAAACCCTCCAATAGATGGATCCATTGTCCCAAGCCCTCAAATATAGGTATGAGGATTTATACTCATCACCATTAGATATCATCATTTTGTAGATTCCTTTCCCCTCACACTTTGAGGTGCCCAAATTTGAGAAATATCAGGGAAAGGGAGATCCAAGAGACCATGGACAAGAGTTATATTTATTTTTCCATGAAGTGGCCTATGAGGATGCTTATCTGTTGAGGTTATTCCCAAAGAGTCTAATAGGGCTGGCATTGGAATGGTTTATGCATCTGTTCAAAGGGTCAATATCAAGCTTTGGTGAATTAATCAAGCAATTTATCAAAAATTTCTCTTTCAATATAGAACATGACATTTCTATCATTGACCTTTATAACACAAATAATGTAGTGGGGAAATCCTTTTATACTTTTTGTAAAGATGGCATGGTTTGGAAAGCTGGTTGAGGTGCAGTGTACCCAAAAAAGAACTAGCTAAAATCTTTGTGGACAATCTCAACATAGAGCTAAAATACAGATCATACAAAAGGCCCTTATAGAAAAGGGGATGCAAATAAGAAAGGACCTTATCAAAAAGGAAACCATCAAATTGTTCTCCCATAATGAGCACACTTCAAATACAAAGAACTCTTTTTCAGGCAAACCCAAGGTCTTTAATAAGAACAAGAATGTTGTGGGTGATGAAGTGATCAATTCCAAGACACAACATGTATATATCATCCAAATTAAGGGCCTCACACAACACCCTAATATCTCTACCATTAAATTTCCATGAGACAAGCCTAAGCCTCACATAGGCAAAAGGCCACTAACAAGCTTGGGGGTCCCACTAGAGATGGTCTTAGAATAAGTAGTTGCTACCAACATGATTACTCTACCTAAAATTAGACCAGTGGATAATCATGAACCTAAACCTGATTGGTACCATGAAGATGAGTTCTATAAATATCATCAGGTAAAAGGACATGACACTGAGTAGTATATGTAGTTAAAGCACTATATCAGAGACCTAATAGAAAGAGGTGATATTGAGATTAAAGAAGAAGTGCCATCAAACCAATCAACAAATTATCACCTTGGCATCTATAATGATCCTCTCCCAAATCATGAGCAAAGGAACCAAAGACCCTAATGGGACTAGGGTCAGGCATCATCTTCCAATTACACTAATTATCATAATGTTCCCTATCATTACATTAATACCATAAAAATCCATAAAATCCAAGAGCCCATTCCACCTCCATCTCCCATATTAAAAATAAATAGGGCTACAATCTATTGTGTTATCACCATGCGATGCAATAAAATTGTGATTCCCATGACACCCCCTCAAGATCCTTCTACCTCATCTGCTGCACCTAGGGGGAATACTTATAAGAAAACCTCAAGTAGGTCTGATAAAACCTATGATATTATTCAACAATTAGAAAAGACCCCCACTCAAATTTCCCTAATGGAGCTCCTTAAGACATCTACTTTGCATAGGGAAATATTAAATCAAGTACTCAATGATTTAAAAGTCCTTAGTGACTTAGATAAAAATTAGTTTCAAGAACTCATGGTGCATATATCCCCTTCTTAGAAAATTAATTTTAGTACCTAGGATCTGCCTCTAGCTAGCCCACATCACATCTGTTCATTGTATATTAAAGTCACCATTGCCTATCATCATGTTTCTTGAGTCCTAATAGATGGAGGATCTGCACTTAATTTATGTAATCTAGATTTCCTAAAGAAACTATAATATTATAAATCATCACTTGGGCCCACTTTGATAATACTAAAAGCATATGATGATAATAAAAGACCATCAGTTTGGACTACATATCTTCTTATCACCGTGGGACCTGTAATTCATCAGACCTTGGTACATGTTGTGAATGTAGAATTAGCATATAACATGTTGCTCAAGAGGCCATGGATTCATGAGATGCAAGCCATACCATCCACCCTCCATCAGTGCTTGAAGTTACCTCATTTAAGAATGAAGTTCACCTTTCTTGGAGTCATTGACCATCATAATTATCAAATGGATCAGTCTATATCTCTATCACCATATCTCAACACTAAAAATTCTATCCTTAGTTTGATGGCTACCAAATATATCTCTGTCAACCAACTGGAGCCCACATCTACTCCAACACCTGATCTCATCAAGCTAAAAATCACATCCACTAGCTACAAAGAATATGAATATAAAGCCCTTTGCATCAACAATCTCCCCTTGTCCCCACGTAACTACGAGTCCCCAAGTATGAAGAAGAATAATCCCATCATATATCAATTTGGGCTAATAGATTTTGAAAGCATAGGTTTTTGTTTTGATGAGTACATTAAAGATGGGGATGATTCTTTACTCATACTAGATGATGAGGTCTTTATCTCACCCAAGAAAAACCATCCCAAAGTTCAGTAAATGATAGAAAATATGAACTACAAAGGAAAAGGATTGGGAAAATAGGAACAAGGCTTGATTAGAACCTGTCACGATTCAAGAGAATTCATCAAACTTTGGGTTAGGGTACAAACCATATGATGATGATCTGAACAATATTATTATGAATTCTCTTTTGACCAATGGGTCATCTCTCCCAAAGGAAGACATTAAAAAATGATCTATCTATAGTCGCTTCAAAGAGCTTGCTACCACGAACCTTTTCATTGACACCACTATATCTACCATCTATGTCTCCCTCCATTACAAATCCCTCATATAATTGGATTCAAAGCATGTTCCTACCTTTGACACATTCTAGAATGATGAGGCCATTCTCAAATTCATGAGAGCTTAATATTTTATGCCATTTGGAGATCACAAAAAGGGATTTTCCATCAATCTTTACCAATCAACATATTTTGGGGAACAATAAACATCCCACATTCAAAATGAGGAGGAATATTCTAAATAAGAAGGAGAATCCACCAAATAATTGGATTAACTTCCATGTGGCTCCTTCATACCAGAAGACTATTTTGAAATTAACACTAAACTACCAATTTGCATCACTTATAATAATCCAAAAGTCCCATTGCCCCCTTATTTATAAGATCAATCACCCTCTCTTATTGAGGAGGTGATTGAGGTTAATATTGGAATCAATAAGTATCCTAAGCTAGTGAAATTGGGGGCATCTTTTACAACTAAGGAGTGCGAATACCTTATTGAGCTACTAAAGGAGTTTATTGATGTGTTCGTATGGAGATACTCTGACATGCTAGGATTAGATCCTTCTCTAGTAGTACACCACCTATTTATCCATCCCAATGCAAAACACATTAAATAAAAAATATGCAAAATGTATCCTAAGATGGTGTTACTAGTTAAGGAAGAATTAAAAAAATTCTTGGAAGTCGAATTCATCGGCCCCATTGATTATTCAGATTGGATCTCCAATATTGTTCCCATAATAAAGCCACAAGGTAGAATCTGTATATGTACCAAATTTTGGGATATAAGTAAATCATGTTCAAAGGATGAATTCCCTCTCCTTAACATCGATATGATTGTAGATTCAACATTTGGGTACAAGATGCTTTCCCTCATGGATGGCTTCTTGGGGTATAATTATATCAAAATAACCCCTAAAGATCAACATAAAACAACATTTATTACTCCATGGGGGATGTTTTGCTATCAAGTCATGACATTTGGCCTCAAGGATACATGAGCCACTTATCAAAGGGAAATTGATGTTATCTTTCATGATATGATGCATGACATTGTAAAATATTATGTTGATGATATTATAGGGAAGTCTCACCTCAGATCAGAGCATCATGTGGTTCTCTAAAGAATCTTTGAAAGATTACAAGAATATAAAGTAAGGATCAATCCCAAAAAGTGTGTCTTTAGAGTAAAATTAGGAAATTTATTGGCATTTATAGTCTCATGAAGGGGCATTGAGGTAGACCCAACTAACATTAAAGCAATTAAAAAAATACACCCACCACATAATCTTAAGAAGCTACACAATCTTCAGGGAAAACTTCAAGCCATAAGGTGTTTTATCTCTCAGCTAGCTGATAAGTGTCATCCCTTCACTAATCTATTAAATAAGGGAACAACCTTCCATTATAATGAAGAATGCCAACAAGCTTTTGATAAATTAAAACAATACTTGGCAAATCCACCTATTTTATCACCACCAACTCTAGGAAAGCCCTTGCTCCTTTACATTTTAACAATGCCATGTGCCATCGGTGCTCTTCTCACATAGCACAATGATCAAGGCAAGGAGCAAGCCATCTATTACCTCAATTGCACATTGAGATCATATGATCCAAATTATACTCCTATTAATAAAGCATGTTTATCTATAGTTTTTGTATCATAGAAGCTCTGGTATTACATGCTAAACAATCATGTACATCTCATCAACAAAGTTGATCCTTTAAAGTATGTACTATCCAAAATAGCACTTACAAGTCGAGTAGCAAAATGGATAATACTACTTAGTGAATTTGAAATTGAGTATATAAATAAAAAAGCTATAAAAGGATAGTTCATTGTAGATCAACTAACAAAGGCACCTCTAGCAGTGACTGAGCCCATTACAACAAACTTCCCAAATGAGTCCATCTTAAATACCTTGCAAGTAGAAAGCTAAAATTTATACTTTGATGGCTCATTTACTATTCATGGATCTAGGGTAGGCATCCTCTTGGTCACTCCTCAGGGTGATCTCATTCCAATAGTATGTCACCTTGCCTTCCCCTATACTAACAATATTTTTAAATATGAAGCTTTAATAGATGAAATCCAACTAGATATTCAATGGAATATCTAGTAATTAAAAGTATTTAGGGACTCACAATTAATTACCAAATAGGTTGATGGAAACTTCTAAATGAAGGAGGAAAAGTTGCTTCCCTACAAATAATTGGTAGATCAATTAAAGATAAGTTTTCAGTTTGTCACATTTGAACAGGTACCATGAGGAAGCAATAAGGTAGATTATTCCATGGCAACTTTAAGATTGTTCATTGACCTCGCTAAAAATGTCTTAAAAGGCAATTTATCGATCAAGCATTTAATTATTTTAGCCTATCAATCATTGGCTCCATTCTAAGTCTATACAATAAATGATACTAGTCTACCCTGGTACCATGATATTTATAGGTACCTTCATGACAATATCCTTCCCCCCAACCTTAACCACCATCAATGCAAAGCCTTCATCTATCACACCACCTGATATACCATTCTTGGAAGCACCCTCTATCGATGTGGCTATGATGGTACCGTATCAAGGTGTCTAACATCAAATGAGGTGTCCTAGGAAATCAAAGAGGTTCACGATGGTGTTTATGGAGGGTATATCAGTGGAATGGCCCAAGCCAAAAATCTCCTCTGAACATGATATTACTAGCCAACCATGGAACAAGATGCTTATCAGTACATGTGCAAATGTGTGGCCTACCAAAAACATGGGAATCTTATCCATGCACAAGTGTAAGAATTATAACCCATCATAAGTCCATGGCCTTTCTCCATATGGGGCCTTGATTTGATTGGTAAAATTAATCCTGCTTCCTCTGATAGTCATATGTTTATAATCATGGCTATGGATAACTTCACCAAGTGGGTAGAAGTAATGCCACTAATTTATACCATAGGCCTCCAAATATCAAAATTCATCCTTAGTCAGATCATTTTCCATTTCGATATTCTTAATAACGTATGATAATGACAAATCATTCAAGAATCAATAAGTCAAGGCCTTATGTCAGAAATATCATATCATGCAACATTTCTCCCTCCCATATTATCCGTAAGGCAACATGCATGTAGAAGCAACAAATAACATTCTTGTCAAGATTTTGAAGATGACTATCAATCAAGCTGGATGTAATTAACACACTTCTATATCTAGCATTATGGTCTTATTAAACTAGTGTCTGCACACCAACATGGTCTACTTCATATGCCTTGGTCTATGGTGCCAAATCCATCTCACTAGTGGAAGTAGAACTCCCTTCTCTTTGAATATCATTAAGAGGGATCATCACTGATCATAATCTTAGATGAGAACAACTAAAAAAATTGGAAATCCTATATGAAAAGAGACAAAAGGCCTTGAACTACCTCTGATCATATCAGAATAAACTCAAGAATCAATAATATATGAAGATTCAAGCTCAGGAGTTTGAAGTGGGTGACTTGGTCCTCAAAAATAATAATAAAACACTAACGTCGAATGATACAAGAAGGGGAAGTTTGAATCCAATTGGTTAGGTACCTATGTCTTTATATCCAAGTTCAGATCAGGATCATACAAATTAGCCACGCTTGAGGAAGAACAATCAGATGATCTCATAAACATCATGCATCTCAAACAATTTTACACCTAATCTTATTATCATCCTCCTCCATCTATAGTACATTCACTAATCACTTCATCCATTCATCAATCTTCCCAATTAGTTTAAAAAAAATCCATCTAATGGTGAAAACTAGCTCCCTGACACCTTGGGCAAGTACCATGGTGAAAACCAGCTTCTAGCATCATGGTAAAAGCACCTTGACCTTGGTCTCAATAGTGAGAATCTATCAAGAAGGACATGAATAACATGATAATATCATTACTTTAGCAAGTGGAGAAGATAGGGCTAGACAAAAGTTATTTATTTTAGTTATCCTCTTAAGTCATTTATCCATACTTAGAGTATATATATATCCCTAAGTCCTATCAATATCGACTTCATCCCCATCATACTTCCATAAGTCTTATTTGATAGACATGTCTCTTTTTATCCTCAACTAGCCCACAACACCCTTTTCCATTCTTTGCTATCACTAAGCCTTGGGTCTATCCCTTCCCACTATCCATTATCGTTATTGAGGGTCATCATAACTTACAAGTTCTCTATCTCAGGTTCTTAGCAATCACTATGTTGTTGATTCTTGTAGAGTCCTCATGCCCCCTATCAATATAAATTTTGATAAATTTTTCACCATAAACAAGCTCTTAGGTGTCACATACCCTGTAAATAGTTCTCACATCCTTCAACCCATTGTACATACCCAATCTTTCTTGTATCATCATCTTCTTAATTTCCTAATCACTAATCTAGTTATCCTCATCATCATCACTTCTTAATCCCTAAATCATCATCATTGTCAGCATCACATAATTAAAACTACATTGGCCTAAGGTCTTTTGAGACTATGTAGGCAACACTTGGCCACATTTTCATGCCCAAGGATAACTCAACCACTATCTTCATCATCTTATCCCCTCACCTATCCATCTTATCCCATTCCCATTCATTGTACTTATCCTTATCATTATTATTATCATTATCATAATCAATATCATTATTATTATCATTATCATTATCATTATCATTATCATTATACTTCATTTCATGTGATTGTGTGTGTATTCATTTGTGTGTGCTACATAAGGTGTTTTATTTGAATTAGTCAATATGTTTAATTTTTTTCATCTTAATAATTTTTTATTGGAATGAGGATGGCTTAAATGACTCTTGGAAGATCATTTCCAATAGCACCAGGGTCAGGCATCATCTCTAAATTGCACTAATTATCATAATGTTCCCTATCATTACATTAATACCATAAAAATCCACAAAATCCAAGAGCCCACTCCACCTCCATCTCCCATCCTAAAAAGAAATAGGGATACAATCGATTGCATTGTCACTATATGATGTAATAAACTTGTGATTCCCACGACACCCCTCAAGATCCTTCTACCTCATCTACTGCACCTAGGGGAAATACTTATAAGAAAACCTCAAGTAGGTCTGAAAAAACCTATGATATTATTCAATAATTAGAAAAGACCCCTGCTCAAATTTCTATAATGGAGCTCCTTAAGACATCTACCTTGCATAGGGAAATATTAAATCAAGTACTCAATGATTTAAAAGTCCTTAGTGACTTAGTGAAAATTTAGTTCTAAGCACTCATGGTGCATCTATCCCTCTCTCAACAAATAAATTTCATCACCTAAGATCTGCCTCCAGTTGGCCCACGTCACAATTATCTATTGTATATTAAAGTCACCATCACCTATCATCATGTTTCTTGAGTCCTAATAGATGGAGGATTTGCATTTAATTTGTGCAATCTAGATTTCCTAAAGAAACTAGGATATTCTAAATCATCTCTTTGGCCCACCTTGATAATGATAAAGCATATGATGATAATAAAAGACCATCAGTTGGGACTATCTATCTTCTTATTGTTGTGAGACCTATAATTCATCAGACCTTGGTACATGTTGTGAATGTAGACTTAGCATATAACATGTTGCTCGAGAGGCCATGGATTCATGAGATTTGAATCGTACCATCCACCCTCCATCAGTGCTTGAAGTTCCCTTATTCAAGAATGGAGGTCACCATTCCTAGAGTCATTGACCATCATAACTATAAAATGGATCAATCCATATCCCTATCACCATATCTCAACACTAAAAATTCTATCCTTAGTTTGACAACTACCAAATATATCTCTCCTAACCAACTAAAGTCCATATCTGCTCCAACACTGATCTCACCAAGACAAAAATCACATCCACCGACTACAGAGAATATGAATATAAAACCCTTTGTAATGTATCATGAAGATGACTTCTATAAATATCATCAAGTAAAAGGACATGATACTGAGTAGCGTATGTATTTAAAGCACTATATCCAAGACCTAATAGAAAGAGGTGATATTGAGATTAAATTAAAAGTGCCGTCAACTCAATCAACAAATTAGCACCTTGGAATTTATAAAGATACTCTCCCACAGTATGAGCAAAGAAACTAGAGACCCCAATGGGACTAAGGTTAGACGTCATCTTCCAATTGCACTAATTATCATAATGTTCCCTATCATTACATTATTACCATAAAAATTCACAAAATCCAAGAGCCCACTTCACCTCCATCTCTCATCCTTCTCCAATCATTAATCCTCATCTTACCTTGACTTGAAATTATCATTATACATAGCCTTATAAGATATCAATCTAGCACCCATCACTATCCTCATCTCTATCAAATATCTTTGTCCCCTAGCACCCATCAACTTATTTATCTAGTAGTTGACAAAGTTATTTGATCCCATTACCTTTTATCATCTTTTCTAGATTTTTTTCTTCAAAGACTTTGTCTTGTGGTAATTTTTGGTCATCTCATCTATCTACATCCTCATATTTGACCATTATTAGTCTAACTTTTAGCTCAAATAAAGTATTTTAAAACTCCCAACTTTATCTATCACATCTCATCCTCTTAACCTTTCACCATGGTCATCCAAACCTGAACTCAATTCCACCTTGGTCAAGGCTCTAGTCAAGATAATAATATCATGGGATAAATTATGGATCCTAATAAAAAATATGATGAGAACCATAGTGACATGCATACACCTTGGGTAGAGAATGAGAGATATAATCCCCTCCATAATGATGATGTCAAAAACCTCATAGATCGATATTTATATGAAAACCATGATCAAGTTCGAGTATGAACCATAGAAATAAGAGGCACCTTACTGCCTACCTTTGATTGCACCCTCTTAAATAATATAATCCACCCAACAAGACCAGATTCACCTTGAAAACATGCTCATAATAATAATCAAGAAGAAATAAAAGTGGACCATGGATTCATGGATGAAGATAAACACAAACCAACCCTTATTAACCACGTATTAAGGCTAATAGGAGACAAGTTACCATCAAAGACTACCTAGATCAACTCACATAGCAGAATAACCTCTTGCTTCACAATCAATGCCTACCATCACCAAGATGGAATAATCCCTATAATACTAACACCATTGATAATGTTAATAACCTTGATAATTCCAACAATACCAACAACCTTAGCCACACTAACAACCTTACCAACAATACTCACCACACTCATATCCCACAAGGTAGTCAAAACTAGACTACCAATCCTCTTGGGGATCCCTCCTTTGCCCAAGAATAGAAGATGATGAAATAAACCCTCCAAAAAATGGATTCATGATCCCAAGCCCTCAAAAATAGGTATAAGGATTTTTGATCATCACCATTAGATATCATCATTTTGTAGATTCCTTTCCCCTCACACTTTGAGGTGCCCAAATTTGAGAAATATCAGGGAAAGGGAAATCCAAGAGACCATGGACAAGAGTTATATTTATTTTTCCATGAAGTGGCCTATGAGGATGCTTATCTATTGAGGCTATTCACCAAAAGTCTAACAGGGCTGACATTGGAATGGTTTATGCATTTGCCTAAAGGGTTAATATCAAGCTTTGGTGAATTAATCAAGTAATTTAACAAACATTTCGCTTTTAATATAGAACATGACATTTCTATCATTGACCTTTATAATGCAAAAAATGTAGTGGGGAAAGCCTTGTATACTTTTTATAAAGATGGCATGGTTTGGAAAGCCAGTTGAGGTGCAGTGTACCCAAAAAAGAACTAGCCAAAATCTTTGAGGATAATCTCAACACAGAGCTAAAATACCAATTAAAACTACAGTGTGCTTAAAATTTTGATAAGATCAAAGAAAAGGGGATACAGATCAAAAATTCCCTTATCAAAAAGGGAACCAACAAATTGTTCTCCCATAATAAGCACACTTCAAAGATAGAGAAATCTTTTTCACACAAACCCAAGGTCTTTAATAAGAACAAGAATTTTATGGGTGATGGAGTGACTGATTCCAAGACACAACATGTATAGATGATCCAAATGAAGGGCCCCACACATCACCCTAATATATCTACCATTAAATTTCCATGAGGCAAGCCTAAGCCTCGCATAGGCAAAAGGCCACTAACAAGCTTGGGGGTCCCACTAGAGATGGTCTTAGAACAATTAGTTGCTGCCAACATGATTACTCTACCTAAAATTAGACTGGTGGACAATCATCAACATAAACTTGATTGGTGCCCTGAAGATGAGTTCTATAAATATCAAGTAAAAGGACATGTACTAAGTAGTATATACAGTTAAAGCACTATATTCGAGACCTAATAGAAAGAGGTGATATTGAGATTGAAGGATAAAAATTAGTTCTAGGCACTCATGGTACATTTATCCCCCTCTCAACAAATAACTTTCAACACCAAAGATCTACCTCTAGCTAGCCCACATCACAACTATCCATTGTATATTAAAGTCACCATCACCCGTCATCATGTTTCTCAAGTCCTAATAGATGGAGGATCTGCACTTAATTTTTGCAATCTAGATTTCTTAAAGAAACTAAGATATTCTGAATCATCACTTGGGCCCACTTTGATAATGATAAAAGCATATGATGATAATAAAATACCATTAGTAGGGACTATATATCTTCTTATCACTGTGGGACCTATAATTTATCAGACCTTGGTATATGTTGTGAATGTAGACTTAGCATATAACATGTTGCTCGAAAGGCCATAGATTCACGAGATGCAAGCCATACCATCCACCCTCCATCAGTGCTTGAAGTTAACTCATTCAAGAATGGAGGTCACCATTCCTGGAGTCATTGACCATCATAGCTATCAAATAGATCAGTCCATATCCCCGTCACCATATCTCAACACTAAAAAATCTATCCTTAGTTTGATGATTGCCAAATATATCTCTCTTGACCAACTAGAGTCCACATCTACTCCAACACCTGATCTCACCAAGCTAAAAATCACATCCATTAGCTATGGATAATATGAATATAAAACCCTTTGCATTAGTAATCTCCCCTTGTCCCCATGAAACTATGAGTCTCCAAGTATGAAGAAGAGCAATCCCATCAACTATCGATTTGGGCCAATAGATTTTGAAAGCATAGGGTTTTTGTTCAATGAGTACATTAAAGATGGGGATGATTCTTGTATCATACCAGATGATGAGGTCTTTATCTTACCCAAGCAAAACTATCACAAAGTTTAGTAAATGATATAAAATATGAACTACAAAGGAAAAGGACTAGGAAAATAAGAATATGGCTGATTAGAACCTATCATGATTCAAGAGAGTTCATCAAACTTTGGGTTAGGGTACAAACCATATGATGATTATCTAAACAATATCATTGTGAATTCTCTTTTGACCAATGGGTCATCTCTCCCCAAAGAAGACATTGAAATAGGATCTATCTATAGTCACTTCTAAGAGCTTGCTACCATAAACCTTTTCATTGACACCATCGTATCCACCATCAATGTCTCCCTGTATTAGCCATCCCTCATAGATAGATTCAAAGTAGGATCCTACCTTTGACACATTCCAAAATGATGAGGCCATTCTCAAATTCATGGGAGTTTAGGATTTTATGCCATTCAGAGATCACAAAAAGGGATTTTCCATCAATCTTTGCCAATCAACATATTTTGGGGAACAACAAACATCCCACATTTAAAGTAAGGAGGAATATTCTAAAGAAGAAGGAGAATCTACCAAAGAATTGGATGAACTTCCATGTGGCTCCTTCATGCCAGAAGACTATTTTGAAATTGACACTGAACTACCAAGTTCATCACTTCTGATAATCCAAAAGTCCCATTGACCCTTATTTAGAAGATCAATCACCCTGTCTTATTGAGGAGGTGATTAAAGTTAATATTATAATTTATAAGTATCCCAAGATAGTGAAACTTAGGGCATCTCTTACAATTATGGAACATGTAGATCTTATTGAGCTGTTGAAGGAGTTTATTGATGTGTTTGCATGGAGCTACTTTGACATGCTAGGATTAGATATTTCTCTAGTGGTACAACACCTAGTTATCCATCCCAATGCAAAACCCATTAAACAAAAACTATGCAAAATGCATCCTAAGGTAGTGCTACTAGTCAAGGATGAATTAAAAAAATTATTGGAAGCTAGATTCATTTTCCCCCTCGATTATTCAAATTGAATCTCCAATATTGATCCCATAACAAAACCATAAGGAATAATCTATATATGTACCAACTTTTGGGTATAAGTAAATCATGTTCAAAGGATGAATTCCCTCTCCCTAACATTGATATGATTATAGATTCAGTAGTTGAGTACAAGATGCTTTCCCTCATAGATGGCTTCTTAGGGTATAATCAGATCAAAATAAACCCTAAAGATCAACATAAAACAACATTTATTACTCCATGGGGGACGTTTTGCTATCAAGTCATGCCATTTGGCCTCAAGAATACATGAATCACTTATCAAAGGACAATGCCTATTATCTTTCATGATATGATGCATGACATTGTAGAAGATTGTGTTGATGATATTCTAGGGAAGTCTCACCTCAGATCAGAGCACCATGTGGTTCTTCGATGAATCTTTGAAAGATTATAGGAATATAAAGTAAGGCTCAATCCCAAAAAGTGTGTCTTTGGAGTAACATCAATAAAGTTGTTGCCATTTATAATCTCAAGAAGGGGAATTGAGGTAAACCCAAGGAAAGTTAAAGCAATAACATATATACACCCACCACATAATCTCAATTAGCTACATAGTCCTTAGGGAAAAATTTAGGCCATAAGGCATTTTATCTCTCAGCTAGTTGATAAGTGTCATCCTTTCACTCATCTATTAAATAAGGTAATAACCTTACATTTGAATGAAGAATGCCAATAAAATTTTTATAGATTAAAAAAATACTTGGTAAATCCACCTATTTTATCACCATCAACTCCAAAAAAGCCCTTGCTCCTTTATATTTCAATAATGCCATATGCCATTAGTGATCTTATCACATAGCACAATGATCAAGGTAAGGAACAAGCCATCTATTAACTTAGTTTCACATTGATATCATATGAGAAAAAATATACTCCTATTGAGAAAGCATGTTTAGCTGTAGTTTTTGCATCGTAGAAGCTTTGACATTACATGCTAAATAATCACAAAATTTGATCTTTTAAAGTATTTACTATCCAAAATAACACTTACAGGTTGAGTAGCAAAATGGATAATGCTACTCAGTGAATTTGACATCGAGTATATAAATAAAAAAGATATAAAAGTATAGTTCATTGTAGATCAACTAGCAAAAGTACCTCTAACAATGACTGAGCCCATTACAACAAACTTCCCAAATGAGTCCATCCTAAATACCTCATAACCAGAAAGCTAAAATTTATACTTTGATTGCTGATTTACTACTCATGGATCTAGGGTACGCATCCTCTTAGTCACCCCTCAGGGTGGTCTCATTCCACAATTATTTCACCTCACCTTCCCCTATACTAACAATAATTTAGAATATGAAGCTTTAATATCTAGACTCCAACTAGCTATTCAATGGAATATCCAATAATTACAAGTTTTTAGGAACTCATAGTTGATTATCAAATAGGTTAATGGCAACTTCCAAATGAAGGATGAAAAGTTACTTCTCTACAAACAATTGGTAGATCAATTAGAGACAAATTTTTAGTCTATCACAATTGAACAGGTACCATGGGGAAGAAATAAGGTAGATGATTCCATGGCCACTTTAGGATTGCTCATTGATCTCCCCAAAAATGTCTTAGAAGGCAATTTCTTGATTGAGCATTTAATTATTTTAGCCTATCAATCATTGGCTCCATTCTAAATATATGTAATAAATGATCCTTATCTACCTTGGTACCATGATATTTATAGGTACATTCATGAAAATAACCTTCTCTTCAACCTTAACCACCATCAATGCAAATCCTTCATCCATCACACCACCTAATATACCATTCTTGGTAGTACCCTCTATCGATGTGTCTACGATGGCACCTTATTGTGGTATCTAACATTAAAGGAGGTGGCCCAGGAAATCAAAGAGGTTCATGATGGTGTTTGTGGAGGGCACATCAGTGGAATGGCCTAGGCCAAAAATCTCCTCTGAATAGGATATTACTGGCCAACCATGGAACATGATGCTTATCAATACGTGTGCAAATGTGTGGTTCACCAAAAACATGGGAATCTTATCCATACACCAAAAGAAGAATTACAACCCATCATGAGTCCATGGCCTTTCTCTATATGGGGCCTTGATTTGATTAGTAAAAATAATCCTACTTCCTTTGATAGTCATAAGTTCATAATCATGTCTATGGAGTACTTTACCAAGTGGGTAGAAGAAATGCCACTAATTTATACCATAGGCCTCAAAATATCAAAATTCATCCTTAATCAGATCATTTTCCATCTTTGTATTCCTACTAACATAATTTATGATAATGAAAAATCATTCAAGAATCAAGAAGTCAAGGCCTTATGTTAGAAATATCATATCATGCAACATTTCTCCTTCACATACTATCCCTAAGTCAATGGGAAGCTAGAAGTAATAAGTAAGACTCATGTCAATATTTTGAAGAAGACTATCAGTCAAGCTAGATGTAAATGGCACACTTATTTATATCTAGCATTATGGTCTTACCAAACTAGTGTCTGCACACCAACAAAGGCTACTCCATATACCTTGGTCTATGGTGCCAAAGCCATCTTACCACTGGAAGTAGAACTCCCTTCTCTTTGAATCTCGTTAAGAGGGATCATCAATGATCATAATCTTAGGCAAGAGCAACTAAAAAAATTGAAAATACTAGATGAAAAGGGAAAAAAGGCCTTGAACCACCTCTGAGCATATCATAATAAACTCAAGAATCGATACTGTAAGAAGATTTAAGCTCGGGAGTTCAAAGTGGGTGACTTTGTCCTCAAAGAGAATCAAAATAAAACTAATATCGAATGAGACAAGAAGGGGAAGTTTGAAGCCAATTGGTTAGGCCCCTATGTAATTATATCCAAGTTTGAATCAGGAGCAAACAAGTTGGCCACACTTGAGGGAGAATAATTAGATGATCCCATGAACATCATGCATCTCAAGCAATTTTAGACCTAGTCCTATTATCAACATCCTCTATCTATAGTACGTTCACTAATCACTTCATCCATTCATCACTTCTCCCAATTCATTTGAAAAAAAATCCATCTAATGGTGAAAAATAGCTTGTTGGCACCTTGGGCAAGTACCATGGTGAAAATTGATTTCTAGTGTCATGGTAAAAGCACCTTGACCCTAGTCTCAACAGTGGAAATCTATCAAGAAAGACATGAATAACATGATAATATCATTACTTTAGCAAGTGGAGAAGATAGGGCTAGACAAAAGCCATTTATTAGAGGGATCCTCTTAAGTCATTTATCCATACTTGGAGTATATATATATCCCTAAGTCCTATCAATATCTACTTCATCCCCATCATACTTCCACAAGTCTTCTTTGATAGACATGTCTCTTTTTAGACTCAACTAGCCCACAACACCCTTTTCCATTCTTTTCTATCACTAATTCTTGGGTCTACCCCTTCCCACTATCCATCATCATTATAGAGGGTCATCATAACTTATAAGTTCTCTATCCAAGGTTCCTAGCAATCATTGTGTTACCAATTCTTGTAGAGTCCTCATGCCCCCTATCATTGTAAATCTGGCTAGGGTCTTCACCATAAACAAGCTCTTGGGTGTCACATACCCTATAAATAGTTCTCACATCCTTCAACCCCTTATACATACCCAATCTTACTTGTATCATTGTCATATTCATTTCCTAATCACTAATCTAGTTATCCTCATCATCATCACTTCTTAATCCCTAAATCATCATCATCATCAACATCACATAAGAACTACATTGGCTTGAGGTATTTTGAGACTATGTAGGCAACACTTGGCCACATTTTCATGCTCAATGATAGCTCACCCACTATCTTCATCATATTATCCCCTCACCTATCCATCTTATCCCATTACCATTCATTGTCCTTATCATTATCATTATAATTATCATTTGTCTTATACTTCATTTCATGTGATTGTGTGTGTGTTCATGTGTGTGTTCTAATAAGGTGTTTTATTTGAATTAGTCAGTATGTTTACTTTTTTAATCTTAATAGTTTATTATGGGAATGAGGATGGCTTGGATGAATCTTAGAAGATCATTTCCAATAGGGTCATCCCCTAAATTAAAGTTCCCCCACACATCTTTTCTATAATGCCAAGGCCTTGTCATGACTGTGGCACGTCGCATAAAGATGAAACATTGAAAAGGATTGCATAAAATCATATCTTGAAAATATTCTAAAAAGGGCCAATCCTATCCTAAACCAACCCCTTCCATATCCACCCTTATCCTACACCAGCATCTAAACCATCCACCTACCTACCCTACCTCCATGGTGCAAGAGGAATCCTATTTTAGACACTAATTGAGCTTAATAGGGGTTTGATCTATCTCAACTCATAAGAATTAAAATAACATAACATCACATAAACATCCAATCATGAATAACCCATCACATGCCATAATCTCATATAGCCATATGCATCATCCATGAATAAAAAACATAAATACAATGATATATCCATAACTAATGAACATACTTCAATCCATCTAACATGAAAATCACTAACACCTACCATACATCATGATAAAGTAATAATCCATAACATCTAAATGTTAACCATCACATGTCAATATCATCAAACAACATCATCGCATAGACAACATCAAAGCATCACATATCCATAAAGCAATAAAATACATCCACATGTATACACAACCATACATCATCATCATATATATGTATAATAATCAAAGTGTATAAGATAAAATGTACACAAGGGATCCATGCCAAAAGATATAACACACTTACATGAGCCCATGGGAAAACAATGAGCTATAATACAAAAATACCCTATACATATACAAAAGAATGTATAAAAAATCATGACTATGGCATTGGGGTGGTCTCAGGGCTCCACCACCACCTTTCAATGACTACCACATGGATGACTAACTAGCATGAAAAGATATTACACATTAACCTATAGGTACTATGGCCTCATAATGTGTCTTGTAGTACTGGGCCTCCTAAGTAAGTAGCATAATCCAGTCCATCATGCCCATTATCCCCTACCCTCTTAATCCCTCATCTACTACATCCCTAGCTCTCTTTGATACTACCAACTATCCCATGAATGCTTGGATGCAAGACTATAGTTGCATAACCTAACCCAAGAATCCATCAACCTAACTCTATAGTACTACAATCTATGTCTGTGCATGGCCCATCTATGTATCCATATAAATAACTTATGATTTAAGGGTAGTAATCTAGGTGTCTTGCTACATCACATATGCCTAAAATGTTGTAACCTATGACTACAGTTTTGCCACCTCCTAATCTCTCTATTCAATTCAAGCCTACAATGTCATAGTCTACTCCTGTGTCTATCTTTGAAGAAAAACATGTAGCTAGTCTCACTCTCATGTGATACCAAAAATCTTAGTCAAACAAGCTTGGATCTATATCTATAATAATGATAATAGAGCCTCATCCTCAATTTATCTCACTGGTCAAGAATGACCCACACCACTACTACCACCTTCCTGTATCTGTGGTCCCTACCCTTAGGACCCTACTTATGCATGGGATCCCACCTATGCTACTTATACTTATGGCCTTTATACTTGAAGATCCCCCTAAACTCTTACCCTACCTTGGTCACTATCACCATCCACATCCATGGCATCTTAGTCTCCTCCTTCCTACACTCCCCACATGGGTACCTGCTTCCTCCACCTCACCCTCTTCTAAATCCTCACCCAAGCTTGAAGTACTTGTCTCACTAAACCCATATGGACCATTTCATGAGGCCATGTCAGTCACACCAGCACTTGAGCCTACTACCATACTGTATAAGCTACTATAACATCTAGATCCAGAATTAGTGTATAAAAATCCCACTGGATGGGCGTAATCTTGCCATACTCCAAATATCCATCAGTCCTATCAGCTGATCTCCCCCAACAAGGTCTCTCTTTCACTACATGAAAATAGATGCTCATGAGTAGGAACATCCTAGATAAACCCAAATTGATGTTGTACCCAATCTTATCTATACCTCTTAATGATGTAGTCTGATCACTTGATCAAATAACATGGTTTAAGCATCAACTATGTACACACCTCATCTACCTAGCTAAATCTGATACCCCTATAAGGCATCCATGTGATGTGCTTAGGGCATAGACTATTAATAACCTCCTTATAATAATGCATATCCCCTACATGACCTATCTACACTCCTAAGATCACTCACCATCTGAACACCATCAGTTGTCCAGGTTTCAATCTCACAAGTATACCTAAGGGCTGTTGGATCATAATGTGCTTCCAACTCCAAATATAAAGAAGGGATGGTCTAAAGCTCCATGTACATATGTATGTACCCAAATACAACTCTCTATATAAATGTGTTAATACTATTAGTCCCCATGCAAACACTTTATGGTCATGAATCATGTCAGCCATCACATCACCTAAACCCAAATTAAACCATATCCCACTCTTGTTCAGTAATAGAATGCTAGACACAAGAGGCATCATCACTAACATAAGTTTATCTAAGGTAACCTCTCACTTACATAGATCTAAGTCAATAAAACCATCCCACACCCCCATCTACAAGCTACCACCTAACATCAATAATGTTTGCATTAGTGATTGTGAATGCCAATAGATCCTCTCACCCTACATGGGTAGGTGGAAAATATGGTAGACATCCTCTAGAGTAACTATCATCTCTTCAGTCATAAAATGAAAGGTACTCATCTCTGAGTGCCATCATTATACCAAGGCTATAATCAATGCCTAATCAATCTGAATCACTAGCATCATCACCAAGTCATGCAGGCCCACCAACTCAAGCACCCCATACTCCTCTAGTGTTACCTACCACATCTCATGCAATATCCTGAGATGCCATGATCATGATGCTAAAATACCCAAATCCTCCTTCACCAAAAACACTATCTACCTATGATTATCCCTATCACTCAAAAACCTTGCCTAATCCAAAACCAGTCTTGTCCTATCCCTCATCCCCATCTCACTCTAAGCCTAAGTTCACCATCCTTAAACTGTCTAACATCACTTATCCCCACTACTTAAGATCACCTAACTTACTAACCAAATATCACCTTTTCCCACATCTAACCCTTCCCCAACTTTATTCTAGACCTAACACTTAACCATATTTCTTAAAGGTATAATCTCACTACTTACAATTAGCAGGGTTAGAATCCTGCTATTCCCTAATAGTGGGGTTTCAACCCCATTATTCCCTATTAGTGGGGCTACAACCCAACGATTCTATACTAGTGGGGTTTTAAACCCATGATTTCCTATAGTGGGGTTGTAACCCCACAACTAACTCTAACAATGTTGTAGGTTATATCGATAACCCCATGACTATGGGAAAAAATCCTAGTCATGGGATTGCTAGACCGTGATAGAATATGTCTTTTTCAATAAAAATCCATTCTAAAATATATTAAATCTAAATAAAAATCACAAAAATATAGAGCTAGGGTCTAATTACTCACTGAAGGTCCAACCTCAACATCCCTCTAGTACTCTCAAACCCTCTCACTATGATGGGAAGCTCATGAAATCCTATCCATGTTTTCTTTCTAGATCTCTAATAGCCAAGAGTGAAAATGAATCCCAACCTAGTTACTTTTTCTTATATGAGCCCCCCATCCCTATTAGCCCCCATTATCCATTTATACATGAAAACTAATTTTGTCAATCTACACATCTATTGCTAATATCCAAGGGCATGGCATACCCACCACTATTAAAATCCCCACCACCATGTGTCCCAAACTATACTAGCCCAGGCCCTCTTCAGGCCCCATCAACAACATGGGCTCCATTATCGATACCTAGGAATCACTCAATAATCATTTATCCCTTATCACCATCCCCTCAATGGATTTATCATTCATCATTTTAAAGCCCCAAACTTTATGAACAATGGCTCTTTATCATCAAATGTCAAATAACACACTTTTAATCCATTTTCAAGCCTCCCATAACATGTATCCTTGCTACTGGACCCATCATTAGCTCAAACCCATAATATTTTTAATAATCCACTCTATCTTATCCAATAATCACCTTCTAGACAAATTATTTCTTGTTTAGACCCATCACTTGCGCCACTTCCTTATCAATACTGGGGCATTTATTTAATCAACTTAGGGGCCTCCCAGCCCTTATCCAGATTCCCACCCTGAGATTCCTAATCAAGTGACCATCTAGGTCAAATTTCCTCCTTGCATGCTCCCTTGAAGGGGCATCATATCCTACTAACATCTAACATCATCCACATTATGTTTTTTATTTGAAAGGCCATTACTCCTTCCACTCGCAACACCATTTCAAAGAAGGGTAAAATGTATGCACTAAGATATTCTCACCCTACTAATTTAACTTAATTTTTGCTAATTTAATTTAATTTTCATATTTCTTAGCTATATTAATTATTAGCTTAATATTAATATCCCATTCCTGTATCCCATATAACATTTATCCCATCCTAAGACTAATTAATCCTATCATTAAACCTTTAATAAACCCCATTACATACTAACCTACTCCCTAAACCCACTAGCCAATTTTAAATTAAAAAATAAGCCAACTACCTACTAACCACCCTACACTAGCCCTTCCTAAACCCTTAAACCCTATGGGGAGATTTATAGAATTAGAGGATTCTAAAAATATTCCCAAACTTAGCCCCTTCCTCTAGAATTTTCTCAATCTATAGATTTACATGGAATTAAATATTCCTTGGAAATTCCCTAACCATAGATCTTAATGGCCCAAATTTGAATTTGGACCATAGATGTTCCTTCCATTTGCCTATAAAAATAAACCTTCCCTTCACCTTCCAACTAATGAAGAAATCCACTAGAAAGCCATTAAGCTCTCTTATCAAGCATCCATACTAGCCTTCAAGCATCCATAAAATCCATTATCCACACCCCATATCCTTTTGGAATCCATTTTCAAGAATATCACAAGCAATCCAACAATCAAGATTTTCAAGTTTAGTCACACAAGTTCGAATCTTGGAACAAAGATATGAGAAGGTAAAGAGGATGGTAAGAACATTGTATTTGCTCTAATTTATCTCCTCTATCCATTCCTATTGGTGTCAATAGATTTTGGGTGTTTTATTGTCATTTTGATAATATTTTCAATAATCCCAAATTTGGTACACACTAGTAACATTATTCTCTTCAAGGAATTTAATGACTTCTTTGGCTACGTCATTATTTTTGGCAACTACCTTAGTCCACCTTGTAAAATATTTTTTAGCTATCAACACAAATTTGTGACCTTTTTTATATTTTATATTGATAACATCAACAAAGTTCAACCCACATTAAGTGAATGGTTTGCTTTCCATTACTGGTTGCAACAATATGGCCGCACGCTTCTCCCTCTTAGCAAATGTCTAACATTCATGGGAAGTTATAACATGGCTATGAAGGTTTATGAAGATAGTAGGTCAATAATAATGTAATCTAAGAATATTATGTGCTATTGTATTTCTATAAGGATGAGAAATTCCCAAATTTTCATAAAAGGTGCTCATATTTTCATTGGCTTTATCTCTATTTGAGTATTTAAGATATATGCCTTCAAAATTACTTCTATATAGAAATCATTTATTTAGTATATAGTGGGTTGGCTTTAGTGTTAAACTATTTTTTTCACTTTATTTGATTATGATGGATAGATTTCATTCAATATTAAGTAAATAAAGTGATCATACCTCAACTCTGTTTTTGCTTGTGTTTGATTCACCTACATAACTATGATCCTTGGGTCAACTTTTTGATTATCACTTTTTATATCTTAATTTTAATGTCATATTATTTTAGTTTTTCCATCTATTTGTCATTTAATTCAACCAAATGATTTTGTTAAAGTATAAGTTTTATTGTGGGATCATGCATAATGGCATGAATTTTGTTGCAAAGTATATAGTGTTTGATTTTATTTATGACTTTAATAAGTGCAAATGATTTCTTATCCAACACTAAGTATTTCAATTTCGTGTCTTTAAGATTTATTCTCATAAATGCAATGGGATCTTACTCTTCATAAATTTTTTAAATTAGAATTGTTGTTATAGTGTGGCCCAAAGAAAATAATTAAGATATAAATCTTTGGTAAAGGAAGTAATAAGACAAGGATCAAGCAAGCCAAAATCCAAGGGATGAAAGTGAGAAGAAGGAAGAAGAGGAAAATTCCTAAAAACATACAACTTCCATCATAAATCAATATGAAATAAGGTAGAAGGACTCGATATATATGTGTGGTTAGCACTAGGAAGTCTATATAAAATTTTGGAATGGGGAACAAAAATCACAAGGAAAGGGACAAAAAACAAAGCAATCATTATAAACCAAGGGGTGTTTAACCCTAAAATGTAGATATAAGGTGATCTTATTATTAACCCTAGATTTTATTAAAGGGGTATATAAAAATGAAATGGCACAAGAGTGATAATCAAATCTATAGCATGCCAATTAGATTCTAAACTCAGATATAAGCATACACTAAATTTATTATGCTGATATAGTCTAAATATGGAAAGTAAAACTATGCTAGATATATAAATGACAAAGAAGTGTCATACTTAAGTTTTTATGATGATAATGCAGTTCTAGATCTAGACCATGTAGGAAATAGGTTGGAAGATAACTCTTGAATAGTTTTTAAATTTTGGGTTTAAGACTTATAACACTCTGGACACTAACATAGCCTGGGACGGTTATGTTGATGATATTATTTGGGTTCAACCTAAGTGTCTTGTATGGAATACTTGATAGAAAAGGATTCAACCACATAGATGCTTTTAGTTTTTACTTCACATTTAATTTAGTGTATTCAGATTTGGGTCATGGACTATCACTCCTTGTTAAATGGTAAAACCCTAGTTTTCCATCTTCATAGTGAATTTAGAGGAAAATGAGTTAGTGGGCACATGATGTCAAGTTGACCCTAAAGACCCCAATGTCAAAGGGTGATACCTACATAGATAATACTCTAGAAGAGGGCCTCAAATTCATGTAGTTCTCCCTTATGTGTTGTCTTATGTGTGAATCATATAATATGTGCAAATAAAGTACAATAATGATCTAGATTGTAACTTGGAAAATCTAGCTCTTGAGCCACATATTTAGTAAATTAGACCTATGGATGTGTTCTATTTATGATTGGTATGGAAATAGGGAAGCTTTTCCCAATTGAATGCTTGACAGATTAATTTTGCTAAGTTGTCTTGGTATCTTTGGTATTTTGATATGTATTTCTAGGTGAGGAATGAATTAGGGTTGATCTTGTAATAAACCACATTGAATCACTTAGGCCGACCATTAGGATACATTTAATTTACAAATTAGATGATTTTAGGGCATTAAACACTTACATCAAGATAATATAGTAGTGTTGATGCTACTATCTATCCTAGATGTTAATGTCTAGGGAGCAAGAAAGTAGGTATAGATTCAAAACTTGTATAGATGGATGATAAGTACATTTAAAGCAATATGAGAAATATAGAAGACATGGGTCAACAATATAAGATAAGAGATATAATATAAGGGGCATAAAATAAAGCAAATACAAGACATGTATAAGTAGGAAAGTTATAGAATTGAGAGGAACAACAAAGGTATGAGTTTGCCAAGTGTATAAGATTAAGGTGATATATAATCATAAAATAGTGTCTACATTCCCCCCCTTTAATATAGTAATGAAATTACTAGTTTAAAAGAAAGGAATGTGTACCTGGGTGTGTATGCACACCTTATATTTGTGTGTGCCCAGCTTGAGTGATTTGATGGTGACTGACCTACAACCAAAATCATGTTACAATATAAAATTAGTGCATATAATCTAGATTGAATATACTTGAAATAGATTGAAATTTAAAGATCTAAATTTAGGTTACACTTGTCTATCAATGTAACCATCTTGCCTATTGGCAAGTTATTTTGAAAAATATGTATCATTATAAGGCTATGAAAATGATATTAGGACAAATATAGATAAATCTTGAAAGTGCATATATATATATATATATATATATATATATATATATATATATATATATATAGAGAGAGAGAGAGAGAGAGAGAGAGAGAGAGAGAGAGAGAGAGAGAGAGATATGCCTCCAACTTTGGAGCAAAAGTGAGTTTTTACCTAGCAGTTAAGATTAGCTCAATTGTGCAACCCAATGATACCTATAATCTAGTGAGGATAGATGATACAATCAAGTATAACCTAAAAACTTGGAAAGATTGAGTGATTTAATCACCTCAACGATACCAAAAGGTGAACCAACTACTGTAATAGATTGGACCAATAAAAATTTGTAAAAGTCTATGGGGTATCAATATGAAAAAGTCAATGATGTGGTAATAGTCTATAAAATAGTTTTGGAATCTCGGACTAATTTTAATTTTACAATATTAGGCAATGTTACATAACATGTGCACCTTAGATATGTCTCATGCTAAAACTGTGTATAACAATGATACCAATTTATATAATTCTACCACAACTATGAATTTGAATCATATGACTATGTGGTTTGGCCAATTAGGATAAATGTGTAAGTATGGAGAACATGCTTCCAAAGCATGCCCCCACTATATATGGAGAAATATGAAAATTGATATAAATGCCAATGTCTAAGACATGTTTCCAAAACATGCCCCCACTATAATCTGGAGATGTTGAATATTGAATAGGTGTGGAGAACATGCTTCTATAGAAAGCCCCCATTGAATCTAGAAACTATGAATGTGTATAAGCCATGTCCATATGACATGCCCCCACTAAATCTAAAAACTAATATAAGTACCATATACTAAATGAGTGTCGAGAACATCCTTCTAAAGCATGCCCCCATTGAATCTAAATTTTTTGCCAAGTGTGGAGAACATCCCTTTATGGAATGCTACCACTAATATGCACCCCATTTGAGGTTAGGAAAAAATAGGAACTGGTAGTTAGTTGACCATAAAAGGATAATATAATTGTATAAATTGTAAATGTAACCATGTAACATATATTAGGAATATGTCAAGGTAGATATAACATTAAAGCACATAGAAATAATGTGATCATATGTAGGCCTAAAATGAATGATAAAGATCATGGAAATGTCTAGGTAGTAATATTATAAGGTCAAAAATTAAACAATCACACACATAAGAACACTCAAAATCAATTCAAAAGGCAATGGTCCAATGAGACCTTAAATAAGGGGCATGTTCAAATTTCACACGATAAAAGTGACATGACTTAGTTAAATGCCCATAAAGGCAAGGATGTCATACTAAAATGTCTATACAATAAACCTTGACATATTTAAATGTAAAATAAATCATACATAGGCATGAAGTCACAAGCAAAAGAGCATACTCAAATGCTCTAATAAGTAATATAATAACAAGGTGAGACACTTAACAAAGTACATAAAGTAAAGCATTAACAAACATCATAAACATGTCATAATATTCCATGGATCAAATGTGATAGGAAAAATGTCAAGTGTATAACATATCAAGTACCTTGTGTAGGATATAATCATGGATAAAGTTATGTGTAAGTACATATGTAAGCTTAAACATGATAATGATATTTGATCATTGAACTATATAACCTATGAGTATCAAGATCAAATAAGTGGATACCACCAATGTCCATATGAACTAAGTAAAGGGAATGCCCAACATATTAAATATTGATGTATCATGTATCTGTGTATTCTTGTATCACACTCAAGTATAAGTGTGATACATATGTGTATGTAGGAGCAACTAGATATGCCATCCATTAACATAAAACTAACACATAGATGCCAAGGAGTCAATACAACATGTAGGTGTTGAAAATGTTTTTGGATTTTTGAATGTTTTTGATTTTTCTTGGTATTTTTGAAATTTTTGAAGAGGAAAGATCATCCTATTATGTCATCTAATGGATGGTCATAGATATCTCCCTGTTGTGAACCTTACAACATTAATTTGAATATTGTGACATTAATGTAGTGATAACTGAGGTAATCACCATATACAATGAAAATAGATTAGAAACAAGAAAAAATTTCATCATGTGGTAAGTTATCAAGTAGATTAGAACATGATTTTTTGAACTGTTCATCTATAGATTGTGCACCATCTATATGAGTAATGAGATTAGAAGTGTTTTGATATGAGGAAGGGCTTGTAATTTACCCCTTTGTAACCACATTTAAAACTTTAGATTTGTTAATTATCTCTTTATTTGTGACCTTTTTTTAAAATTATAAATCCTATTTTCAACACTTGATGTGCCCATTGGTCTTTTTGTAATGGTGCCTTTTCAATTTATGCTTTATTGTTTGACTTGTTCTCATTTTTAGGTGGTTATTATTTTACATTGGCCAAATGTATCTTTTAATGATTCTCATTAGTATTGATAATATAGCCCAAGCCTTGATGATCATTTTTATCCTATGTGGAAATAGGATAAGTAATGCCTTGGGAATGTTTTCCCAATGCTTGATCATGATAACCAATTTTTATAAAATATTTCATTCCAAAAGTTTACTATTTTGAAGATTGAGTATCATTATTGAGAGGTAAATTTGTATCTTTTTCTCTATTTGAATTTTCATTTTGAACCTTTTCTATCTCTAATTTTAATATTTACAACTATTTTTGCTTTGAATTGTTCTTCGGTATCTACATTTGTTGTTTTGGTACTTGTGGTTGGGAGAGGTACTTATATTTTGAGTGGTTTTATTGGTATATGTATCAATGATAGGATCACCACTATCTTTGTGACATTGAATTTGGTTTTTTAATGCAAAACAACAATGTACATTGTGACCATGCTTTCTATGATATACACAATAGTAATTAGATCTTTTTATAGGATGTGCAGGAGGTAATTTGATCACTTTGTTTCAAAGAATGTCTTTTAGGATTTCATTTGGACTCTTAGTATCCTTTTGTCAATTTTTGAATCATTTATTTTAGATGTGGTCTATTTTTTCTTTTCATTTCTAGGAAACCTTGTTGGGCACAACATTGGTAGATGAGGATGCAAACACATGATTAACACTAGCATGTGTTGGATTATGTAGGTATGCGACTTGATTTTTTAACTCCTTTATTAATTTGGTCACATTGGTGATTTGATATTTTAGGGATTCAAAATAACAAACCCTAGGTATTTCAAATTAATTACCTTCATTTGAAATTATAGGGTGGGCCACTTATTCATTAGATAAGTGATAGTGTGAACCTAGGTAGAGGGATGAGAGATATCACCATTCTTAGGGTTAGGAGGATTATCACATGGTTTTTTTTTCATTTTGTAAAGGGGTATACATGGTTAAAGAGGTGAGTATAACATGTTGGATATCATGAAATTTGGTATTATTTTCATTACAAGGTGTTATGCCGTTTGAAATGTCTTGACATTGAACATGAGTAGAGGAAAAAGCTACATTTTAATCATTTGGTATTTTGTATTAGAAAGTGCAAATGAGGGAAGAAAATAAACATTTTATATTTAATTGGAAACCTCATTAGAGGGATTAATGAAATGTTCACTTTCATTTTTACTTTGTAAATAAGGGATAGAAGATGAAATGCTAGTTTTGATTTTCTTTATCTTATATGACTTGATCTTTGCAAATGATACATGAAATATACTTGGGATTTTATTTATGTCTCAAAATAATGCATGTTTTTTAAGTACTTATGATTTCACATGATTTCTCATTTTTTGCTCATGTAAGACAATGGGAGACACAAGACATACACTTTTCTCAACACCTAGAGGGGAAGGATAAATTTGGCTATTTGCATTTGGATCATCCAAATAAGGAAAATAATTTTCAATATTAATGTTACTTGGAAAAGAAGGCACACACATGATTTCATCAAGATTTTAATTATGAGAGATAGAGGAGGAACATTCAAATTCTTTAACATTTTCAACATTGGAAAGGGGATAATTACACTCACTTCTTGAAATAACTAAAGAGAGTATGGATGAAATACTTTGATTTTCAACATTAGATATGGTATCATTTTGAATATCGACTGGCTCTTTATTATCATAAAGTAAAGGAATAGGAGAGGTGTCATAACCAAGAGGCATTTCATCACATTCATAACCAAGAGTAGAAACATCATGATCACTACTTTGCTCATTTATACTTGTGTTTGCATCATTTGTTTTTTAATTATCATAGTTGTAAGAAAAAGAGGATTTATCCTATTTTTGATATTCTTCAAGATCTTCATATGCAATACATTTCCAAAAAAGTGGATTAAATAAATGATCATAATAAATATTCAAAGCATGGCATTCTGCTAGTGATGCCATAAGGTTTGTAATGTTTAGGATAATTGGGAAACACATGACCACTAGGGCCAAATAAAATATGTAACTAAGAATTTATAAAATATGCCCATATAAGTAAGAGATAAATTAGATCTAAAAATGAAATATAGAAATATGAAATGAACTTTTGAAAAAGGCAAAAAAACCTACTATACAAACAAGGGTTTTGGTTCAATAAATAAAGGTCAGGTTCATCAAATGTTTAACCATTAAATATAGATATAAGGTGATCTTATCATTAAGCATAGATTAAATTAAAGGAATATATATAAATGAAATGAAAATAGGGTGATAATTAGATCTATAACATGCCTATTAGATGCTAAATTTAGATATAAACATACACTAAATTTATTATATTGAGATAGTTTAAATATGGAAAGTACAACTATGGTAGATATAGAAATGACAAAGAAGTGATGTACTTAGCTTGTTCTGATGCTAATGTAGCTTTAGATATATAATAGGTAGGAAACATGATGGAGGATAGTTCTATAATAGTCATCATATTCTATATCTGATGCTTCTAATGCTTTGGACACTAACATTATCCTCGAATGATTGTATCAATTCTACTATCTAGTTTTGAAAAAAGTGCCCTATATGGAATACCTATTAGAAAATTATGTGTCCACCTGGATGCTTTTAGGTTTTATTTCACCTTCACTCTAGTGTATTCATATTTTGGTCATGAACTATTGCTCTTTGTGAAATGACAAAACCCTAGGTTTCTACCTTCATAGTGACCTTAGGGAAATATGGGTTAGTGATCACATGCTGTCAAGATGACACCAAAGACATTAATTTTAGAGGGTTATTTTTACATATCCAATACTCTATAAGAGGGCCTTAGACTCAATTAGTTCTCCCCTATATGTTAGCTTGTGTGTGAGTCATACAATATGTGTAAAGCAAGTACTACAATGACCTAGCTTGTAACTTGTAAAAGTAGGCTCTTGGGCTACTCCTTTAGTAATTAAAACATGTAGATGTGGTGTACCTATTATTGGTGTATAAATAGGGAAGATTTTTTCAATTTTATGCTTCATATAGTTATTTTGATATGTTTCCTTGGTCTCTTTGGTATTTTGATAGGTATTTTTAGGGGAGGAACGAGTGAGGGTTGATAATGTATTTATATGAATCCCTTTGGATTAATAAATCACATTAAATCACTTAGTTCAACCATTAGGATACATTTTATTTACAATTTGGATGACTTTAGGGCACTAGACACTTGTATCAGGACATGATAGTAGCATTGACACTATTGTATATCCTAGATTTTAGTGTTCAAGGAGCAAAAAAATAGGTATAGGTTCAAAACTTGCAGAGATGGAAGATAAGTACATTTTGAGAATTTTGGTAAAGATAAAAGACCTAGGTCATCAACATAATATTGGTCTAACTAAGATATATAGGCCAAGGGGAAAAAGATAGAGTAGATGTGAGACATGGAAAAACATGAAAGGTATATAATTGGGAAGAACAACCAAGGTCTGAGTTTTTTGAATGTACAAGACTGAGGTGCTATATAATAATAAAGTAGTGTCTACAAGGAGATAGAGGAATGAAATATAAAACAAAAATATGAAATAATAAGGAAAAGTAATAATTCAAAAAATAATATAAATTTTGAATCTAGAATAAACATGAAATGATAAGAAAATCAAGTGAGGAAGTAATAAAAGGCTAGAAGGAAAGATGATGAGCCCAAAATCCATACATAATGCTCAAGAAGAAGGTATTAAAGAGATACAATAAATATAAGGAAGATTAGAAAAATAAGCTTTGTATAGTAGATTTTTCCATTGATGTACATACTATAGGCTATAAATTCTAACTAATTATCGCATATAAATGTCTTTAATAAGATATATATTCTTTTTCATTATCAATTATTAAGGGTTTCATGGACCTTGAATGTTATGAGTTAGATGTGTCACTATAAGCATCCAAAATGTAACCATGAGTTGTAGGCTAACCTAATCATAATTACTAATAATATATTCACAAGCTTTAAACTAACTTGAAGGATCATCGATAGTATAATTTTTTTGGTAATTAGCTACAAGAGTATCCTCTTTAAAGGAAGCACTTTGTTTGGGTTATCTAGTGGAAACCTTACTAGGTGAATTATCCTAAACACACATAAGGGGTTGTGATAAGACTAACCTATGACATGTATGAGTAAGTAATTTAGCTCTAAATTTATTCACTTGAAGTTTTATGATTTAATATTTAAGAATCACTTTGGGTAATACCTCATGTTGTTGTTGTATAGGTGACCCATAGAATGTGAATTGAGTAGTAACCACTTTGTTATTATGATAAAATTTTAGACACTATTGTAATGTGGATGGGATCCCTCTCATTGAATTTAACCATGGGCAACCAAGTAATAGGTCATATGTCTTGTTATCTAGAATACAATAAATCATACTAAAAGGGTCTTAAGACCTATGGTGACAAGTAACGTGACACTACCCAGAGGTGTTAATGTAAGACCATCATAACCCATGAGAACCATAGTTGTACTAATAAAATATTATTGATAACACTCTCTACTAGTAAGAAATGACAATATACATATGTTTACACTTGAACCATTTTCAACCATAATTCCATTTAATGTAATTGCATGATGAAAAATAATAAAATATTGTATAAATAATGACCATTTATAAAATCATTAGTTAGAATCTCATGATCATATAATGTAATATAAGGAAACTCTTTTCATTCACCCATAACCACACCTATGAAACCATCTAAGATATGAATATTTGAAATCATCATTTATTGTGTAGCTATTACGATGTGAACATTATCATGGTTTTTAGTATTTTGATTTGGTAATGGATTTTTAAAGAATTTAAAATGTTTTTTAGGTCGAGTGATTGATTCTTAAATGTACTATTATGTCCTTCTACTTGAACAACATTGTCATCAATTAGATCTTAAATATTTTATCTCAATGCATAAAATATATTGGTAATATGACTCAAATATCTATTATAGTCAAAATATGCATTCCCATAATAAATTTTAACTAAAGTATAATATGTGTCCAAATCATGCTATAGAGTTAAATATATCATATTGTGTTCAAATAATCATTTATGTACTTAGTGATGACTCTTACCTAATTATGTCAATCATCTATACTTTTGGGAAGAAAGGAATAGACTATTAAGTGGTTATGATATTATGTTTGTTAAATTTTTAACCCTATTATTTAATTGAAAAGTATGATTATCATTATCTTTAACCTTGATTTATGATTCATCTTATCTTTGGAGCCACCAAATATAGGGGCATTAGACTGATATTTAAGCAATACTGGATGCATTTAAATCATAGGAAAAAGCCCATCAAAATATGGATGCATTTAAATATCACTTTGTATTTGATAGGTTGAAATGGATGTTATAAAAATTATTTTGTAAATTTATATTAGGTAGTTGGAAAGTCGTCTTTGTAAGCATAATTTTTAATTTAAGCAGATACTCACTAATAATCTCATTAGGTCATTTTTAAAGATGCATAAGCTATGGAAAGGTGACTTTTTATCAAATGTTGATAGGAAAAATATATAAAAAATTATAGATGAAAACATCTGAATAGTACACAAATTTTGATGGTAGGGCATAAAACCAATCAAAGACATAATCCTCAAGACATATATAAAATAACTTAGTTAACAATAGATCATTTTTCACAAAATAAAAACTTGAAGCATAAAAATATGTAATATTAAGTGAAGGATAACCATTGATATTGGATACTTCAAATTTAGGTCCCAAGAAATTTATAAGAATAAGGTAGATAAGGATCTCGTGAGCCAAAATATTTTGTAATATTTTATGATAAGTAACTATGTGGATTGAGCTTTGAGATCCTTGACAAAAGTGCTAATTTTGTACTTGTATATTTTTCATAGGTTATCAAAGCAATACATATTGATATATATATATATATTATAAATTATAATTAACATGTGTAGGAATAAATAATTAATAATTTTGACTAACAACATGACCAAAATATGTAGTTTGAGTAATGAGTTGAGAAGGTCTAGAAAAAATAGGAGGAATAAAAAACTATAAGGAATGAAGGAATAGGCATTGTAACCTAAGTACTAGTAGTATGGGGAGGCAAAAAGTTTGGAGAGATAGGAGCACTAGCCTCATGACCTAATGTGGAAGGAAAGCCTCTATCATGTGGAATGGAAGCATTCAAATATTCATTTGTAACATGTTCATTTTATACTATTACTTACCTAAACTATTCTTTTATACTCCTTTAAAAAAAATCCTTTAATTGATCAAGAAAATTATTAACAATTCATCTAAATTGATCAAGTATTTTTGATCTATATTAATCTAATTCATCACTATGTATATCATGAGGTCCACTATCATTGTTATCATTCATATTATTATCACATATAACATGATCATAAAAATTATTGGCATCACAAGCATTATCATTTTAAACATTTACATTTTCATCATTACAATTTATACCATTTTAATTATCATATATGTGTATCAATAAAAGGAGTAGGAATTTTGTCAAAAAATTCCCCTTTTTATTTTTTAGACAAGCACCAATACCAACCACAGGAATTTTAACTAAATCAATATGTGAATAACTTAATCTATAACTTTTATTAATAGGTTTTTTAGATATAATTTCATAATTATCATAAGATATGGATAATGATATTTAAATAATACATAAATACCCTACATAAATTAGATCTGAAACATCCAAAAAAAAAATCCTAGAAGGAAAGACAACATAAAACCCTACATTTAGATATTAAGAAAGGAGGGTTCATGAAAAGTTTTTACAAAAAGTGTGAACAATTGTTTAAAATACCACACATATCTTGTAAAAAAAAGACATAAGGATAATCTAACTAAATATATAAAAATAAAGTAAATCATACGTGCTTATGTGTGGGAGGATTAAAAGGAAAGTGAAAGGAATATGGAAGATAAAGAGATATATAGAGATTCATAATTTATTTATTATTTACCTAAGTTCTTAAAGTGACCAATATTGCATGAAATTTGTTGTAGAATAATGTAGATACTAAAATATGCTCTTTAGTACTTAATAATGAAAATATTGACACAAAATTTACGATGTCTAACTTGAGCACCCAAATAAGGTCCCAATTTATGATCCTCTCACACTCTCATACTATATTAAGACTAAATCTTTTAGTTATAATGTTATACACCTATAATAACCTCACCATGTGTTATAAACTTGATAAATATCCTACACAAACATCTCTAGACTCTTAGATCAATCCACCTATACATGGGTTGATTCTTCCAGTTATGGTCATTATTGAAAATAGATAATGACCTGTGTTGGTTAGAACTAACCTACTCCAAATAATTTATATATTTATAAAATTAAACCCATCCTTAGGGTTTTCCCATAATCTTAACATGTTAGTGGCATGAGAAATTATTCAAATGGTTTCATATATAAGCAAATCAAGGTGTCATTATAAAAGGTCTTTGGACTTATTTGATATACATATATAGACTATATTAAACTAAGGAAATCTACCCTATTCTTCCCCATTTTCTTGCCTATCACTAGGATTAGTCACAAGTCAAGTTTGAAGCACTCAAAATCTAAGTCAAAGTAAACATTGTCAATCATTAAGATCAATAATTAGTTGCATACACATAAAAAAGGAGCATAATTACATAATCACAATATGTGAGAAAAACATGTGTGGATTTATTTACATCCTTTGAATATTAGATACATAGGAAATATAAAATCATTAAGTGGGAGTGATTAGGGTTAGCTCTGCCCATCACACTTCTCCCATTTTTACATTTTTCTAGCCCTCACAAACACATTTAGGCTTTTAAGACAAAGGAGGTGATTTTTGGATTTACATGTGTTATCAAGGTTCAAGACATAGATATAGAGCAAGTAAAGACATTTACAAATGATCATATAGTAATTATGTCATGTTTTTATATAGATTATTACTACCCATCATGTCAATATCAACTTGACATACTGACCCAATACTACAAAACTGACCTAATGTAGGCACTAGATTAGTTCTAGAATAAAATGAACTAGAGGCATGATTATTCCTGATTTTCACTTCCAAAATATAGTCATATTCACATAGATAACCAAAAAATCTAAGTATCATGATCTCTTTAGTAATTTATATATTTAACGTACACCCTTATCAAATCAAAAGAATCAATCTCTATCTTTTATATTCATATGTATGCTTGAATGCCATATCTATCAATCTAAATTCTACTTCAAATTTATATCTTAATTAGATTAATATTAACCCATTAATCCATATTAGGGTAACATAAATAGTGTAAAAGAGATCCCAAAAATATGGTAGTGATATATGGTGATGATTAATTTTATATTATTCTAGGAAGGGTAATGACTAGAATCAAAAGCTGAAATAGGAAAGTAGAGAAGAAAATGGTCAATTAGGTCTGAAAATGGGTCTATAGATCTTTGAAATTATAAAAATTATGTAACCCATAACCCTCTATCTAATAAACATAGTTATGTTCAAAAGTTTAGAATGTGTTTACTTTTTATGTAACCATAATCTTACCTCAACACTGAGAAACACATCTAATGCAAAGGGAAATGTGTAAAGTAACATGGCTCAGGTCCCACTGAGGATTGGAGATACAAAAAGTGATGATAATTAGAGAACAATGTAGTTCTATATCATGTGAGTGACCCAACCGAAATGAGAGAAGACTCCACCTCTTCTTTCTATGATATAATATACTGATATAGGATCTATTGTAATCATTATTTTAGTATAAATATATAGAGAAAGTATTTTAGCAAATGACAAAGGGAATAATAGTAAAATACATAATATCCTTAAAAATTTTGTGAAATATATGATCAATATGCATAGTGTATAAATTATTTAGGTTACATGTGTATATATACACTCATATGAATTAAAATTAGGACACATTCATGCATAGGAAAAAGGAGTGAACTTTGAAAATCAAGGCACAAAAAATCAAGGCATAATGGCACAAAAGACCCAAAAATAACTTGACCACTTTAAAAATTCTTCAAAGTTGGTTAAGGTATAAAACCCATGATATAGACAATCCAAATGAAATGTAGGTTGACTAGGTGGATCACGAGCTAGAAAAACATCATATCTGAAGATGTTCATGAGGAAATGCAGATGATGTTAAGACTATGAAATATTAATTATGAATGTAAAGTGTACCAAATATATCCTAATGCAAGAAAATGAACTAAATATACCAAGACATGAAAAATACATTAAAATTACATGACTTATATTAAAATTAAGTGTCAACACATTGGTGTAGTCTCCTTTTATACATAATTTCTCTTGTTCTTCTTAAGGTGGATTTGTGAGTTGAAGAAAATTTCATTTATTATTCATATTTATATAATTAATACTTGGAAATTAATAAATTTTGATTATATCCATATAATTAAAAACTCAATTTTAGTTGATGTCATTCTCTTAACTGATGGCATATAAATAATTTTATATAAACATATTACTCTCCATAAACTATCTCAAATTACTGAACAAAGAGAATTATTACTTCAGGCTCTAGATGAAAAACCATATACTGACAAATCTAAAGTTTTGCATACCAACATGGTTGTTTATAGAGACAAACTTATGGTACCACCCTTTTTATTGATAGTCAGAATATTTGAAAAGAATGTGCATAATTGCTTAGTGGATTTAGGTACTTCAGATAATGTTATGCCTACAACTATTTGTAGGAAGTTAGTATTAACTCCAAAAAATGACAAAAGAGTTGTCCTACATATGGACAAGACCACATTCCTAAAAGTTGGGGAATTATTGAATGTTCACATGCAACTTGCCTTTGAGCCACATGTCTAACAATACATAGACATCTTGGTAATGGACATTCTTGAGGATTATGGTTTAATTTTGAGTCATGATTGGTCTAAAATACTGAATGATTATATGGTTACAATTTATTGACACATTTGGCTACCTTGGAAAGGAATAAAAATTATATCCGAATGGACAGGGAACCCAAAATGAAGTACCTTATCACACAGTATAATGCCAAAAATGAAAATATCAACTTTTCTTTGTCTCATGCAGGGGTCTACACTTTTACTAAAAATCATGAATCTCATGAATAATAATTTGAAGGTCATTCATAGTTGTGGACTTTATATTTTTATGGTGTCATATCTAAGTAGGTATCAAGTGTAGGCATCACTTTAATCAGCCCAGAGAGGAAGCAATATTTTACTACATATAGGTTATAGTTTCCATGTACAAATAATCCTACTAAATATGAAGCCTTGATTTTGGGTCTCAAGATCACGCTAAAGCATAACACTAAGTAATTGATAATATTTTGAGACTCAGAGTTGGTGGTTAATCATATTAGAAGTAAGCATAAGTGAAAATTATCATATTTAAGGAGATATAAACATAGGGCTTGGGATGTAATTGAAGCATTTGAGTCATTCAATATCAAAGCTATTCTAAGATAAGAAAATCAAGTAGTAGACTCAATAGTTGCTTCAACTACCAATTTAGTACAACTTCAATAATCTACAATGTAAAAGTTTTATATGGAGTTGGTTCCTTGTCCTGCAATCCCAAACAATGTTAAAAACTTCCAAGTATTTTATGATGACCAACAGATCATTTGGTGTATGAATAATTTTGGGGCCTTTGAATCTCAAATAATAGATGAAAATGATTTGGAGCCTATGAACATGGACTTAGGAGATGATGGCATATTACAACTAAAAGAGAATAAAATACCTAGAGGAATGGTATCATTAGAGTGATTTTTTGACGTGGATCCACAAGATTAAAAACACAAACAATAAAAAATAGGTGATTCTAACTTCATTAAAGAAAATCTAGGAATTAATGAACATCCCCAACATGGTAACATTATAATAAGTTATTTTGAGAGTGAGAATTTAGATTGAAAAATTTATTATTAGAATATAAATATATGATTGCTTTAACCTATGAAGACCTGTAAATCTTGATCCCAGAGTCACAACACATACTATTCATTTAAAGTAATAAAATAAGCTCTTTAGATAATGCCAATGGCTAATAAATTTAATTTGAGAGTCCTTCATTCAAAAAGAAGTTTAGAAGCTATTAGTGCCATGATCATGTTCTTGATTAGAAATTCTACTTGCGTTGGCAATTTGGTGCTAGTAAGAACAAATAATGGTGAAAATAGGCTATGTGTCAACTTCAATAACTTAAATAAAGCTTCAAAAAAGGATAGTTATCCTCTATTCTCATTATATGAATTGGTTCAGATAGTCAATAGGTCAAAGATGATGTCATTTCTATATAATTTCTCATGCTATAATCTAGTATTAGTAGAGGTAGAACATTGTATGAAAAATAATTTTACCACCAAATGGGGAACATTTGCATATAAAAGGATTCCTTTTAGATTAATTAATGTAGGATAAAATTTCTAACGCACCATGGATTTCACATTTCAAGGAACCATTGGAAAATATATCATTATTAATATGGATGATCTCTATATGATTTCAAATAATAGAGCAAACCATGTGATTCATTTATATAAAGTGTTTTTCAAGTGAAAAAGGTATGGAGTATCATTAAACCTAAAGAAAAGCATATTCATAGTGAGAAAAGGAACTTGTTTAACCGCCACATCATTACCAAGGATGGGATTTCTATTGATCTAGAATGAGTCCAGGCCATTTCAAAGATAATATATTCCAACAATAGAAAATATCTAAAGTCCTTTGGAAAAATAAACTTTGTATGCAAGTCCATTTTTGGATTTGTAGAAATTATTAAGTAATTGAATGCTAAGATGAAATAAGATGCCAAAATTGAATATAAAACTAAAGCCAATAAGTCATTACAAGATATCAAAAATGTCATTACCCAAGCTCTAGTTTTGATCAACCCTAACTTCAGCAGAAAAATTTCTTATATTCATTTGCATAAAAACATATTGTAGTAAAAGTGCTCACATAAAAGGTATATGAAAATAAACACCCAATTGCTTTTATGAAAATAAATATTAAAGATGTAGAACTTAAGTATTCCTTGATAAATAAGCAAATATATGCTTTGATCAAAGTAGTGAAGAAATTTAGACCCTACATCTTGTGTAATACAAAACTGACATCATCATTGAGTTAGCCGTCAAACTCATGCTTGGACAAAACAAGATAAGAGAGCGAATGGGAAAATGGATGTCTGAGATACAATAATTTTAGCTCAAAATTTATCCTACTAAGATGGTAATAGGATAAGGTATTATCCAAATTATGAAAAAAAGCATATCCATGCATCTTTATTGACCAAATCAATGAAGCACAAATAACTAGAGGTGATTGGTATGCTAAGATCATTCATTACCTACTCACATGTACATGCTCTCTTGAACTAAATAGAAAGTAGAAATAGGCGCTCAGGGTCAAATCAGTGCACTACATGATAAGGAAAGGAGTGCAACATTAAAAAAAACTATGAAGCCATCTATCTAAGATGCATTTTTAGAGAAGAAGCTATGGATATCCTCAATAATTTTCACCAAAAATTTTATAGTGGACACCCCTTAGGTAATAATACTACTACAAAAATTCTAAACATGGGGTATTATTGGATTAATATTTTCAAGGATGATCACAACCATGTAAGGACACATCATCAATGCCAAGTGTTTGGTAAAAAAGAAACACACGTAATTATGCCTTTGCATCTTGTAATTAAAGGATGCCATTTTTCACAATGGGGCTTAGACTTTGTGGGAGTAATTAATCCCAATTCCTTAGTAGGGCACAAATTTGTATTGATAGCCACTGTTTATTATATTATATGGATATAGGATGCAGACACAAATAATTCTAGAGTTAGGATGTGATTAAATTTATTGAATAAAATATACTAAAAATGTTTATAATTCTAGTTTCTTTAGTGTGTGACAATTATTCAACCTTCAAATCTATAGATTTCACACACTTGACCTACAAAACATAAATATGCCCTCAAAGTTTCCCCCCTTCTACTAGTATATGGACAACACCCTGTATTCCCTATTACTCTAAAGTGACCAACATATCAATTCATGCAAGAGTATATGGGAGGAGATGAAATAATCTAATCTATACTGATAGTCATCATTCAAATGGAGGATGCACAAATAAAAGTATTGCATAACTTCAACAAGCATTAAGATAGTCATTGCATATTATTCAGGAGGGACCAGAAAATGACACTTGGCATGTTCTGTAGCAATTATCGAAGGCACACGACACTTTCCACATAACTTATACTCTTTTTGTGTCTTTGCTTAGGAGTGCTCCACCTTTGACTTCTGTCACAGTCCACTTCTTCAAAACTTTAACAACTTATATAAAATGGGACCCACAACATTTCTCACCCTAGCAACTTCAAAAAGGGAACAGGGACAGGTGGCACTTTTTGTGCATCTTTAGCCAAGGACATGTGGTGGTCTCCACTAATTTTAGCTACCCTTTGAGAATTTTGTGAAAGGTGACACTTGTCAGTCTCTGCATTGCCCTGTCTATACTATAGAAACATTCAGGCCTCATTTCATATTTACATGGATGGTGACACTTGGCAGCTTTTGCTTGCCTCAAAAATAGAACCTGGGACCCAACACAGTCTTTACTTATCAATGAAATAAAATAAAGATAATTCAGATGTTGACACATGGCGTCTTCCATTTTCTTCAGTTAGGGATACATGGCATCTTCCATTGCTTTTATAAAAGCATATTGAAACCTTCTGTGATTGCCACTTGGTGTCTTCCATTTGATTATGAGAAAAGATTTATTGAAAAGAAGCTTTCAAGATGTATAAGAAATATGAGATGCGGATGCCGACTCTTGTTGTGTTCCATTGAGTTACTATGAAACACATGGCACATCCTGACCAACTTCTAGAAATTATGAAAGGTGCCTCAACCAATGACACTTGGTAGCTTCCATGTGATTTTGACACTTAGATAAAATTGAGGTGAAAAGAAATTCGAGCCCACACTCTGAGTCAAAAACTTCACTGTCTTGAACCAAAGTGTGTAGGGACAAAATTTTGGATCATGCAACTGAAAATCAAAGTAAAATGTAGAGTATTTTTTACTCTACATTTATTGGCAACCCCAAGGGCTTTTGAGCCTACTCAAAAATAATCCACAACTCCCGCATGATCAAAATGTGACAAAAATCATAGCTTCAATAGGGCTATCTGATAGGTAGACCACTCATCATCAGATAATCCCTACTTATTTTGTAATTTGTGAAAGGCTAAATCAAGATTGATAATATCTTTGTGTGAAATTTTTTGTAAAATCTAAATTATAGCCTTCAATTTAAATTCAAGCTGGGAAACAAGAATCAAAATGGATTCTACTTCAGGTAGTGAGGAATCATCCCTTAAATCCTAAAAAACCACTTGATCATTCTGCCTGGCTAACAATAAAGGTTTAATTTCTTCAACCATCAAGACAGTGTTGTGATCAAGAAAAGGGGAAGGAAGACCTAATTGCACCAAATCTTTGATGTGTTGTTTCATTTCATTGATTCCTTCTTTCATCACATCTAGAATCTCTCTACAATTGATTGCTGTGGAGTTGCAATTGAGAACCTCATTCACTCATTTAGTAGTGACCATTCTGTCATTAATCCCTGCTACTAACAATGTTTTGTCAGTTACATCATATAGCTTTTGCAGTAGCATTTGGGAGTCCAACACTCTCTTAGAGATAGTGGACAGAGTGTCTTCTACTGAAGTCTCCACCTTTTCACAAAATTTCTATGCATTTAACAGATAGGTTAGAGAAGGTTTGAGCTAAGTAATCTCTTGAGAGATTCTTTTCCATATTGATTCATAAATCTCCTTTACCAGATTTAACACCCCTACATTCTTTGGCCTATTAGCCAATTCAAGTGTCAATTATTCTGCCCTTTGTTACTCAGCTTGAAGTTGGGCCTAAATAGCCACGATATTATTCTTCTCATTTAACAACTTCTGTTGAAGTTGAGTAACTTGTAGTAGGCTTTCTTCACATTTTTCTTGGAATGTTGCCTTTTCTCGCCTTAAGGTTGTCACTGCATCATTTACCTGTGTTAGCCCTGCTTTCAAAGAATAATTTTGGGCCTAGATAGCCTAGTGAGTCTGAAGAGAAACAATATCTTGCAACTGTTTATTAAGACTCTCTATTTTAATATTCTTAGTATTGATCTCTGTGGTCAAACTGCTACAATTTGTCTTCTCTTTAGCTAGATCAACCTCCATCTTCTGTAGCTTCCTTGATATTTCAAATAATCTTCAACTATTGTAGTAGTGGATTCATTTTAAAGCTCAACCCTATCTTGTGGTCTGAAAAGGGACATGTCTATAGCCACTGCATTATTGTGTAATCCTCTAGCTGCATCTACTCATTTGGCTTGACTATATTTGATGACAAATGGGTCACTGTCAGTTGCTGTTAAATTAGGTCAAATTGTGACCTCAGATGTGGTGTAGCTAGGGCTTTATTCTCTTTGATCCTCTTTTTCTCCCTTTGGGCTTCCCTCACCTTCTTAGCCGCATCTACTTGAGTTTGGAAGGTAGAAGGAGAGGCAATGTGCCCACCTGCAAAAGGAAAACCTTATGACAAGCCATATAGAACAGCCAATTGTTGGCTATGGGCAATCTGAAGAGGTACTTTCTTGGAAATAGAGGGGAAAAAGTGAGGTAATGATATGGCCTGAGTTTGGATAGATGGGGCAAAATGAGAAATGGACATAGCAGAGGTGGCAGGGGATGTCATTAGGCCAGATGGAATCATCACCCCTAAAGGGGAAGAGAGAGATTGAGAAGAAGGAGAAATAATACTTACTTAAGGAACAACCAAAGTACTCTGTGATTAGTGTTATGAGGGTTCTACCATCTCCTTTGAATCAAGTTGGAACCTCAGCCTTTTATGTCTCCTTGGTGTTTCTTCTTTTGGCTGTGCTCCCTTCTCTTCAATACTTACCACTGTTGCTAGTGGTGCTTGTGTAGAACTGGGAATTTCAAGGACTGACGCTGATGGAGAAGCTTTTGGTGGTGAAGATACCACACCCTTTTGTTTTTTTATGGTACTAAGAGATTGGGGCCAAATAGTTATAGTGACTGCTACTAAAGTTTGCACTGGGACTTGTGATGTTTGACTAGACTCTTCTCTAGCTTCTAGCTCTCTACCCTGTGTCTTCAAATTGCTTGTATTAGGGCTAGACATAGGAGACAAATGACATTCATCCCATAGTTCCTCCCATTTCTCATTTGAATCTACATTTCCAAAAGAGTGGGTTGTCTCACAAATCTCTTGTCTATATTTCCAATAGGCTTCTATTTTTTCAGCATTCCAGTCTTTATTCTTTAAGGATCTTCGTAAACCAGAAGTCATTTTGATTTTGGGGTCAAAATTCCTTTACTTAACATAAATTTTTTCCCATGGTCTATTTTTTTGAAGATGCAAATCCATTAATTCAACATAAAACTCAGGAATATCCTCCCTAGGATTTTTTTGGTTTTCCCAAAAGGGGTGGCCCTCATGTGCAATTCTGGTAGCAACCCTATTAGTCTTGATCCATGAAGCTATGAAACCATTTGGGTCATATACCCATTTATCTTCAATTAGAAGGAAACCCAAGAAGGCTAGCTTTCTAAGCAACACAATCTCATCATCTCTGGCCTCTAGTGCCATGTTGTTTGTCATCCATGGGACATCATACATTTTTCTCTTCTTCTTCCTAAAGCCATATTCATTATCTACCATAGACGCCTACCTGGTGACCTCTAAGAATTCTAACCTAAGGGTCAAAATCTTAGGTAGCAACACTGGTTCCCCACTAAAACCATGAACTCTAATAATAGTATGATGTGATCCAAAAAAGTAATCACAAGGGATAGGGAAATTGATCATAAGGTTTGATACACATGGAAACAATCTATTTATAACTAGTTCTAGGCTTAGATGACAAAAAGCAGGGGCAACAAAAAGTTCCCAAAATTCGTATGGGTTGCTAGTTTTGGAAAAAATATGGGTCCATGTAGACACAGGAGTGGTCTATGTAGACTAAAGCTTGGGTCATACATGTTTAGATGCATGTGTTGGAAAAATATGCCAGAGTTCTGATACAACATAAGGTGAAATAAATAAGAGGAATACCTAAAAATACCTTTAGCCCTGAATTGGGCAAGTTTTTCCACCATTGAATATGCAATCTGCTCAGAGAAATCAAGCTAATACTCCTGAGTCTTGTCAATAGTTTTCAATCTAAAGAGGATAGCCATTTGTTCCTCATAAACAGTTATATCATCTTTCATTCCAAAAATGAAAGCCATCATGGAAAGTGCATCTTGACTAGCTTGGGCAATTTGTGCTCTTGCTGTTGGTAGTGTCAGCACAGTAGTATCATCATCACCTAATTGTAGCTCTATTTTTAGAAACCTCAATTGAGTATTGACATTTTCCCACATTTTTTGCATCTTGACAATGGTGGAAAATGTGGCTTTCTTGTCATGGTACAAGGCCAACATGTCTCTGATAGCCTTTGGTGTAATTTGCACTGTGAATGGACCCTATTGTATGGTATTTGAAGGTGCATAAAATAATTTGGCACATATTTCAACCAAGTCAGGATAAGGATGCACACCTGGGAAAATGAATTGTGCCAGTTGGGAAGTCCACATCCTCATTGCAAATGTCTCATATTGTCCAACCTTGGACCTTTGAAGACACCTTTGATGTGCCCCTTCTCTGAGAGTTTTGCTACTAGTTCTTTAAATAATTGGGTCCATGATTCCATCTACATAATCTTTTACCTTTGCTAGGTCGTTTGCTTGACCAACTTCAGGGGCTCTAGTCCGCGGGTAGGTCTTTAATGGTTGTGCAGGGGATAAAGCATATGATTTGCTTGTAAGAAGCTTATCAAGTGATTCATAAATCCCAGACCCTTTTTGCGAAGACTATGCTCCCTCTATATCTATATCTATTCTTAAAAATAGTGAACTATGGTAACATGTATGAAGCTTTTGCAATAAGGAAACACTTTCACTTAAGCAGGTTTGCTATGAGATAAAAATGCAAGTAGTAGGGGTTTTCTAGTAGACGTAGGAATGTTTGAGAAATTGTAAGCCTTAACTCTTGTTATGAGGTATTTATTGACCCATCAAGTCTCCAAATGGCATTAAACCTGGATGACCATTAGCAAATCTTACTAAATCTTCATGGAATAATGAGTTAGACACGTCATGCAAGTGGTTGCGCAAGGTACCTTGGGGAATTAAGATTTGGGAGATATTTAAAGTTTCAGGAGTTTTTGAAAATTTTGAAAAAGTTTCTGAGCTATGGCTACATGTTCAAATAACACTTATTTAAAAGAATGAGCGGAAAAGAAAGTGGGAAAACAAAGCAATAAGGAAAGGGAAACTATCTAACTATAATACATTAGAGACACATCTTAACTAAAATGCTTCAAGTAGATCCCATTCACAGGAATCTCTTCAGGTTTGCCTTCCATTATTTCTAGCTCAAACAAATTATTCTATTTACATGCATGAATTTTATAGGGGCCAGTCCATAATGCTTCAGAGTTAGTATGTTGACCCAGCTTGGCAGCTCTTGCATCTCATTTCAAAACAATTGAGCCTACTTGAAAATGGGAATTTGAAGTCCTTTTATCAAAGTAGTCTTTAATTATTTTTTGATGATTTATTAATGAATCATGTGTCGCATCCCTCTTTTCTTGAACCTCTAAAAGTTCAGCAAGTCTAACTTGCATGGGGCCATTTTCTTCAATTTCAATTTGTTTTATCAGTTGGAGAGTAGGGATTTCCAAGCTTAGAGGTATTACAACAGGCTTGCCATATACCAATTCATATGGGGATATTTTTGTCACCTACTTAGGTGTAATTCTATCAGCCCACAGTGCTATATTCAACACTTTATGCCACTCTTTGTGATGGTCAGCCCCTATTTTCTTGATGAGTCTAATCAGATTCTTATTAGTTGATTCTGCTAATCCATTACCCTGAGGGTAATAATTAGAAGAAGTTTTTAGATATATTCCATGCTTTAATGCAAAGTCAGATATTTTAGACCCTAAAAATGCTTTAGCATTATCTTAAATTATGGTGTGAGGAGCCCCAGAGTGAGTAGTGATACTCCCTAGAAAGTCTAGGATCACATTTTCTGTTGCTTCCTTAAGTGGCACTGCCTCAGTCCATCTAGTGAAATAATCTGTAGTAGTTAAAATCCATTTGTGACCCATACTAGACACTAGATTTATCATTCCAATAAAGTCAAGACCCCATTGAGCAAAAGGTTCATCAACAATTATAGGACTAAGAGGCATTGCTGCATTCCTTCTCATCCCCACATAATATTGACAAGATTGACATTTTTAACCAGTTGATAATAGTCTATAAATAAAGTAGGCCAAAAATAACCTACCTCATGTATCTTTATGGCTATGGTCTTTACAGAAAAATGTCCACCTGAGACTCCATAATGCATTTCATGCAGTATTTTCTTAGCCTCATCCTTCTCTACACATCTTAAAAGTTTGCCATTAGAATTTCTTCTAAAAAGAACTTGTTCAATTAAAATAAAATGGACTCCTTGCATCCTATAGTATCTTTTCTTGTTTTGAGGGAGTTTTCTTGGGTAAATCCCATATTTCATAAAATGAATCTTGTTTGTAACCCAGGAATTTTGATCAACCTCTTGTATCCTCAATACAATTTCCTTTTCCATTTCTGAATCTGTTTTCATAGGTATCATCTTTTCAAGCTCTTGAGTCATATATTGGCATAACCCCCTGCCTCTGACTAACTTAGTAGGTTTGACTTCTACATCATATTCAAGGATCTTTGTTATCTAGTTTGCTCTTTTTTCAGTAATTTCACCCTCCATAATGTATTCTCTGACACTTGGGTGAGCCACAAGTATTAGAATCTTACTTCCTGATACTATATGCCTAAATGTCTTAAGGGCTTTTACCATAACATATGATCACTTTTCAATAAAGTTGTATCTGGTTTCATATTCCCTAAGAGTCCTTGAGAAAAAGGCTATTAGATGCTCTCCCTCCTGTCTATCATCTTTTTGTGTTAGAACAGTAGAATTACTGAGCTCTCCTCCATAAACATACATTACAAAAGGCTTAGAAAAGTCTGGGTTTCTAAGTACTGGGGCCGTTGAAATTGATTTCTTGACCTCTTCGAAGGCTTCCCTTCCTTCTGTAGTCCACTTGAAAATTAGGTCTTTTTTCAACAAGAGTGTCATTGGTCTTACTAAACTTGCAAAGTCAGATATGAACCAACTGACAAAATTAATCTTCTCCAAGAAAGATTAAATTACTTTTTTATTTACTAGAAGAGGTAAGTTCATTATAGTTGTAACTCTCTCTAGATCTATGGAGACTCCTTCTTTAGATACTATATGTCCCAATAATTTACCTTGATGTATGGTGAAGATGCATTTCTTGGGATTCAAGGATATTCCAAATTCTTGACATTTTTTAAAAACATATTCTAAATGATCAAAATGATCAACAACATTCTTGGAGAAAATAATAAGATCATCAAGATAAATCAAGATGATTTTATTTATAAGTTCCCCAAATGCTACATCCATAGCTCTTTGAAAAGTGGCTCCAGCATTTGATAGGCCAAATGAAATCTTAGCATATGCAAATGTTCCCCATTTGGTAGTAAAAATAGTCTTATATTGGTCTTCATCAGCCAACTAAATCTGATTGTATCCAGAGAAACCATCTAGCAAGGAAAATCTCTCTGATCCAGCCACAATATGTAAAATTTGTTCCATAGATGGCAAGGGATAGTGATCTTTCAGAGATGCTCTATTCAAGTCTCTGAAATCTACACAGAGTCTTATGTCACCATTCTTTTTCCTGACTGGTACTAGATTTGATACCCAGGTTGAGTGTTTGATTGGAAAAATTATTTTGGAATCTAAAAGTTTCTGCAGCTCATCTACCATTAGAGATTCAATTCTTGGATTTACTAGCCTCTGATTCTGTTTGACTGGCTTAGATCCTTTAGTCAATTCTATTATGTGCTGAATGATGTCTCTATTATATCCATGAAGGTCTTCATAGCTCTAGGCTATGACTCTATCATATCTTTTGCATAGGTCAATTAGTCTTTCCCTTTCCTCTTGAGTTGTAGAATATCCAATTTTTAATTTTCTTCCTTCACTCACCTCTATTTTAGAATAATCTACTTTGTTTACCTAGAACCTTTTCTTCTCTAGGCCTACATCTTCTGGATCAAATAGGTTTTCTAAAGTGATTAAGCCGTTGGGAAGCTTGTTATTCTTTAATTGTATAATTTGATCCCCATATGCCTCTTCAATTTTTGGTTGCAACTGATCAGTAAATTCCCCTGATTGTTGCAAGAATGAGAGTACCTAAGAATCATTCTCAAATACTTGCTAATTCTCATCATTGTCTAGGATAGTTGGCCTTACAATAACTTTTACTGACTCATTGTTAACTAATAGGCCAGTTACTAGATCAAACTATGAACCAATCTATGCCATCCTATCAGCTTAAAAATTTTGGGTTCTTGGAACTACTTCAATATTGAAAGATTCAAAATCTTCTATTAAGTCCCAAATTTTGTGTCTATAAGATCTCATCCTTACATTTTTGGCTATTGCATTTTCCCTAATTTGCTTCACCACTAATTCTGAATCTCCTTTTACTATAAGATTCTTTACTCTCTTTTTTTAGCTAAAATGAGCCCATGAACTAAGCATTCATATTTAGCATCATTATTAGTACAAGCAAATTGGAAACGAATAACTCTCAAAATTTTCTCCCCATTTGGAGCAACAAGACAAATTCTTGCTCCAGCACCACTTTTACTTCTAGCCCCATCAAAATTCAAGGTCCAAATTTTTGAATCTTTTTCAAATTCTTGAGTAGTTGGTGTCTCTTCCCTTAAAATATTTGGGATTTCATGATCTTCATAAAAAATGACATAAGTGCCCAGACCAGTAGAGTCATAATTTCCATATGGATCATTATGCATCATAGCTAACAAATGGTTATTTTCCTCTTCTTGGTCATGTTCAGTCTAGTCACCCAACTCTTCAACAAAAACTCTTTCTTCTTTATTTAACATAGCATAATCTACCTCTAATTTTGATGTTGGTTCATTGGTGATGTGATCTTTTGATATTGGTTCAGATAGGATTTTCATCTTTGAACCATATTTGGTTCTTAGGATGAGGTGAGACCAATCAAGGGACATATATCCTCCTAATTTGGCTGTAAAGTTTCTGGATAAACATAAACCAAAAATAGGAGGTATATATATGACTACTACATCTTGATTGACAATTATATTGGGATAAGTATATAATTGCAATGGGAGTTGTTTAATTCTCCCTATTGTTTGTACTGATTTGCCATCTAGCTACATAACTCCTTTATTAAGTGGTTCATACTTTATTTTTAAAGCATCAGCTATTTGACTAGGCATCACTGTAGTACTAGCCCTTAAATCTATCAATGCATTATGCAAGAGTTTCTTTCTAACTATCAGAGTCAAATAGAAAGGCTCTGGTTTGGATTTACTTACCTCTACTACATTGTTCACAAAAGCTGTTGTCTTTAGAGGAACTATGTCCTTGAGTTTTTCTTTATCAACAAGTCCTTCTTTGGTGCCATTATGTTTAGGCATTACTTGGCCTTGTAGAGCTTCTTGTAACAATGTCTTTTGTTTAGGAATAACTAGTATGTCCCATATTGATACTTGTGCTGGAGTCCTCTTCAGTTGTTCCACCACATTCATTGGTCCTAATGCTTGAGTTTTTTGAAAGTAAGGATATCTTGATTTTTATTAGATTTATGTAGGAATCACTTGGTTCTGCACTGGCTGAGGCACTTTTTGTCTGACATCTATGTTTCTTTGACCTTGAAATGGAGGATTCTCCATAACTTGATTATTTGCAACTTTAGGTTGTTCCATCATTCTTCTCTTTGATCTAGTACAGCAATCTGATTGCACCACTAGTTTCTTGGAAGTAGAAGTTTCATTCAAGAATATTGATTCTTCATCTTCAACCCATAAAAAAAATCATGTTTAGGGCTATTTCTTCTTCTTGTTGCAAATACATCCCTTACATCTGAGCCATCAGGATTGAATTTTACATACCAAGAGACTGATAAGTTTGTGCATCTGAAGTATTGGAAAATTGTTAATCCATTCTTCTTTGCTCTGCTACCTTTTGTTGTATATTACCCATGGGACAATCTCTAGGCATATGAGCATTATTACAAGGGAAACACCAGGCATTGGTGCCATCTACATAATTATTCTGCCCTTAAACAATCTCCCTATTTGGATTGGGAGGAACAACCTATGAGGGTGTAGGGACTGCAACTAATTGGTTTGCTAGCTGAGGGTTATTTTGCCTTTGAGGACGCTGATATTGGTTTGGCTGTGATGAAAATCTATTTCCTTGATAGCCTTGATATCAGGGTCTGGGGTAAGGATTCTGTTGTCTCTTTATGTTAATTAGCTCATTAGAAAATGTCCTTAATATGTTTTTGATATCATTTATCTCAGATGATTGGGTAGGGACAAGTTATTTAGTAGATGGTTGAGGATATTTATGCATAGACACAGGTGGAGCTATGGAATTAGGGGATTTTTGAGGTAATGGCAAGGTAATTTCTAGGAACATGGGCATGGGAGGCCTTAGGGGCAACTTTCCAGCATCTATTAAATTATTTTCAGCTCTGACTGCATAGTCATAAGCCTCTGGCAGAGTCTGACCTCCAAGTGACTGAATCATAACTGATATATCTGAATTTAAAGCCTTAAGATAAAACACTATAGCCATACCTAGTAATGGTCTTGTTGTAGCAGGAATTCTTTCCCAAGTCTTTTGAAATCTTGAATTGAAGTCAGTCATTGCTTCTTGTGGTTCTCTTTGAATAGTAATCAATTATTACAACAGAGAATATTTATCACCCTTTTCTTCAAATCTTTCAAATAAAAGATCTCCAAGTTGATCCCATGTATATATTGTATTTGGAGTCAAGGATCGGTACCATTCTAGATCCTTCCCTTTAAAATAAGCTGCTAATAATCTTATAGCCACATTTTGTTGTGTGACAACATGTATGGCATAGACATCAAACACATCTTGCAAATGTTCTTCAAGTGTTTTAAAATCTTGCCAACTAAATTTGGGTAGAGCTTTCAAGACATTTACTGGAATAGGGTCCCAAGTGGCTAGTGGTATTGGTAGAATCAAAGGACTGCCAATGTTCCAACTTGCATAATTCCTTAGGGGTATAGGAGCTCCCATATTTACTCTTAGTATTGATATAAACTGATTGACTCTTCATCTTAGACTAGTTATCAAAGGTGGAAAAAGAATACCTAGATTTACAACAAATTGAGATGTTGTCATTGGTCCATAGCTCTGACTCCTTGTAGCTCTCTGGTTCATATGGTCTTGAAAGAAACTTCAAGATGGTGTCCCACCAGGCATGCCAAAAATTGTTGATGATTAAAATTTCACTATTTCTAACACCAACAATGGGAAGTTTCAAGAATGTGGGACTTGCAACCTGAAACAACCTCCAGATTTTAAAGAAGCTAGCTCTTCTTTATATCAAGGGTATAATGGGAAAAATTATAGGAATTAAATAGAAATGCAAGTACAACTAAAAAAACTCTAACTATGGCGATGCGCCTGAATTTAATTCAGCCCTTAAGCATAGTGAAGCTATATGTAAGATTTAATTACATTCAAGAGCAAACAAGGCATGATCAATGTAAAAGATGAAAAATAATAGAAACAGAGGCTCACAACTTAGACTAATTTTGCAGTGACACAAAAGATATCAACAAAGGCACATAACTCAATTTTCTTATTAAATCTCCAATCACATAAAAGGCACAGAAACATGCACAGTTACATAAACTTTCTAACTCAAGAAAATAGAACAAAGGAAAATGATATTCCTGATCACAACTAAAAAAGTCTAAAAACTCTTGACAATAATCTCTTGCAAAAAATTCTCTATCTTTTGATGATGATTCTGGTGATCTCTGTACCCCTATTTATAACATTGGATTAGCTCTAGATTGTCTACACATTCCCAATCTAATGGCCTAACTGAACTCTAACTGAACTGGAAGTGTCTAACACAGGATATTTCTTGGATCTAAAATGTTCTATCTTCCTACAATTTCATTGGCTGAAATAGATACCCAGGATGCTTCCCACTTTCAAATAGGAGAGGAGACTTGGCTGATTCCTTCTTTCATACTTGAAAACCTTCTTATTATTCAGGAGGGACTAGAAAATGACACTTGACATGTTCTGCAACAATTACCAAAGGCACACAACACTTTCCACGTAACTTATACTCTTTTTGTGTCTTTACTCAGGAGTGTTCCTCCTTTGACATCTATCGCAACCCACTTCTTCAAAACTTTAACAACTTATAGAAAATGGGACCCACAACATTTCTCACCCTAGCAACTTCAAAAAGGGAATAGGGACAAGTGGCCCTTTCTGCTCATCTTTAGCCAAGGACATGTGTTGGTCTCCACTGCTTTTAGCTACCCTTTGAGAATTCTATGGAAGGTGACACTTGTCAGTCTTTACATCACCTTGTCTATACTATAGAAACATTCAGGCCTCATTTCATATTTACATGGATGGAAACACTTGGCAGCTTCCACTTGCCTCAAAAATAAAACCCAGGACCCACCAAAGTCTTTACTTATCAATGAAACAAAATGAAGATAATTCAGATGTTGAAACATGGCATCTTCCACTTTCTTCAGCTAGGGATATGTGGCATCTTCCATTTCTTTTAGAAAATCATATTGAAACCTTCCGTGATTGCCACTTGGCACCTTCCATTTGATTATGAGAAAAGATTTATTGAAAAGAAGCTTTCGAGACGTTTAAGAAACATGAGATGTGGATGTTGACACTTGTTGCATTCTGCTAAGTTACTATGAGACACATGGCATGTCCTGACCAACTTCTATAAATTATGAAAGGTGCCTCAGACGATGACACTTGGCAGCTTCTGCATGATTTTGACACTTAGACAAAATTAAGGCAAAAAGAAATTTGAGCCCACGCTCTGAGTCAAAAACTTCACTGTCTTGAACCAAAGTGTGCAGGGACAAAATTTTGGATCACGCAACTAAAAATCAAAATAAAATGTAGAGTATTTTTTACTTTACAATAATGTTCTTGCTTTTCTAGTAAATGAGCAATTTCTGAAACACTATTTCTTAGCAGATCCAACTAGAGATGCTTCTGAATGGTTATGAGTTTAGCTATAAATATAGGAGTAAATTATATTTATTAATTTTTAGAGTAGATTTCCTATTTTTTGTTATTTTTTTTCTTAGTTTAGTTGTCATGCTTTTGTAGATTAAGTTCCCTATTTTCCTAGAATATATTTCCTACTTTATGCATTTGATTTCATAGTTTAGTTATCATGCTTTCTAGATTAGATTTCTTAAATCTATAGAATAATTTGATCTATTCCTTATGTTGAACCCATCAAAATCCTCCTATGAAAGGGTGACTAAAGGCACAAGAAATAATACTCATTGAGGATTGCTCCAACGGTAGCTAAAGTTCCAGAATCAAGGTATGTATTGACTAAAATTAAAGTTTTATCTAAACTAAATAAGTACACCAGGTCTTTTCAAGCTGCTCTAACATTTTTATACAAATTTTATAAAGATTTTTCACTTTTTAAGGATCAATTACACTTATACATGCTTAAGGCTTGAATGTGAGATAATAGACATTGATAAGGATATATTCTAACATGAATTATTTGATCAAATTAAGTTTTATTATATACATACACCTGGCCAATAGTGGTTCCCAAATCTTCTTCCATATGTGTTAATAAAATCATATAAACTTATGGGAGAAATGTGATTCAAGTATCTCTATTGAGGATATAGACATTTGGTTGATAATGGAGCAATTCTTAGAGATAAAACAAAGGTATCTCTATCGGGGATATATATGCCTAGCTAGAAATAGAGCAATGATCAACTCACATTACTTTTTTAATCAAATCAAGATATTAAATGAACCTTTAGTTTTATCTAATTCCTTGTTAAAACACTTATGTTAAGGTTAATTTAACTTCATAAAATGAGACACAAATCTTAAAAGTGAAATGGGTTTGTATGTTGCATGAAAAGTTAGAGTCCCTTTTAATTATCTGATTTATTTATTTATTTCTTTTAAAAGTTAAAGTTTTATCATAGTACATGAGTTGAAATTCTAGGTTCTCAAATACCAAGGAGTATTTCCCCATTGAATTTCCAATTGTTGTGTCCTGACACAACCCATTTGAAATTTTCAAATAGGGACCCACCTTGCCTATAACACTTCCTTCAATATAAGTTTAACAATAAGATAACCTTAGAAACCATAAATTGGTCTACTTTATGAAGTTATATGGTTACCTTATTGTCTAATTTTAATTTTTTATTACTTTATGAAAGTCAAAATTTAAGCATGAGAAAAAATGTCTTACATTAGTTTTGGATTTTATTTCTAAATTGGGCTTTCAATTTAAAGGACTAATGAAACTAGTTGTGTTAAGTTTTAGTTTATTTTGGACTATGATTATATGCAAGGTTGTTTTTGTGACTACAATCTTCTATTACTATCTTAGAGTTACCTTCATCTTACCAAGTGTCACCATTTTGCCTATCCACTTATTTTCATTCTAACGATCAAATCATGAATGATCCTGGGCATATGAAATCACAAGATCATGACAAGTGGCACCATCACACTCATCTATAATTACTCAATACTTATGAAAATATTTGAAAACTAGTGGCTAATTGGACATGCAAGATCACTCCACACATATCCATCCCATTTACCTATGGCCTAAGCAATAAACACGTATTAAGAAATCATTTAGGCAACCAAACAAGTGATAATTGTCCACATGGCACCATCCCATTCATCTATGACCAAAGACTATTAACATAGTTAATAATTCCAAATAACCCTCTTGACAAGCAATAACCATCCATTTATCATTATCAGAGGAAGCCATGCCCTACCAAAGGGTAATACACAATTAAAATCCAAAGACCCTCTGGGCAAGTGAGATCCTACCAAGTGTCTCAATCTCATTCATTTGAGGTTAAAACACAAAGCTACAAAAGTTAGAGCATGACATCTAAAGAGTTAGTGATATACCCCCAGTTTCTCTCTCTAAAAAAAGTAGGTTCAAAATAGGAAAGTAAACCCTAAAAGTGATATAAAGAGATATCTATCATTTTAAGATGGCTAAGCATACAAAGTTAATGAGAAGGTGCCACAACATTAGTTTTTAGTGGCAGGTAAAGCCACTAAAATCTAACATTGTAAAATAAAAATCAAAACTCAAATGAAAAGGAAGTAGATAGGTAATGAAATAAAAGCTCATCATTTGTAATTAATGCACATGAATTAGAAACTCAATGCATTCAAGTTTCAAGCCTAATGAAATCTTTGCAATATATTTGGCCTTCAAATTAACATTGAACTTCGCTTCTCTCTTATTATCTTGTGAAGTTTGTAAATTTGAGCTTTCCAATGAAACAAAAGACCCCAACTTTCTAGTGCATTCAATAAATACATCCACAAATGTTTAGTGGCACCTTCTTCACATGTTCCCCCTCAATCTACATATTCCATTTTTAGAAGGATAGAAAATATGGACATAGTGTTTGATCCAATATATTTAGAGCATTGATTTATTCACTATTCAGATATTTGGACAAAATTGATGCAACAGAGCCATATAAGGCTACATACAAGTTTCCCATATCTACAAAATAAATACATTGATGATGTAATAAAAATCAAGGAAGTGGGCTTACATAATGCTACAACACAACTAGAGGTAATTCCCCATATCAAATTGTTATATGATTTATTTTTCAATGGTAAAATTTATAGGAATATATTACATTTTTGACATAACATGATCTCTATGGCATACATTGAGGGAAATGAATTTGAGAGATACTATAGGTTTCTATTTCCTAAGATGACCTATAACTAGCCTACAATAGACACATGGTTATCAACAAATATAGTCAAGGGTAAATTAAAATAATAGGCCACAAACCCAAATAATTTTTTAATTTAAGGCCCAATTTCATCCATTCCCATAGTGAAGTTTAGACTAGGAATAAGAGTGGACATGACACTATTAAATAGGATATGTGGTTTCCCTAGTATTTCTTATATCCATGAAATATGGGTCCCTTTATTGGATATCATTCTAAGTTCAAAAAAAATTATAAGCCTTAGGGAGATCATTAGTTCCAATTTGGAATTCCAAATTTCCAACCTAGAGAATTTATTAGATGGTAATTTTTATATGATGTTGTATTTGGTAGATGCTATAAAAGCCACATTCACTAGGTCCCCAGATGAGAAATGGGATCCATCATATGAATATCTAAAGAATATAATTTATTATGAATTTAACCTCATTGATACACACACACACACACACACACACACACACACACACACACACACACACACACACACACACACACACACACACACACACACACACACACACACACACACACACACACACACATCAATGAGGTTAAATTCATCATAAATTATATTCTTTAGATATTCATCTGATGGATCTCATTTCTCATCTGGGGACCTAGTCAATGTGGCTTTTATAGCATCTACCAAATACAACATCATATAAAAATTACCATCCAATAAATTCTCTAGGTTGGAAATTTGGAATTCCATATATATATATATATATATATATATATATATATATATAAGTTTACAAAGTAGATTTAGATAAAAATAGACATGTTTTATCTAATGGTATACAAAGCCATTTATGGGAATGCAATGCCCAGGTTGTTGGAACCAATTAAAACAAGTATTAAAAAGATGGGGTACTATTGGTTCCATCCCAAATATAGAGTGATAAGGATAAAGGGAACTTATGTAACCCCATTATATCTACTGAGGTATGTTATAGATAAGTTGACTGAGCAAGGCATTACTTTCCAATTATCTAATAGTGTAGACACTAAGTTGAAAGGTATCAGGCATGGAATTATTTACAAGCTTCCTTTAAGTATTAGTTGCATACAATATGATAATTTTTATTTAGTGGGTAAGGTTAGGATGCATTATGGTTTGGGAAAAGTTGTATTTAGGTATTGAGAATCAAGGCAAACCATTAGGGATGTTGTTGAGAAGCTCAAAAATAATGTTAAAATCACATATGGTCATTAATGGTTTAAACATGACCCCATATTTTTAAATACAAAGGATGATACTGAGGTCATAATAAGAATTAAAAAAGTAAATATGTCAATGACAGTCGCTCAAATGATCTAGTATGATCCTAATATCATAGAGGAAGATGCAAAAATGATAGATAATGAGGACATACCTCCAGTATAGTTTCACATTCCTCATACTCAAGTGGAAATAAGCACATCCATGGAGACTGACTAAAAAATTAGGTATAATATCCTCAAGGGCCTTCCAAAACCTCTAGGTGAAACTATTCCACTACTTACCATAGGCATGGGAGTAACTCTAGTTCCCAATAGGCCAATAGGGTCACCTTCTATCACATAGATGCATCCACCATCGATAATGAAATGAGTAAGGGGTTCTATTCCATATCCAAAAGATATTTTTGTAATCACATTTACAAAAAGTATCTATTTCTATTCCGATTACATCTTCATCATTATTGATTCTAGTAGTACCTTCACCATTGACCACCATTACTACTACTAATTCATCACCTATAATCCCTATGGCTACACTATTGTTCATTATTCCATTTCAACCTATAGGTCCGATTAATACCTCTATTATGTCCCCTATCATTACAAACATAAGGAATCCCAAAACTCCTCTGACATATCCTTAGGTTCCTACAATAATACAATAAGAAGAGAGACCTATAGAATATTTGGTGTTCCACTAGATCCCATTTATACAGAGACATGGAGAATAAGAAAGAAGTGACCTAGAGGGGGAAGAAATGGGAGAACATAACTAAGAGGATGAAGAACAAAGGGAGTAAGAAACAAATGAGGTAGCTTCAAGATCCCATCAAGAAGTCACAATCTAAGGATCTACTCACACATAAGTAGTTATCTTTCCAAGCTCTCTTCCTAATGTTATAGTGCATCAATTAGAGAGCATTGTAGACACTATATTATTTTCTATTCAGAAGAAATAAATGAAACATTGTAAACTACACAAGCCATAGTAAAATTTGATAATATGAAAAGTGTTACTTTAGAGGCATCAAAAATGGTGGAAATGCCTACTTCTGATGAAGGTGATAATGTTATCAGAAATGAAAACAATTAGGTTGTTGACAATGTAATTTATTCCATTATTATAATTAATACTCCATTGATATTAGTATAGTTGGATAAGATATTGATGAGACTTCTTATACTTCAATGGATGATTATTTGAGAAAAACCAACCAAGTACTACTAACCTCTTTTTTTATTCCACACCTACTACCACTACCATGGTTGCTTATACATCCATTACCAAATACTTATAGAATTTGACTTAAACCCCAATAACCCATTCTTTATTTAGTAGTAATTATCATAAGTAACACATTTTAAATAATTAGTGTCTTCCTCCATTTTTATTACATAGTCTCCACCATAAAGTCCATCTACCAAATAAGGTATACCTATTTCCCAATCCATTTCAATAGATTATTTTGTAGTTTCTATGTACAAAACCCTGAGAAAAACCAAATAAGTCATTAATACATCTCCACCAAAGAAGGACACAAGATGGAAGAAATTTAATCGTTCCTTTCCTAATTCTTCATCACCTTCTCCTTCTATCCAATCTACTTCAACATAGATGCTTCCACCAAGAAATCCCCCCACCTTCTACTTCTACACCTATAGATTAGGATGGTGAATAAGATATAGTAAATATTACTCATTAGAAACAAAAGTTGTAGAAGGATGAAACAAGCTAGAAAAATTTAGTTATTATCAAGCAACCTAAGGTGGCATTTCATTTTGATAGACAAACTAATACATTAAGAAGGGTGAAAAAGAAGACTTTGCTAGTTGAAGGTGAAATTATGGAATTAGAGCAGAGGGAGGACATATTCTCCTTAACAAAGAAAAAAAAGGGTCACCTAGGGGACGTAGATGAGTACAAAGAGGATCCTTATATTTTTTTAGATGTGACTAAGGGAGTTATCAAGAATATGTTCAAAAATTGTGATCAATCAAAGAAGAGATTAAATGAGAAGAATGTTATTGAGACTCTCTAGGATATTGTGGATAGTGTGTAGGGAGAAATAAAGACATTATATAACATCATTTTTTTAGTAAGAGCTGTAAGAGTAGAATCACACCCTGAGTGGGGAAATGTGTTTAAGTGTTATGATATTATGAAAGATGTGGAAGCCAAGGTTGATTTTATAGGTAATGCCATAGGGAATAAAGCTTATTCACATTTAAATCTAATGTTGGCACCATATGTTACATGAGCACAAAACCATGTAGCCAGTAAGAGGGATATTTTGTTGGAATGACATAAGGAAATGCACGCCTTGGTGAAATAGTTTATAAGCCATGAATAATGGGCAGTTTATATTTTGAAAAATATGAAGGTTATAATTATCTATACTCATCTTGGAAAATTAGTTACAAGACCCATTTTTGAGAATCTACTCTAGGTGGCTAATGATAAGTTTTGAGTTGAATCAAAACCATACCAACATGTAAAACCAATGAGAAAATAATATTGTTAATAAATTTTGTAAAGAATAAAGTGGCCAATACACATACCCTCAATGTGGTATTTAAGGCTTCTATGATCATTCATGGGAAATTGATGGACAAGATTATGTAGCTATTAAAAGGTCCATCCTTTATTTTAAAATAATCAAAATAGAATTTGACTCAATTTTTGCATTATATAAGAAACTGGAGGCACATAAGTAGGGAAATACTTTAATAGAGACACCATCTATCCTTGCTAGATGTTGAGTATTCAGTCTCATGGGTATAAAATGGTGTAAATGTCAAAGGGACTCATTTTTTTATACTTTTAATTACATTTCCACCAATTCTCTTATTGACTATAGTTGCAATCCTAATAAAAATGACTACTCTAGATGTAACTATAGTGGTGGCAACTAAGACTTCAAGCATGTAGGCTTCATCTTCAAGCAGTGCCACTTTAGCCCTGTAGGTAATTATTTTATATAATTGAAATTCTAAGTTGTGACTCGAGTCTATCTTTATCTTGGTTATCTTTGTGTCTAAGATTTTTGACATAGAAGTATTGTATGCATGATGTTTATGTGCATGTATTGTAAACATGCATTGTATGTATGGGATTCAACACAATTTTAATTTATAAGATGTAAATTTAGACTCTACTTGAAGGATGGGGTATCCCCATACCAATATTATTTATACTTGTGATCTCCTCATTCTAAAGGGGGGAGTTTATTCTGTAATTAAGATGAATAAGAAATTATGAGGATTGTTCTACAAGTTTGTCTTGATGTGTGTTTATCTTCCAAATCTTATGTCTCATTAAAGAATTTCTATCGTAATGGTATTCTAGTTTTATGAGCTGTGTAGAAGTGATTTTAATATATTTATTAAAATTGTGTTATATTTAATTTGAGTTCTCTTTATTTATTAATCATAATCTCCCTTTGAAAAAGGATGTGCAATAACAATCTTGCATTGTTAGCAATGTTTGGTTATAAACATTGAATTTTACTGTATTTGTTTCTTTTGGATCTTAATTGTGTTTGTGAATTTTGTGTGTTAATATTAAATTACAATAGACATTAGTTTTTACCATTTGTCCAACCTATAGCATAAAGATCAATTTGGAAGGGTTTCATTTATCTTTATGTCATAAAACCTCCTTCCTTGGCCTACCTTCCAAATGTTTTTATAAATTTTGATCCAACCTAAATTAGATTACTTCCATCCATCCAACTCAAGTAGACTTTTGGTTTATTTTATATCCCATCACATATTAACCATCTGAGGTAAATAACCCATTACTTACCACTATTCCACCGCATGGTCATTTACAAAACTAAATAACCTACAACTCATACCTTGGAGTGAAATTATTTACTGATCTTAAAATGTTAGAGGTGTCCTTGTAGTATTATATTAGTGTGTATACACCCACATCAACAAATCCCACATAAGGGGGAGAAATACATCGGTCTGAGGACCTCTTCATAGGATATGGTTATGTAGGCAACACTCAATAAAAAATATGTATTTGAGGTTAGCTCGACTTCACTTGGGCCCACTAACCCCCATTTTTTAAAGGTGGAATGCCCTAATTAGAGGATATAAGGTTTCATCAAAATATTGATATCAAGAACATGTGTACTCAATCTAAATAGAGAATCTACAATGTAATAATCAACCCTGATAGGCATAGGTGAAATTTCTAATAAAGAGATAATTTTTCATATCAGACACTCGTGACATAATTAATATACTAGCATTGATGCTAGTGTCCATAGGGTGACACAGGTGTCTAAGCTAAAAAAAATGAATATTCAAAATCTGACAATAAGATCCATATCTTCAAAATACCTACACTACTTAGATCTGTCTGCACATAAATAAAAAAGCTAAATATAATTTCCCTTTGTATTGCTATCATCAAAACATTGAATTTTATACTTTCCATATTTTGCATATTGTTAGATTCGATATATCTTATTAGAATATTAGTAGAATCTAAATTCATTTAAGTAGCCTAATTTTTAGAGTATCTTACTCTTTGTTGGATTAAGCTACTCTCTTATTTAATCCTTATTTACAAAAAGGGTTAAATAGTATCAAGATGTAAATTACATGAGTGAATATCTCATAAAGTTTGATGAGTCCCTAATCTTGGTTTACTCCTAAGAAGATTAATGTGGAGATGAGTCTTGCAAGTGAAAGGTGTCAGTACGAAAAAATTAACATTTTTATATATGCCCAATGAATCTCATCACTTGACATAATAATCTTTTGAGTGATGGCTCTTCATGAAAAGCATAGTATCAAAAAATGTAAATGACTATAATGAGATACTTAGAGAGATGAAATATGAAATATGTCTACCTTAACTATATTTCTAAAAAAATTGATGCATGTGTATACATTAGTCTTGATCATGGAGGTGAATATAATGCTCATTTCATTATCAATTTTTTTATGTTGACCCTAATGATGTAAGACTACATGGACTAATATAATATTAGTGTATGCATATGAGTCTAAGTGTAAATGTATGAATTATGATATATTTCAACAAATATGGTAATATAATGGATCTAGATAGCCATAAGGGAAATGATATTTCATGTTTGAAGACCTAAAGGTTATAAGGTGAAAGTAGGGTCTATTGTTGCTTGCAAAACATGCCCCATTTTCAAACTAAAACTGGGGACCCTCTTTTTGATTTGGAGTTTAGTCTTATCCCATTTTAGGAGTTCATTATGGTTGCTGGTTTAAATCTGCATTCTTGGGTGTCCATTATACTAGATGTTAAGATTTGAAATTTGAATATGCTTCATCATTTTAACTAAGTCTCAATAATCAAATGTTCATCATAAGTGTTTAGTCTAATTCACATCTTGGGTTACTTTAATTTAAATATCTGAATTTGCATAATTGTACTAAGTATTAGTCTATTTGTTTCCTTGTGTTTAAAAACACATTTTTATAGCTTTCTTTTAGTCTATTTTGCCTTAGGTTTATGCAAATTATCTATCTATTTTAGATTTTTATTGCTCCTTTTCTTAAACAATTTGATCCATTTTGATTCTCATTTCAATTTAAATGACTAAGCATTCATATAGTTTCATTATATTATTTAATCACTTCTCATAAAAATGGATGACACTAGATTTTGATTCAAGCAAAATGGCTAAATTTATTCAAAGATTCATTTTATACTTAGTCATTTTCCAACTTTCACCTTTGTTGTTTTTATTTAGGTATTTAACCATTGCTTTTTAAATCAATTTATTTATTATGCCTTTTTATATTATTCCCTTAGGTACTCAAAGTAAATATCATCTCTTTTTTATTCAACATGGCAAATTTACGTAGCTCCTAGTGGCCTAGATCCATCTAAGAAGTCTTTAAGGACTTAGTTGATTTCTTGATTTTGACCGAAGCTATGCCATTTTTTTTCTAAGTAGGACTTAGCCATTTCTCTTCAAAGGTGGCTTGATGCCATATGTCGATCTCCTAGTAGTCCTAAACATGTTTGAGAGTATTTTAAAGACTTAGTTGATTTTTCACAAATTTTAATCAGTGTGTCTCCATGTTTATAAAACTTTGGGTGAGTAGGTGAGCAAGATGACACCACATGGCACAATTCTACTACACCACTTTCTTATAGATTTTCTTGTAGCTAAAAATGATGTCAAAGCCCCAAGTAAATGGGTGAGATGTTTCCATGTGGTGAAATATTGATGCTTCATAGCCCTAAGATAGTTCATGCAAGTAGAGGGGTGTGTTAAGGCAGGTGTGAGTGAGATGTTACTGTGTGGTGAAATATTGATGCTTCATAGCCCCAGGGTGGTTCATGCAAGTAAAGTAGTATGTCAGGGTAACAGGTGAGTGAGATGTTACTGCATGGTAAAATATCACTTCACCATGGAAGAATATTTAGCATGCACTTGAGGTCTCAATGTAATAATAGAAATACAAGGAGGATCCACATGGATAGGACTTGTATTTTCATCTCAAGGTCTATAGCTGGGAAAAAATTGATTAAAATCAGCTAAGTGCTTAGGAGGTCCAAAGGGAAGTTTGATACTTAAGATAATTTTGTCCTTCTCGAGCTTTCCTATCCCTTCTTGAGGTTGTTAAAAATTTCTCAGGCCCAATTCAATCAAACTATCATAGGCAATAACTTCTTAGGGAGTCTTAATGTAGATAAAAGTTTATACTTAGCTTCTTTTAAGTTTTTCGTGTTAGTCTCTTGAAGTCAATATCCTGAGGTGTCAAAAACATCAAAATTTTACAAAGGACAAGAACTAATTAGTGAGCACCATGTGGAATTTTTAAGTCCCAAATTCAAATTCCTAGGTTGACACAGTGATCAGAGGTGTCAGACCTAGAACCAATCAGAAGAATCCATGCAAATTGATTATCAAATGCACCAGTTTCCCAATCTTGATACAGATGTTAGGGCCTAGGAGAGCCCAAACCAACTAAAGGTGCCATATCAACTAGAGGCATAATGGTCCCTTTCTTGGTCTTGATAGATATGTTAGAAATTAGGAGATCTTGACCAAATCAAAGGACACCATGTGCCTCAAAGGTTAGGAGTGATTAGATCTAACTAATGATATCTCACTTATGTTAGATGAGTTAGTCTGTCAGCCCTGACAGAGATGTCAGATATCAAGAGAGATTGATGTAATAAGGAAATATTAAGCAACCAATAATTTGAGTAGTTAGTCTCCCTGACTTAAAAATATGTCAAACCCTAGGAGATTTTGATGTATCCCATCATGACACATGGCATAACTAGGCATTTTGGTAGATGGGCCCCTAAAGGCCCCAAGATGGTCAAAACTAAGTACAAGTGGAATCATAGGGGATAATAAAAGGATGAAACATGTCCCTAAATGGTATCTCATCCATCTCAAGGGTATAATAATGAAGTGTTAGGCTATGCCTAGGTATTGACCATTGACATGAGGACCAATAGAGAGGTGACAGGTGGCATGAAGAAGGAGCTCCTTGGGAAGATTTAAAAATGAGATGGCTCAAACCTACCATGCCCAAGTAGAGATGATCTTTAGAGAGCCTCTAATGATCCTCACCAAGATAGACTGAGAGTTTGACCTTGTGATAGTTACACTTGAGGTCAAAGAGGCAAAGTTCAAATAGTTGGGAGCTAGCTTATCTGTTCCCCCTACACATATAAGTTTGGTATTCCTCATGGATCTTTTGAGGTGAATGAAAGGGATTTTTTTTCATTTTTTTGAATTATGCAATTATAACTACTAGGAGTGGCTATCATGGCCCAATATGGTAATATCATGCTACTTTGAGGCAAATCCTATCCTTATTTATAAATATATAATTACATTACATTTTTGAGGTCGATAAAATTTTAGCTCAAAAGTGCTGTCAGAATCAAGCCAAGATTTCACATATAATTTCTTTCATCCTTTTGAATTATAAAAAGTTGGCCATGATCAATACTTTTGTAATAGAACTTGTTATTTTAACAAATGTAATTTCAACCTTTATGAAATGTGTATTCTATTTGTCAATTATTTATCATTTCAGTTTTGAATGAATGTTAGTGTTCATATAATTGTTTTAATGCTCTATCATTTTACAAATGCAATGATTATGATGTGATTGTCTATGATAAATTCTTTGTAAACTCCTTTAATTTTTATTATAATATTGATAACGTATGTGTTAGTCTACAAGTTATCTTATAAGTTTATTTGTTATTTACTATGGACTTTTAGTATTGATATTTAGTGAGGGTTCATAAATCAAGCATTCTTCATTACTTCCTTAGACTCTTCCCATTGTGTAGTATTAGAGTTAAACCCTTTAGTGAAACTTAACACAGTGTTATAACTATGGAAAATGCACTTAGTTTGATTTTTTAAGCATTAATCTCATCTTGATTTGGAAACACTCTTTCTTGCCTTACTCTTCCCTCTTTTTTGTGTTTATTTTGGAGATTGAACTACCCCTCCCTTTCATTTAGAAAATGGTAAAGTAAAATGCATGAAAATTAGTAACATATTCAAGTAATTAACTCATTATTCAAAGAAATTGGTACTAAACCTCTAGTGGTGGCATTGCATCTCTCAAAAACTATTCCTCATAGGCTCTATTGTGAAGCCAAAAACCTGTATCCGTGCCCTGGGTTGATCTCACATCAGTCATAAAATAGAAGATGAAAATCAATCATTTTTTCCATTATATTCTCTTTAAAAACATCCAATATTATGAGTTTTTATGGAACATGATCTTGGAGTAAATAAAAACTGGGGCTAGAAGGATGGAACATTTGGATTAATTTAGACTTAATATTGGTTTTAAACTTGATACCCTTTCCTTTACACTTTTTATATTATTATGTGATTTAAACAAACACAACAATAGATAGATATAAAAGGAGGGATTTTAATAATTTCTATGTTGAGTGCTAACTTATTTGAGATTATGTTTGTTGATGGTAATGTACTAACTATTATTTATCTATGAAACACCTTGGATTCCAATTCACCCATCACTAGGGTTATGTCCCATTACAAATGAATAGTAGTTTCACCATTGTAATTCCATAGGAGACCTAGACTCAATAGACCCAAAGCTACATTAATTCCTACTAGCTCATCTTATCATCCTCCCCCAAAAAGATTGCCTAAGATGGCCTAATTGGCTAGCTCAACCATTAACATCCTAAGAGTTTTCCATGACTTACTTAAAAACCCTGAGAGATATCTTCCTCATTTCACTCTCAGTGTAGGATGGATTGTTGAAGAGCATGTGACCTCCTTAAAGACCACCTTAATGCTTCTAAATGTAGAACATAAGGATGTGGTGTGCAATATTTTCCCCTTCACATTGATGGATGCAACATATGATTAGTTTCTCAACCTCCTTGAGAACTCAATCCCTAGCTAAGAACATTTTAGTATTGCCTTCTTTGCGTAGTTCAGGAAAGTGATCAAACCTAATGTCCTTTACCAGTAATTTTCTTATATTAAATGAGAACCTAATGAGACTATCATAAATTTCAAAAATATATTTTACAAGATTTATAATTGGGTTATCGTGCTTTACCAACCCAACCCCAAACTAACACTTGAAATGTATTAAAATGCCTTGGACCCTTGGATGGCTATGTTCCTATGGCAAGACCCCAAAAAAGTGGACTTACCCCTAGATTATGAAAATGACATTAAGGTAGATAAAAATTGAGCCCAAAAGGTCAAATGATGGCACCCATTCTTAATGCATTACCATAGATTGTTGGATTGAGCCTCTTGCCCAATGATAATCAGAATATCCCAATGTTTTAGCTATTCTCCATTAAAAATCAACTCCTACTAAGTCATGCTACACCAAACCAAAACTTGGGTTTACTTAACCCATAAAACCATGAAATTACTCCTTAGTTACAACACCAGGTGATTTTAATGACAACTAACAATACCTAGAACATACCCCAAGAGTCCACAAAGAATGAGTTGGATGCCATTTAGTGAATGGTATAAAACATCAGCATTGATTTCCTTTGGATACAAATGCAGATAAACAAATTTAATGTGGAGAGTTATAACATTAAATACACATACCAAAGACCAAATAGGAACTACAATCATCCCCATAGTCTACTGGAACCCTCACCCAATATGTTATCAGAAGTTAATATCTTTGAGATAGCCCTGACTAACTAATGCCTAGTGTATAACAAGGTAAACCATGGATAAATTGACTATACAAAGTTCTATTGTGCATTTGAGATCTTCTAAAAGGAAATTTAAGAGTATGAGGTGGTCCCCAGTCACCCAAAATCATCTAATATGGGTAAATCCCATAACACTACCATGGTGTTGGAAACCATGGAATTCCTTGGATAAGAATAAAATGAGCTAGAGGAGGGTATTAATGAGGTGAAATAATTTTAATAGTTATAAAAGAGTAACTATAGCCTTAGGAATAGATAACCACAATAACCCTTCACTACCTTGACTCCCCTGAATAATGGTACAACCCTACTTCACCAAAATGCTAGAAATGACCCACCACCTCCAAAACCTTAAGAACATAAAGATCCCATGGATGCCTCAAAATTAAAAAGAAAAGGAGGTTATAATATAGTAGAAGACATGAATAAGATCAAAATTAACATCACACTCTATGAACTTTTTTAAATCACTAAACAATGTGATCTTATGGTAAAGTCCCTAACTAAAAATCTAATTCAACCAACCCATGTGAAAACAAAATTAGCCCATACCAATGTGCTCATTCATAATAATAATATGGAAGTGCCCCCTTTCCTCTTAACCATCAGATTATTTGGGAAAAAAATAAATAATTATCTAGTGGATTCAAGAGCCTCAGACAACATAATGCCAATAGAAATCTGTGAGAAGTTAGGGTTAATCCCCATCAAGTCAGATAAGGTAGTGGTTCAATTACAAAAATTTGAGGTTAAAGTGGTAAGTGAGATTCTTAATGTCCATATCTATATGGAATCTAATTTTAGTATTTAACACTTCATATACATATAGGTGTTAGAGATTCCTAAGGCATATTACATGCTCCTTAGTAAAGATTAGTCTAAAGCCTTAAATGGGTACATGGCCACATACTTCTGTCATATGTGGCTACCATGGAGAGGTGTAGCTAATAAAATTAGGGTATATATAGAGCCCCACATGAAACCCATGATAAATGAGTACAATGTCATCAATGAGAAAGTGAACCTATCATCCTCAAACTAGGGATATACACATTAAGTACATAAACAACCAAATATATAATTGGCATTCAACCAAATTTTATAGACCTATGGTCTCTTTATGTAGATGTGGCCCATTCTAAATAAGGTAGTGGGGCTAGTGTTTTTCTAATAGATCCTTGAGGGAGGAAACACCTAGTGTCATATAGGTTACAGTTCCTTTTCACAAATAATCTAACAGAGTATGAAGTACTAATCTTAGGATTGTAATTCATGTTGAAACACAAGGAAAATAAACTAAGATTATTTAACAACTTTGAGCTGGTAATCAACCAATTCAAGAGTAAAGTTCAATGTAAACTATCATAACTCAAAGGTATAAGCACAAGGATTTGGAATTAATCAAAATATTTAGTGCATTCAATGCCATCCCTATTCCTAGGGAATAAAACCAAGTTGTTGACTCACTAGCATCTACAATAGTAAACTTAACCCCATAGATGACATCAAGTTGCAATGATTCTCTATGGAACTTGTCCCATATCCTTAAGTCCCTAAAAATGTGATAAAATTTAAATTATTTGAGGATGACCAATAGATAATTCAATTTATTAAAAACAAAGGGATATTTTAAACCCAAATCATCAATGAGGTAGATAGAGACAACCTTGGGACTAAGCTAGACAAAGACAAGATCCTTAATATTCATGGGAATCAAATCATAAAGGGGATGATTTCATTGGAAAGAGAATTTGATATTTTAGACCCCACATTCTAAATAAAGAAGCCCAAGTTTTAGAAACAAAAATTTCATCTTATCAACCATGGCCCCATAGAAAACCCTCAAACTATCCACATGGGTCCTGACTAGATAAACTCTGAACTAGAGTAGTTGCAAGAACTACTACTGAGGTACAAACTTATAATTTCTTAGGCCTATGGAGATCTCAAGGTATTTGAACTGAGAGTGATTATTCATATTATCCCCATAAAACTAGGTCAAAAACCATTTAGATAGAGGTAGAGAGTGGTAAACCCAATCATGGAACCCTTAATACATAAACAGGTCCATAAGTTACTCTCTATTAGGATAATTTTCTTGGTTCATCACTCTACCTGGGAGGCCAACCTGTTACCCATGAAAAATAAAAATAGAGAAATACACCTATGTGTAGACTTATAGAAATTAATTTGAGCCTCATACAAAGATAATTAGCCATTACCTTCCCTTGATGAAGTAATCCAAATGTTGAGAAAATACCAAATGATGTCTTTTTTGGATGGTTTTTTGGGATACAACCAGGTCTTGGTTAATTCAAAAGATTGGTTCAAAACTGCAATCAACACCAAATAGGGCACAATTAATTACAAGTCAATGCCCTTAT